>OX596219.1:10930065-11530065 GCA_951394215.1 Glyphodes perspectalis
AGCGGGTGACGTCGGCCCCCGTCGCAGGTTTAACCTCGCGACGGGACGTTGCAGCCTTAGGCCCGACGTCAGATGTCTTGAATACTCTTTCCCTTACTTCTATAGAGATGCCGCCCACCTTTGCCCCGAGTGTAACCTTCTCAAGGTACTTACAAGTTCGACGAGTCACTGCCAATGGAGACTGAGGAGCTTGTAGATAGTTGATGCGCGGAGCGAGATCCGATGGCGGTCTGTGAACAAACACAATATGATAGATATAATATTTCGATTACTATACTGTGAAATAATATAATTTAACAAGCCACTTGTCACTACTTTTTTAAGATTTTCCATATAACCCAGCCCAGTTGAATTTAATGTTTCCAGTTTTACGCTCGTAATCCCCGAAGGGGTAGTCAGAGCGCCAGGAGAAATAACCTCTTTAAACTACATACAGCCTGAATGGGATCGATTCTTCTAAATAAGACAAAATTGAGCTTACATTAATTTTGTTCAGCGGTAGATGAGAAGATGCCACGGGCATGTCGATCTTCGGCGGATCCTCGTAGTGGGATGGTTCATCAAATGAGCCCTGAGGAAAATTTATTATGTCATTCTGCTTACATTTCACTTGCGTGAGAATTTGTAAACTGCTCGATCGAATAGTTCGTCGGCTTCTCTCTTAAAGAATATATGATCGCTCCCCCTTTAATCGTTCCAACGAGGAGAACATATTGACTGGCCCGTTGGTCGAGTGGTCAGAGACCCTCGCCACGAAACCAAGGGTCGCGGGTTCGAATCCCGAACATTTGTACTCGAGTCATGGATGTTTAAAAACGTATTTAAGTTTGTCTATCCGTTTACCTAGTATCCATAGCACAAGCATAAGCTTAGTTTGGGACTAGGGAATTGGTGTGTCAGTCTGGAGAATTTATTCTGAAGAATTTATATTACGATGGCGATAAGAGCAAAGTTTGCTTTATGTATAACCATAGCACAAAACACAATGTACAAGAATGATACATGTTTGTTTACCGGGGCAGTACTTCCATGGACAGTAGTATCAGATTTGTCGCTCGTCTCCGGGATTGCTATAAGCTCGCTCTCAGATGATTCTTGCTCCAAACTCCATTGCTGGTACCTACAAATAATAAGCAAGTTCACATCCTCGCTTTTTGTTATGAAAGGTTAGCAGTCGTGTTCATTCTATTTTAATGTTGGTCCTTCAAGTCGGATTTGTATGGTCCTTCGAGCCGGATAAAACTTACTTGGTAGTTTTGGGAGGCTCCTCCCAATGCGTGTGCATATGCGCCGGCGACTTGTGCTGCAGTTTCGGCTTGCGGTCGACGCCCACCAGCGGGCTGCAGCTGCTGCCGGCCGCGACGGTCGTGTTTGCTTCCAACTCCGTTTTTAGGGAGGGCTGGCTTAGATCTTTAACAAAAGTAACAGATATTTCATAGGGAAAGTATTTTCTGAATTGAAACTCAACAGTTTTGGATAAAATCCTGCCTCTATAATGAGAATGTCTGTACAGGTATCAACACATATTCTAATATGACATAATGTCATAGCACAGAACACTGGTATAGTCGGGCACCAAAGTAGCTAATCTTCAATCCCGAGGCGAAGTCATATCCTCAAGGCATTTTTTCGTATGCAAAAAAGGCTCCAATAATAAATCAACTAAAAGAAAAAATATATTAGTAGTTGACAAAAAACCAGCCCAACCATATCATGACCTTCCATCCCAATGTAGTTCAGTCAATAACGGATTTTAAAGGCGAACCTATAAATGTTGAAGAGGCGAGTGAGGTGTGTAAGGATCGTGCCATATGGCGTTCGGTTCTCTCTGCCTACCCCGCTAGGGAAGTGGCGTGAAGTTTAGTTAGATTTTAAAGGCATCGCGTCAGATTACCTCTAGCCCGTGGTGCGTGCGGCATCACGATCATGGGCGGGATGCGCTTGCAGTGGTGGTACTGCGACTCGAGCGTGTGCAGCACCACGCGCACCAGCGCCTGCACCTGGCTGCACACGGCGCCGCTGGTGTAGTGGTACTGCGGGGAAACGAGACGCTCAACTAGCGTTGTCTTTTCATACATCATCATCATCATCTTCTTAGCGTTATGTCCCGTGCTAAGATGGGGTCCGCTTAGACCATGATCCAGGATTTAGCGAGTCTGGTAATTACATTGTAGCGACTGCCGGTCTGACCTTCGTAACCCTAAGATAGGGGAACCAGACAATTTTTGGATCATGGAAACCTGCAAATCCAAAGTTATTTGAAAGGTTTCATCACGATGTTTTCCCTCACCGACGAGCTAGTGGTATAAATACGTACATAGATTCGAAAAATCCAGAGGTACGTGCCCGGGTTTGAACCCGCACTCTTCGGTTAAGAGGCGCGTGTCCTTACCATTGAGCTACCACCGCTCCTCCTAAACTATCACCATACATACTGTACATCATAGCGCACTGCGCCACCACACTGAGTTAACTCACCTTGTACAGCACGACCAGCAGCGCCATGAGCCAGTGCCGCCTCACGTGCGGCTCTAACGCGGCCAGCGAGTGCGTCGCAGCCGGCGGGGAGGTGTTCCCGTACGTACCTCCGCTGCAGTACTGCACATGATGAAGAGAGATGTTATAACACAGTGGAACATTTACCATTACACTTGCAATCCCTGAAGGGGTAGGCAGGGTCGAAGGAGAATATTCAAAAATATTGAAGCATTTCCTAAAAAGTCAAACTCTCATAGTTTTAATACTAGAAATAAACACAAACTTGCTGTTCCTATTCATAGACTCTAAAAAAGCGGTAATTCATTTATTGGTCTAGGTAGGTAGGTAGGTAAGTATTAAAATGTTTAATAAACTACCACGAAGTATTATAACATTACCCCTACATTATATATTAAATCATATAAATTATATTATAATCATACAATTACATTATAATCATATAAATTATATATTAAATCATTTTTAATGAGTAAGGGTTATTACAAAATACAAGATTACCTTAATGACAAGGATTTATGGTTATCTTCAAAATGAAGTTCACCTGCAGTGATATCTACATAGTCTAAGTATATAATAATTAAGTTTACAAATTTGTAAAATTTGGCTTTTAAAAGAGTAACTATTGAGTTTCTTGCCGGATTCTTCTCGATAGAGTCTACCTTCCGAACCGGTGGTAGTATTATTTCTTAACCTTTTTTTTTATGTATATTGACTATTTATAAGTGCTTTCTTGAAGCCCATATAAATAAAGATATTTTGAATTTTGAATTAGCCACATTCAGGCGAAAATAAAATTAAGTTGCGTTAAATAGGAAACTGTGAAACAGTTGTGACAAGTGGCTAGCTCGTGACCTACATCAAATAGTAGCACACATATAGTTATTGATAGTGCAGTCCATCATTTAATTAAAGGCAAATTATGTAAAGGTAACGTATTAAACAAATACCGACGAAACTGCTAATATAGAAAGATGATATACTCGTACGTTTTTGCAATAACACCAACTTCATATAGATGATGAGTCAGTGAAAACGAAAAAAATGTTAAACTATTAAATTCTACATGTTTTATTCACTCACTTGTAACAAGAGCAGTGTAGGTTCAGCAATACTGGCCCCCATGATGTGGTTCTGGTCCAACACTTGCGGCAAGTTCGCCATGAACGCGTTGAAGATTGAAGATTGCCTATAAGAGGTTGTATATAAATGAATACATACTCTTTCCTAACGCATTGTATCGCTACTAGTCCATAGAACCATGACACCAAAGCATTAACCATGATCCTATATTTCTCAACTAATAATCAGACTCGAGTTATGTAATAAAAGCGACTAACTTCTCGTCTCTATTGATAGGTAAATAGACCAGGATCCTTGGCACACGAGTTCCAGCAAAGGGTAGCTGCCCCCTCCCCTTCGCACGCAAGGGGCCGCAAATAAATTTTTCCGACTGCTTAGATGAAAGTATTAACACGTATTTAAATATTTACAATAATGTTAGTTTTGGAGTCAAATAACAAATGTGGAAAAAAATAAAAAAGAAATCAGTCGAATTGAGATTATAGTGCACAAGTGTGTGCGAAAACACATGTGCACTCTCTTCTCCTTCACTCTCATAGTCCAGTGAGACGGTAATTCGACATGACCGGTGAGAGGTCAGGCGCAGGATCAACCAGTTAACGTGCTTTCCGAGGCACGGAGGTGATTAAACCACCAACTAAAAATGTAAAAAAATGTAAATACCCACCAAATCTTTACCAAGTATTAACAATAAGGCATTATGATCATACCTCAGTGTAAAAGGAGAGATATGAAAGTATTTCTCGACGCAGTTGTATCCCAGCAGTAAGAACAGATGTTTCAGCACCAACTCTTGAGTCTTAGCTGTCGTCTTGTCTTCAGTTGGATGTGCCTGGTCAGACCTAATTAGTAAAATTGACATTAATATCCTAACTAATGTTATAAATGTAAATGTGAGTTTGTTTGTCACGCTATCGCGCCTTAACAATTGAATTGATTTAAAAAATATTTTACCAATGGGAAGCTACATTATCAGCGAGTAACATAGGCTATATTTTATTTTTGTTTTCCCACGGGAATGGGAACTATGCGGATGAAATCGCGGGGCGCTGCTAGTACATATATAAAAGGAAAATTCTTCACACAATTACAAACCAACACATTACTTCATGAACCTAGATATTACCACAAAGTAATAATATACTACGTACAACAGAGGGTCACTGCCCATACTTGAAAGGTTACTGCTTTAACTCGCGCAAGAACAACGACAGTGTTGAGTAATTGGAACTACAGCAAAGTTTAGTCTGTTTGTCAGGAATAATACAAGATGCCGCTACAAGCACAGGTTAGTTATTTCTAAGTAATAATACGCCATCTGTGTAAAATTCATGGTTTTAAAACAAAGATTATTTTGGTTTGCTTCTGAAGAAAATATTTTATAAACATGTTTTTCACCTAAATTTTATAAATTATCTAAGAAATTACTTTAATAACTTATTTTATGAAAAAAACATTTTTTTTAAAGTGAAACAATAAAGTTTTTATTCGGTTTTATCTCTCAATCAGTCTAAATGATGCCTGTAGCGACATCTGTCTGTGTCAAGTCTAAACGAAATCTAAAATGTATGTGACTGACCAGGCATGATATTACTTTTCTAATTGACATAAAGAATTTTCTTACAATTATCAGATATAAGACAGATCACGTACCTTGAAAGGAACTGCATGAGTAGAAAGACTAACAGGTTGGTGGTCTCTCTGTCAGCCTCCTCTAGATCCACAGCTTTGGGCAGCACGGTCGTGAGGGTGTCCTCTGTCGAGCGCCCGGACAAAGAATGGAATCCGTCTGAAAACAAAGGAAAAAGTAATCAAAGATAATCTTAAGTGTCATTTGAGGTTTATGATTTATAATTTATGTTTTGAAAGAACATTCGTTTATTTTTGTTTATTACACTAAAGTAAATATCTAGACGCGCCTCATAAATTACAGTAAATAATAATGGAGTCAATTAAAAACCTCTTTCTCCGCCTACCCCGCTAGAGAATTGGCGTGACGTTAGTTAGTCAAATTGGCCAACATATTATCGAGTGCACATTTAAATAATCTAATCATTATAATAGAGCCCTTTAGCCACTCTTACTTCACCTATTAACTGCTAAATGCTATGAAAAAAGACACTTTGAATAAATGTATCATCGACGTACCGTGCGTATTGTTGCGAGGCGGCGCGAGCGGTTGCGGCGTAGCCAGCAGCTGGCCCAGCCCGAAGCGGGACGTCTTCCTCTTCAGGAGAGGAGCCGAGTATTGTCTGGAGTAGACTTTTTCGCGCTCTGCGGATAAAATACATAGGTCTAATATACTGCTGTTAATTCATCCTAATCTGGACTGTAAATGGGGGGTTTTTGAATTAAAACATCCAAAAGATGGCGTAACTGTGACTAAGTCTTGTCACCCTCCTCATTGGCTAGTTGTCAAACCAAACTGACATGCTGTCAACAAGGAGCCAAGGGGCTTTAGTAACAGTGATAAGGCCACGAAACTCCCTCGTGCCATCTGGCGGTTTTTGTATTTTTGAAATCCCTCTTTGTAATGTACTGATGTTTACGAATTGTAAATTACTAATAATGGCATTTCACCGATAAAAAACTGCATGAAACTGAATAGTCTGTCATCATAACTAAGGATTGACGTTCCTGCATTAAGTTGATAAGCCTTCTCGCGTGTAGAACTCTGATGGGTGACGAAAATTGGTTTAAGTAAGACTCCGTCTTCAAATTGCACGCTCAGCTTAGCATCGTAAGCAAGTCTGTTCGGGAGCATTACCGTGTCTAGTGTCGGGGTGAGGCGGCATGGTGGCGGGCGCGGAGATGGTCCGCTTGTACGGCCACTTGGTGCCGAAGGACGCGCTGAGCGTGTTCACGTTCGGCTCGCGCGCGGACACGCTCAGCGCCTCGTGCGCGCGCCGCACTTTGTACAGGAACCACTCGGAGCTGGTCTCGCTGTTGACTAGTTCTGCGGACAGGTGGGTGAGATTGCAGATGCTGTTGTGCGGAGTGTAAGTGTGTTTGCCGCCGGCAAATAGTAGACTGGCATAGAAATAACAAGCTTCATTGTTTCGGGACAGGGTGAACCCATGTAAAGTCAAATGGAATTGTTTCCATCCAACCCAGCCCACTGTCCCATGTTGGTCTGAGACTTAAAAAGAATATGCCAACTGTGGTTCTTGCCTAGCATGTAGTAAAAGGCGGCTAATGGTTTATCGGGTTTTGGGTGTGTAATTGTGTAGGCGACAGGTTAGCCGCTTGTCACTGCTTTTTCACAATTTTCCATCTAACCCAGCCCGGATTTATTTTTGGCTGAATATGGTTGAAGGGGCATGCTGCCGTTTCAACTCTGCCTACCCCTACGGGGATTATGGGGATGTTATGTATCTTTGTATGTAGCTGTGTAAATAGTTTCAAAGAATATGCTTGCATTTTGACTGGCCCGTTGGTCGAGTGGTCAGAGATCCTGGCCACGAAACCAAGGGTCGCGGGTTCGAATCCCGCTAGGGGCAAATGTTTCGTGTGATGAACATGGACATTTGTACTCGAGTCATGGATGTTTATAAACGTATTTAAGTATGTCTATCCGTTCACCTAGTATCCATAGTACAAGCATCAGCTTAGTTTGGAACTAGGGAATTGGTGTGTCAGTCTGAAAGATTTATTTATTTATTTATTTATTCGCATGGTACGTTTTGGTGTTATGTGCAAATCATCAAAATTGCTTGAGGAAACATTATGTGCAAGACGAAGTGTAACCGTCGTTAGCTTTGCGCTAAGTTTTACAGTGAGAATTAAAAATATAAGGAACTTAATAATAAAACTTAATTAGGCAAATAATAAAACATAAAAGCATGAAGTACTCACATCCATCAAAACACCAATCAGATCAACCTGTACAAAAAATTTAAATAAATGAAATCAAAATAATAAAAAAATCAATAAGTAAAGTAAATACAATAACGAAATTTGTAAAAACAGAAAAAAATTATATACAAAAATCTTTTATGGTTCCATCTCTAAAAAATCTTTGCGCCATATGTCTTGAAAAATTTAGAGAGATACTAAATACTCCACGGCCTAGTTCTTCACATTCCCTAATTCGTATAAAGATTAAAAATTTCCAACATGTATCATCAAGATGCTCTTGTTCTCATAGCTGGAAGTCACCTGGATAACGTCTAAGTCTCATATGCAAAGTATACTGCTTAAAATCACAAAGGTCATAAGAAACTGAGTGTAGTTTAAAACCACTATTCAGTATCATGGTTAAAGCTCAGCGCATATTAAAATGTGGCATAACACTGAAGAATAAATACCATCAAAATCTCACCTCTCAAGTTAGTAAAATCCACAGTCTTATTCGAGTTGATCTGCGCCTCCAGCAACAACGCCTCAAAGCGGTTCAGGAAGAACTCCCACGTGAGGATGCGCCGGTCGCTCAGCGTGTTGTGCAGCTGGTAGATGGACTGCAGGACCATGGGCCGGTCCACTATCACCAGGTCGAACTGCGTCTCCAGGCAGTAGAGAAGCAACTGGGAGAACAGTTGGAGGTAACTTAAGGCACAGTGGTGCAGGCAGAGGAATGGATAACGGTTGACATTTTAGGTTAATTAGAGTTGTCCCATGTTGATCTGGGACAAAAAAAAGAATGTGCCAAATGTGTTCTTGTCTAGCATATCGTAAAAGGCGACTAATGGTATATCGGGTTTTGGGTGTGTGATTGTGTAGGCGCAAGGTTAGGCTCTTGTCACTGCTTTTTCACAATTTTCCATCTAACCCAACCCGGCTTTATTTTTGGCTGAATGTGGTTGAACGGGCATGCTGCCCCTTTGACTTTACCTACTCCTTCGGAGATTATGGGCGTGATGTTATGTATGTATGTATGTAGAGGAATGGATGTCGGGTGAAATTATGTGGTGTATTAGGATAGGTCGACTATCCAATGTTTGTTTGTGTAGCTATACTATATTCTCATGTTAGTCTGGGTCTAAAAAATAATGTATCAAATGCTTATCTTGCCCAGTATAAAATTATCATAAAAGACGGCTAATGGTGTATTGGCTTTGTGATTCTGTAGACGACAAGCTAATAAGATACGTGTCGCTACAAGTCAGTTTCCGCTCATCTCTTCAGAGATTTCAGACCTGATGGTACATGTATACATAAAGAATGTGATTTTGCGGGGGAGTCACGACCCTCAGTAATGAGGAACACTACGCGAGGGGAGAAAGCAAAACTTGACTTACATCTATAGCGTTGTCATGTATAGTCCCGATGTAGAGCGTGGCGCGCTGCGCGACGTACACGTTGATGTCGTCCATGCTCGAGATGAGGTAGCAGAACGCTGTAGCCAGCGCGGTCTGCAGCGGCAGGCTCGTCTTCACCGGCGAGCCGTCCATGAACCTGGCCCAGAGACATCATCGTCATAAGGTAAGGATGGAACCAGGACTTTGCTTAAGGCCTCAAATGACTAAGGACTCTTATGACTCGAAGGATGCGACCGACTCGAATGACACGAAGGACTCGAATGACTCGAGTGGATCTAAAGACTGAGATGTCTGAGGATTTGAATGAGTAAGGACTCGAATGACTCTAAGGTCTCGAATGGTTCTAAGGACTACAATGACTGTAAGAACTCTAAGGACTCGAATTAATCAAATGACTCGAATAACTCTGGTGACTAATGGGTTTAGGGACTCGTATGACTAAAGGAATTGAAATGAATTGAAGGATTCAAATGAATTTAAGGACTTGAAAAACTGTAGGGACTCGAAGTAAAAACGAAGACTAGCTCGAGGTGAAACGCGCGCCGGCTACCTGATGATGACGGTGACGCGCTCGACGGCGGTGAAGCGCACGCGGTGGTCGTGGTGGTGGAACTGGTCGCGGATCAGGTTGCAGAACACGTCCGCGCCGCCCGCCAGCGTCACGCAGTGCAGCAGCACCGGCACGCCCACCGAGCAGATGTGCGAGTGGCACGCGTTGCACACGTTCCACAGGCTACGGAGAGCGCACTTATAAGCCAGTGGGTTGAGATAGAATTTAATTTAGATTCGTGTTCACAACTTAACGTGAAGCTACATATTATAGACTGGCTCGATGGTCCATTCGGTAGGGACCTTGCCCCATGCGCCAAGAGTTGTTCGATCCCCACCCAGGACAAACATTAACAAACACACGTTGAATATTAAAGTATATATTTGTAATACCACTGTTGATTCTGATATTCGTAACACAAGTGCTTAAGCTACTTACCTCGGAGTCAGATCGATGTATGTGATGTAGTCTGATATTTATTTATTATTAACTAACTAACTAAACTTCACACCACTTCCCTAGCGGGGTAGGCAGAGAGATTTATTATTATTTATATGTATATACTGTGCGAGTAGCTTCTAGGGATTGCAATGCTGGATCT
This sequence comes from Glyphodes perspectalis, assembly GCA_951394215.1. Lineage (NCBI taxonomy): Eukaryota > Metazoa > Arthropoda > Insecta > Lepidoptera > Crambidae > Glyphodes > Glyphodes perspectalis. The sequence continues at coordinate 10,940,054 of OX596219.1, forward strand.
AGCAATCCAGCTAGGCCCAGCACAATTTTAGATGTACTATAATTAGCGACACGTGCTACATAGTTCAATTTGCTGGATTTCAATCTCTACTAGAGATTGGAATGCTGGTGAAGTTATTTAGTAGGGTTCAGCACAATTTTAGATCTGATGGATCCAGGGTCATGTGCTGGATTGTAATCCCTAGTAGCCTCCGACATATAAAGAGTGTAACCATTAAGATGAGTTGACATCTGGTAATCGAACACTCCCGGGTCTTGCCAGTACAGATATTTATGTTTGTTTGATGACAATGTAAGTGATTGAACTTTATTTATTAACGCTTTTTATAGCATAGTATAATATTGGCCAAAAAATATAAATTCAAAGTAAATCCGTAATGGCGTTTGATGCCAACCGTTACAGGTGCCTTACATGCAACGTCAAATGGCAAGAGTTTTTTCGAAATATCTCTCCATATATTTTTTAATATAGAAAAGACGTATTCCGCTTATAAACGATAATGTCAACGAATCATCACAATCACCTTAACTTTGTCAATAAAAAAGAAATTGCATTAAGAAGCAGTATACATTCCAACACTTACTTGTCAATTAACAGGTTCTCCTGGCACCAGATCAAGAAGCCTCTATGGTCGGCCAGTGCATCAGCGTTCAGAACTAATACTTGGAGGCACTGCAGAAGGTGATACAGGACATCTGGCCGAGAGGTGCTTTTGAGTTCCTGTGGAAATAGGCATATTGATTAACTCATAATACAAATTGGTATTTTATTATAACTTGTTCTACAAAATGCTGACTCCACGCAATATCTGATCAAATAATCTACACTTTGAAGTGAACGAGCAAATATTTTGAAGAAATTTACGTTCCTCATATTAAGATTATATCATACCAACTTATAATATAATAATATAATACAACACCTTTTTGAAAGTCCACAAATTGATATGGAAGATGACGATGGAAAATATCATACACATTCAGAAAATTATACAATTGTAATCATGATGCAATTTGTCTGCTTTCCCAGCCCAATGGTTACTATGATAAGAAGACAGTCGCTTTTAACTTGCTATATTATTAGACTCCTATGATCAGGAACTAATCGGATAAAAGTGGCTCAAAGTGTTATGAAGACTAAAATTCAAGCCTTGGCCGGTTCTACCAAGTCATATCTTACCTGCAACAGCTGATGTATATACTGAAGCTCTTGCGGCAGTTCCTCGATGCAGAAGTGAAACTTGCCCGCGGAAGTCGGCCAGAAGTTCGTCATGTCCTCCTCCACGGACTCAGCCATGCCTTCGTTCTCTCCGAGCAGATTGGGCGTAGATACCTTCAGAAGTGAACACGAATAAAAAAGGTGTTTCCAAAAATATCACAAACCGTATGGTTTTCTATAAAAATGTGTTCATAAGGCATCACGCTCACAATCCCCGAAGGGGTAGGCAGAGTCAAAGGGGCAGCATTCCCCTTCAACCACATTCACCCAAAAATAAATCCGGGCTGGGTTAGATGGAAAATTGTAAAAAAGCAGTGACAAGCGGCTAACCTGTCGCCTACACAATCACACACTCAAAACCCGATATACCATTAGTCGCCTTTTACGACATGCTAGGCAAGAACCACAGTTGGCATATTCTTTTTAAGTCCCAGACCAACACGGGACAGTGTTAGATGGAAAGCTGGGTTTGTATCTCCTCCGAAATATGTGCGAAGTCGTGCGGAACTCACGTCGGCAGTGGCGGTAGCGACGTCCGTGTCCGTCAGCGTGACGGTGTGCGCGGTGGCCATGGGCGGCTGGTCGGCGGGCGGCAGCGCCGCCGCCATGTCCAGCTGTTCCGTGATCGTCTCCACCGTGGCCGTCATGATCTGCACACACAAGGAAGCTCGCACACTAATGAGGTCGTAAAGTGACAAAGGAAGTTCCATGCGCATTCAACTTGTGAACTATTACAAAGCTTATTTGTGGCGATAATTTCATTTGTGCAAATAAAAGTTTTGACTGACTGGTCTGTCGGACTCCTAATTGAAAATGGTCTCTATATACTCTTAATAGATCTATGGCTTTAATATGCTCTTTCTATGGTTTTAATACCAAGTTATTTCTATGTCACTTGTATAGGTGTTCTATCTTTTAGAAATAAAATATATTGTATTTTTTACAAAAATGTAGTTACTCTTACATGGAACTCTTTCGGTTCCTATCCAGCTCCAACAACCCACGAGGACAGAGCCGTTAACAAAGATCAATTTATTGTGTATTACATACCAATAGACCTTGTAACAGCTCACAATTTAAACCGGCCGGAATCGACAGGGCTACATTTTCATCTAACTGATGCACTGTGTACCCCATGCTCTACGTGATGTTAAAACTGCCCGCTACTTCCTTTGTATTTACAACTAACGGCCACTTCCAAAAAATCTATCTATAGATAGATATTAATCAAATTGGAGCATTGATTATGCATGTGAGTATTGTTATATTTATTATATCGATAGCGACATTGAGTAGTCAACACACCCCTGAATTTGTTGAGTAACGACTTTGGTATTCGAATTAAGATTAGAATATTTGAAAAGGCGATTTATTATTACAAGATGTAATGTCAAAATGACAGAAGCAGATAATGTTTTGGCCAAAATATTTAACAAAACTGTGAGTTGCGAAATTCTTCAGGAAGCAATTTCCTAGCCTGAGTGAAATGAAATATATGAAGAATGTTGTATAAATTTTATGTACGATGAATGTATATGTTTTTGTTATTATAATAGCATATATATATAAATTATGCATATACATATAGATAGGTTAAATAGATCTGGCCATAGTGCTTTTACTGTACACACACACTTTTTTTTTTTTTTAATGTACGATGAATGTATGTGTTTTTGTAATTATAATAGCATATATATATTAATTATGCTTAGGTTATATAGGTTAAATAGATCTGGTCATAGTGCTTTTACTGTACACACACACGCACATAGATATTATGTTGTGCTTATTCTTCAGTGAAACAGATATACTATGACAAACGTTGTATGTAAAATGTAACCCTGTCACACTATAAATAAGTCGAACTCCTGTTAGCTAAGCAACTCATCACACGTTGCGTTTGCCAGACTACTTAAAAGCCAATAGGCGATTTTATTATAATGTGCACACACTTAATAACTATAGTGACAAACTTCTTCACTTCTAGTTTTTAGGCAAATATAATTTACAGGTTTATTTATCTGCAATATTTATCTATAGTTACTCAAATTTACTTATCATTAGCTGACAAATCTTGTGGAGCTCATATATTACAGTTCTACAAACTTATCTGTGAAATTGTACAAGAGACCTTGTTTTTTGTTTGTTAAGACAGTCTTTCTTTAACATGAATAAGTTCTACCTTAGAGGTGACAAGTTCACAGATAAATCAGTATTATTGCAAACATCATTGTTGTGAAATGAACTACTAACTACTTAATAAGTGAGGCAATCTACAACTACCTACATAACACTTATGTTATTATAATAATATTGAACACCGTAAGCAGTCCTATACACTGTAAAATCAGTGTCAATAGTCATAGACAATATAACTACATCTATTTAACTATAACATATAGAGACTTCATTGAATCAAACTTACCTTTATGACCTAATATTAATTACATTATTTCTCCTAAAACATTACTTACTTTAATAAGCGAATTCGCCAAGTTTAATGAGATGGCATATTTATCTAGTTTCATTTGCCTTAATAATTTAACGTAACTAAATTAAAAACACAGATTCATAGAAGTCCACACATCAATTGAGCCGACATTAAAACAGCTTCAAAGGTACTAACGTAAGTGTCATTTTAGTAGCGACACTTAATATAGTCAGTCTCACCAGTAATCTTAAATGTGACTTATCATGAATAGACTAGATGACAAAAGATCTGATTAGTCCGTCAGTTAGATTATAAAAAAATAATGAGAACACGTATTTTTTTTGTCAAAACAAACATTGACGAAGATACAATGCTGTGCGTGACGTCACGCTTTCGTACAATATTACAAAATAGTGACGTCGCAAGCCCCAACTCCAAAACTTTGATGCTCTTTATCTTTGTCATTTTTTGTTCATGTGATAAAACGAAAAATATGTGTCTAGTATTTTTGTATAATCTAAGTGACGGACTAAATAGAATTATAGTTTTTGAATGCAGTCATCATCCCTATTCAGTCGTAGAACAACAATAAACACCGACGATGAACCATGAAGAACCAAATCATTTCTGTCAAAGTCGTGTAGTATACGACTTTGACAGAAATTAATGTCTTTCTTTGTAATAAAACAAAAAAATATTCTCTATCGTCTATCAAGCTTGTCATAGACACACAAATATGTGCTTCAGTCTATGACAATGAGGGTTTTTTGAATTAAAACATCAGATAGATGGCGTAACTGTGACGTGCGGTCTTGACACCCTCCTCATTGGTTGGTTTTCAGAACAAACTGACATGCTGCCAACAAAGAGCCCATAGTGACAGTGATAACACCACGACACTCCCTCGTGCCATCTGGCGGATTTTGTATAAGTGAAAACCCTCATTATTACACGCCTACATTAACCATATTTAATGTCGACTCGCAAACAACACCAAACACTAAAATGCACACGAACACACGTGAAGAAGCAAGGAAAGTAAGAAAGAGATAGAACGGACATACTTGCGTGTCGCCTGACGATTTAGTCAGTGCAGGGTCCGAACCGACGTCGCTTATAAGTGAGAGTTGCATGAAATGAACAAACTATACATCTATTATATAGATACGAAGTACTCTAGTGAGAGGGAAATGGGTCGCCCCTTTGGCCGGCAGACGTTGTCATACTAACGTACAGAAAGACAGGAGGAAACATCTATATAAATATATAAAATTCAGTACTTCTGTTAGCGATTGTACTGAACGTCTAAAGACGTATAAAAAGTTAGTTTTAAATTTGTTAGCAGTCAACAGCATATTAAGTGCAATCATTTTATTAATAAACACAGCAATCTTAATTGTATAAGTGTTCTAATCATTTCCACTCGATCAAGATGAAGTTCTCAAAAGTGCGTATAATATAATTATCTAGTTATGAAATTCCGGTAGAATTATAATTATAAATGTTACCGCACTTAAAAACAAGAATTAGCTAGTAAGTTAAATGTAGGATAAACGCGTTTATGTCTGAATCATTATTTTACCAGAAACGATATTAAACTCAAGTGCTACACTTAATGTGCTGTTGAAAATATTTAAAAAAGAAAATATCTATTTAACATCACCGTTTCTGTCTGTACATTATTATAAAATTCACGGGTTCAATCTAATAATGAGATTCAATATAATAATATAATAAAAAATCGCCAATTTATATTTTAGTATCGTTTTTTAGGTACCAATCTAGAGTTTCATGGGTAAACATCAAAAGGTTGAAATGATAGGATGGAAACTGTAAATTAAAGCAACATTTATCTACGACAAAGATGCTACAAGGATATTTTTTGTTTGTAGTAATAGTTAAAGTCCGGTATGTGCTGCGATTTCTTAAAAAAGTTTAAGTATTAATATTCAGCTATTTAAATTCCATTGCTCTGCTACTTAGATGCAAATGAGAAGAAATAACTTACTAGACCAGTCAGACGACTAGAGTACCATTTTCAATGTAGAAGTATGAATTCCGGCTTGTAAAAAGAAAATATAAAAAAAAAATCGCATTTTTTTAGTGCCTCAAAGTTGCGACAAAAAAAATCGCCGCACAGACCGACTGCACATCGAAATCCGACACCCGAACATCCAGAGACTACGACAATAACATAACCAAGCGAGCCGCCCGTGACGCCGTCTGCCGCCAGGAGGCGCCTCCGCCCCGGGCCGCGCGCCGGGGGGTGAATGAACCCGGCCGCCGATGCATGTATTTTAGGAAGTATGTATATGTCTAGTTTAACCATAAAGTTCAGATTTATAGATTTAACTCGACTATGAAAGATATCAAAAGCAAAAACGCACATTACTTAGAATCCATTTTTTTTTTAAGTTTCTTAAACTTTTCCATTGATGAAAGAGCGTACCAAAACTTAAAAAAAAAAGCTAGGTATATTTATCAAAGACTGATCTCTATGAAAGGATTCTGTCTTCTGAATCAACTAAAATTTTCGCGGATTTATTTTATGTTTATATACAATATATATAAAAATGGAAACTTGCGTTCCTCTTTCAGTTTTCTATTAGCTTAAGAAGCACCATGGTGTGCCGATATTTTTATATCAAGTCATCAGTGTCTTTCAATGCCTCAATGAAATACACCTATTACCGACCCGCAACAATTGAACTAAAAACCTTATCTTAGCGCGTAATCTGACAGCTGTCACCCTCAACGTCAGCGGCCACGTTTAGTCACCCCCCCTGCCGGCCGGGGGCGGCCGCCGCGCGCTACGTACATGCGGCATGTGGACGAGCACGCCGCCCACCGACGACTTGTCGGACACGCCGTGCGCCAGCGACATCAGCGCGTCCACGGAGGTCGCGGGAGTGCCGCCGGACTTGCTGCGCTCGTCTTCTGATTGGTTCTTCTTGTCCGACCACATGTCATCTAGAGACGGCTGTAGGAAATTTATACTGAGATGTACAAGATTTGCTTAAGACAAAAACACGTATAAATACGTTTGTAATGCAGTGTCTGATTACAAAGTAAGTAACTTAAGCACTTGTGTTAAACAAATCAGTATCAACGAAGGTACCACAGATGGATATTTCTCCAGGAATATAATACCACTGCTGATTCTGATATCCGTAACACATGTGCTTAAGCTACTTACCTCGGAGTCAGATCAAAGTATGTGATATAGTCAGATATGTATTGGTCACCTCTGGCGGCAGCTTGGGCCGGTCGGGCACGAGCGCGGCGACCAGCAGCACGGCCAGCTGGTGCCACAGCGCCGCCGCCTCGCAGTACGAGCACGCGCCCTCCGCCAGGCACACCGCTGCGGGGATACACACTGCTACAATAGCTGACAGCCATACACACATGCCAGCACCCGCGCCCGCGCACCCTCAGTGACACGCATACGCACTACGGATCGCAACCCATCGGCATTATTTGCTAGATCCCACATAACGCACAGCAGCACATAACGCTGGATCAAGCAGGGCTAAAACTGTACCGGACCCAGCTGGATTGCTTGATTTACGAGTAGCATTCCAATCTCTAGTAGGGATTGAAATCCACAACTAAAACTGTGCTGGGCGCAGCTAGATTGCTCCAGCATTGCAATCCCTAATGCATATGCACGCATGGACCCACAGAGACGCGCTTATACACACGTACACGCGCGCGCACTGTAAGACTGATAAGTATTTAATTTAATAGTCCTAAATATGATCTTTTAAAAACACAAAAGTCTAGTTTACATTTTATTGGCAACTAGCAGCGCCCTGTGGTTTCACCCGCGTAGCTCCTGTTCCCGTAGGGATATAGGGATAATATATGTTACTCGCGGATAATTTAGCTTTCTTTAAATCGGTCCAGTAGTTTCGAAGCCTATACAATGCAAACGAATAAACAATCAAATCTTTCCTTTTTATAATATTAGTATGATACGTTCGCCAACCGCATATTTCATACTCTGATAACCTTAATTTGTAATTAAATAAATTAAAGTACAAAATGTATAATCTATGAAAATATTATCAGCATAACCACCTTATAAGTTGGATTATTATAACACGCACACACACACACCAACCTCATACGCACACAACAAGACTAAAATATTTATACAACACAAATAACTTACCGTGCTCAATAGTGTTCATCTGGTTGGACTTGAGCATGAGGCGTAACAGCTTCGTAGCTTCGCTGCTCACGTTCTGTATGTTGATGCGACGCTGCTGAAGTTCCATCTGGATAATAGAATTAACTAACTAAAACTTCACGCCACTACACGCGGGGTAGGCAGAGAGAACCTAACGCCATATGGCACGATCCTTACACACCTCACTCGCCTCTTCAACATTCATGATCCTTTTCATACAAGCTCTACGGTGTTTATGACTCCTAACGTCACCTTCTGATATTACACGACCGATCTGGTCGTGGTAAGTAAGCTTGGGCCTTCCGCGGCTCCTAAGTCCTTCCACTTTCGCATTGTATGCCTGTTTAGTTAATCTTTCGTCATCCATTCTTTCCACATGTCCGAACCAGCGGAGCATGCCTCTTCTTACCTTAACTCTAACGCTGTCTTTCAGACCGACTCTCTTTCTTACATAATCATTCCAAACGCGGTCTGTGAGCAATACACCGCAGATTTTACGGATTTTATCTACTCAGGATAACTGACAGAAGCGCCAAATGCTACATCTGGTATTCATATAGAAGCCGTCGGCAAATAGTGTTCTATTTACCCCATGGATTTTACATAAATACAAAGAATATTAGGTTGTAGTTCAGACATTTAAAGACATCAAACGATTACCAAGGAAACACTTACCTGTTTGAGTAAAATATCGAGCATCAAGATACAACAAGTGAGATTCTGCGGTTTCGTCTGATCGTCTTTCTTGTCTTTCTCTTTCTCGCTGTTTGGAGAGCTCGAGTCTTTCTTTGTTGGGTCTGAAATAAGAAATTAACTTTAATAATGACATTAATTAATCACCAACCTTAAATATGCGAGAACGGATTCCTGATTTAAGCAAAGTGAAAGAAATATATATTCCTAAATATTCAGTAGAAGAAGACGTTAAACCATTCAACATGTTTTGTTATAATTATTATATAAATAAGGAATTAATTAAATAATAATTATGCTTTTAAATTGGTTATTGTATGATGTTAACATCTGTGTGTTACCTGCGGGTGGTTTGAATATCTTCTCAGGTAGATTGACAACACTGTGACTGAACAAGTCAAACAGTTGCGACAGGGGTATCTTAACTTCCAGCATAGAGATAGTCTGAAAAATAACAAATATTGAAAACACATATAGAAGTACGCAGAAATTATAAATATAAGTTTTATTATTATACAAACAAGTTCCAATTTTAATTGATTTTAAAATGTTAGGTAAGTGTTCACGCTGACAGTTTAATCTAATCTAATATCTACATACTGTGCCTTTGCATTTATAATTTGAACAGGCCTTTCTTAACAAAAGAAATCGTTTAATCGAAATATTAAAGCGTATAAGCATACTGACATACAGATGTTCAGACACATGGACAGCTGGGACCAAGGAACCACGGACTCACGGTCACACGGACATACGGATACACGGAATCATGGACACACGGACATGGACACATGGATGCACGGACAAACGGACACACGGACACATGTACTCAGACCAGGGCTGAATCTACTATATGAGCTTTTTGGGCTTCAGCCCAGGGCCTCGGGGACAAAAAGGCCCCCGTTGACGACAGTACACATAACGAACAGAAAGATGTTCATTAGTAGAACCTAGAAGAAAACTACTTTAGGACCCTAAATAGAATTAGCTTAAGCCCCCCACATTCAAGATCCGCCCCTGACTTAGACACACAGTCACACAGGCACACAGCAACTCATCCACACTCAATACGTTATCTGTGAACTCACCTGGAACCAATCCAGCACCGGCAACACCGTCTCAGGAGTCGGGTGGTCGGTCACCTTCTGAACAGCGAAGTTGTACAGGTTGCGTTCGTCCACGCCCACCATCGTGCCATCCGGCTCCAGAATCTTAGCTAGCGGTATTTTTAGCTCCAGTAGCTCCTGAATAATGTTTTTTGGTGCTTAGTAACTAGACCTGGGTTACTGAGGAATAAAATCTATAGCTTTTAATATATAGGTTTATTCCTAAGAGACTATGCAGCTCATTGTGTCTAATTTACTGAACTCAGACGCTAGTAAGCTGCATTGTCTCCATATTTAACTCCAAAATTGCGCCATGTCGGAGGAAAATGGAACGTGCCATATGAGTCATGAGGCTACGCGCGACATTTTTCTGACTCTCGCGACACATCTGACACTGTGAACACAGTTGATGCTATTGTGTATGCATGCATAGCATAACATGTCTATTAGTAAATGCTATTAATTTTTTTCACCGACGACTTAGTTGAAACGTATAGAAATAGCATGTCCTATCGATTCTATATGTACACAAAAAATTACGTACCTTTTCTGGGACATCCGTACAAATAGCTTCCATCCAAGCCGGCATGATGTAATCCCAAATGGATTGGGTGACTATTCCGTACGGGATCAGGCAGTACAACCTGTAAACAATAAATCCCATCAAAACCATATATGTGAAATGAGAGCCAAGTTCAATATTATGATATATGCCTTAGTTGTTGACTTCAACGACAAAATAAGTGAGATCTAAATGGGTACCAAGTTCAATGGTCTGTCCTGAAATTTATTTATAACAACATAAAATATAATTTCTTCTTATAACTTAGGCTAATATATTGTAGCCTAAGGTCTGACTTGGCTAGTTTTCATGAACTTGGCTTGACACGCTGTCTCGTGTCTAGATCATCGATAGACTTCTAACACAGAAGCAGCAAACATAAGTTTATAATGGCTAAAATATGAGACGGTACCAATTATTGATTCACCAGATGCTTACAACAGCGTCATCTGAGTATGATTTGATTATAAAACTGTATACACAGATAACTAAATAAATAAATAATAATTATCCGACTGCGTGACATACATTGATCTGATTCCGAGGTAAGTAGCTTAAGCACTGGTGTTACGGATATCAAAATCAACAGTGGTATTACAAATATATACTTAAATATTGGACATTTTAATTTTTAATTTCATCATACGAATGTTATTTCTGAGTGGGGTTCGAGCCCACAACTTTTGGCTCACTGCCGAATGCGCAATCGTGCCAGTCAGCTACATGGACTCTCAATGTGCATTCGTCAAGATTAAATGGAATAGCGCTCAAATATCTCGCTTTATGGTAAAAACACGCGCCTAACATGCAAGGCTGCTCACCCATCTGCACACGTGCTCGATGTTGAGAGACTGACGGGCTACCGATCACTGACCTGTTGAGCCCGTCTTTGAGGTGATGCGCTTTAGACGCGAGGTTATCCCAGTGGCCGGCCTGGCGCGTGTACTGCGGCGGGTGCGGCAGCAGGCACGCCACCAGCACGTCGCGGTGCGTCTCCGCCACGCTGCGCACCCATCCGCACACGTGTTCTATCTTCAGCTTCTCGACCGTTGTGGCGGTTTCGCCTGCAGATGAGTTTGTTTTTAGTATTCCTTATTCGATGTGTGTAGATTAGGAGATAGATCTTCAAGAAGCTTGGGTCGTTGTTTTACTTTTATGAAAGCGAAAGTAACTGTCTTTCTGATTTTAAGAGTCGTTTACTTTTTGGATTGTGATTACTTTACCTTATGTATGACCCTTGAAAGAGGTCCTTAGGCTACTTTTATCAAAAAATTTAATCTTGATTTCATTCCAAATTCCGATCACGCGAAAACTCTGAGAAACGCTAGTATTGTGTAAATTTTATTCAAACATTCAAGAATCCTTTCCCAAATACCCCAAATTTGTATATGATCACATGATTGCACTAAGTTTATAGATCTATCATAGATAAGGAAACCAGAAACCGCGAATTGTTTATCGTTACTGACCAGTATAAGAGAACGATGTGACGTGGAACCAGTGGAAGAGCACCGACAGCAGCCGCCCCAGGATCTCATCTGGCGTGTCCGGGTTCGGCGTGCACAGCCCCACCATCAGCCACACTCCGTACCTGATGAGGTCACAAGCATACTGTGGCGTTAAGAACCACCCTCCATCACCCTAGGTATTGCAGTATGATTAGCTATCAGGTAGCTAGCCACTTAAGGCAAGTAAGGGGAGGCGCAGTGTTGAATCTTCGGCGTCACAATCCTACCATCAGCCGTACCTGATGACGTCACGAACGTACAGTAGCGAACAGACCGCTCAAGATAAGATTTTCACTGTGAGAAAGATCGTCAATGTAGGTACGTTTCTAGACTTGGGCGTGCCTTGCTTTACTTGGATCTTTGGGTTTCCAAATAAGACATTATCACATACATTGTTCTGAATATCCAAGGAGCGGTGGTAGCTCAATGGTAAGGACACGCGCCTCTTAACCGAGGAGTGCGGGTTCAAACCCGGGCACGTACCTCTGGATTTTTCAAATCTATGTACGTACTTATACCACAAGCTCGACGGTGAAGGAAACTATCGTGATGAAACCTGCAAATTCATACAACTGTGGATTTATAACCATGATCCAAAAATTGTCTGGTTCCCCCATCTTAGGGTTACGAAGGTCAGATCGGCAGTCGCTTCAATGTAATTACTAGACTCGTTAAATCCTGGATCATGGTCTAACCCCGTCTAAACACGGGACATAACGATAGGAAGATGATGATGTTCTGAATATCCAAAATAACTAGTTATGATAATCAGAATGAACTAAAGTACCAAGTACCACAAACACTTACACCCAAGACAAATAGCTGATTTGTCACCAAATATTTGTCCCGGTGAATGCGTCGAATCGCGTCCTTTGCAGGAAAGCGAAAATATTGATACCTTCGCATTTGAACGCACTCCCTGTCAAAATTATAAAGTGAATAAGCTATTTGATCCTGACCTGCCCAACAGCTGCCGATCCTCAACGGAGATGGGGTCGGGCAGGTTGACGCTCAGCGGCGGCTTCAGCTCCGTCGACGAGTCGGGGTCCTCCATGTTGATCGGCTTCGCCTCCTTGAGCAAACTGGGGAGAAAAACAAACACCCGACCCTCCCAATCAGTAGCGTGTGACATTAACAACATTTGTGTGCCAATTGCCATAATGTGTGTTCCAGTGGTCGACGGCCAAGTATTCGGGAGTATCCCTAACGATCCGTAACGAACCCTACATAACCTAGGACCCACGTCTTACATACTATCTAAAACTATCTTATGCTATGTGCTTGAAGTCCGATCGCCAACAATCCGTTTTCGAAATTTTCATTTTCTGATGAACAGCTTGGCAGGAATTGGATATGTTTACAATCATTTACAGTCTGTGTTTTGATTTTACCAGAAAGCTGTTTGTCAGGCCAGAGGCCGATTTACAGTCTTAATGGCCCCAGGCCATAATTCTCAGTACATAAGGTCCGCCACTGTGTCAGGCTCATTTATCATTCTATTTTCTTTATATCTTTGAGCGATCCTGATGGCATCTGAAAAATTAAAAATATGTTAGAATCGTACAAGATTGCAATAAAACCAAATTCGATACTTACCTTAAAAACATACACTGATTGTACAGTTTATACAAACATAACCATTGACACATAAATTAATACATAAATAGACACATATATGATGCACTTTTATCGATTTCCGTAAAACGCGACGGATTTCAAGGAATCCGTTGAATTCGCGATAGTAAACTGCTCGGAAACAAGCTATCGATCCTATGCGTACGTGCGTGCCTATCCTATGTTACACACACCCATGCTTGATTCACTCATTCACTCATTAACAAACGATCATCACTCAGTTTAGCAAGTACACCTTACAATTTACGAATGATTGACAAAAACTAAACACAAAAGCTCATTTAATAATAACATTATCAAGAGTAATCATTTGACAAACATCTCATATCGCGAACTTTATAAATAATCATCAAAATACAGGTTCTTTAACTTTTACTTTGCAAAGATTTGTATTGTTTATTAACATTACACAAAATGTTAATTTTACTATGTTGCTCGTGTTTTCGTTGCAATTTTACAAAATGAGAGCAGATAAATTTTTACCTAATAAGTATAAGTAATGTGATCTTCCATAGATAGTTAATTTCAAAAAATACGCTGCCTAACCAAGAGAAAATATAGGATCCGACTCATAGCTGAGCACTACCTGTGTCACGTTTCCCCTCGCACTCAGCGCATCGCATGGTGCGCTAGCGCAAGTACGGACCCGCGCCACGATGTAGTACCCATTCCTAGTACCTAGTTGACTTGACTGTTGTTCGAGCCGTTCATAAGCTTGTTTAGGATGTCTATACGATACCCAGTATTCATAGCACATACATGCTTAGTTTTGAACTAGGGAACTGGTGTGGCAGTCTCGAGAATTTGTTATTATTTGTATTACTATATGGGACGTGCTGCACCTTTGACTCTACCAACCCCTACGGGGACTCCTGGCGAGATGTAATGTAATACTAAAGTAGAGTTAACAAATGAGTTATTTACAAAAAAACATTAATTGTAAACTAGTAAATTTGCCAAGAGTAATATTGCCAAACCTATTTTTTTAAATGAACATTTGCGATTTGTTTTTTATCAAATGATTTATACCTTAGACTCATGAATGTGAAATGGTCAATGCAGAATGATGAATATTATAATGATTATCTGTACATTTTTTTAATTTAGAAATGAACACTCATTCAATATACTTCGGTCATTTGTATGGATAAATCACAATCAATTCAAAATGTTGTCGAAAATTACGCATCGGAAAATTGAGACATCAATATTATACAATTATCACATCTTGAATGTGATTGAGATTTAGGGAATGAAAATCTAGTGGGGTCTGATCACCTTACTAGATCTTCACCAAACGACGACGATATAGGAAATCATGACCATGACAATGATGATGAGTTCCTACATCTTTCATACTTCACAAACACACACAAATAAACATGCACACATAATGTTTAAATGAGATGAGATGAATGATGAACGATTGAATGAACTATTCTAATACGACGACACGTCCGTTAGTCCGCCGACTTTATATCACGCGAATAAACAACAACACAAATGAACACACCTTTTGCAGTCATTATAATTAATGCTTGCAAAAATATAATTGTATCTCACACAATCTTCTTTCTTGAGATCGCCCATGTAAGCACTGGAACACTCAAAGCACTTTATAGATTTCCTAACTATCGCGAGCGCGGCAAAAGAATGACAAAATTTAAAAACCGAATATTTCAAGGTTTATCGAGTTTTAGGTTTGTAATTGTCAACGTGATTAGCTAGCCACTTGTCCCTACTATTTCAGAATTTACCATGATATGTGCCCATGTACAAGGTAATATTTACTAAACGGGTTTTGAATATCGAAGATCGGCGAAAATTTTAAAATATTTTCTTAGATGTTTATTACTATATAAAGGGTTTGAACTAAGCCGATGGCAATCTCCAATGGAATTCCATTTTAAATTGTAACCACCGTTTACCCTTCACATATCCAATCGGTTTGATACCGATACCCTGAAAAGAACAGACAAAATACAATAGTGAATCCCGTACAAACAATAAGCGCGGGTGCACTAAGTTGTTTATATGGAATATAGAATCCTGTAAATGAAAAAGGTCCCACGGGGATCGCAATTATGCGAATGCTGCACCTACATATATCCTGTAAAGGGCACACAATATGCAAACAAATAAGAGACTTGTAAAACGTGTACGCCACGATGCACTGCACCTAGATCATGTTAAGGAAACATAAAATACAAACAAGTAAGAGACCTGTAAAAAAGGGTACGCCACGGCGCACTGCAGCTAGATCATGTTAAAAGAACACATTATGCATATACCAGTATCCAGATAAATCCTGTAAAAAAAATCCATCAGGTTCGCGATGAGCGCGCTGCACCTAGATCCTGTCAGATGTTATATGAACTTTGGCATTTACAGGATAACTCGTGTCCTGTAAAGACAAAAGTTCTTGTCCAGGAGCTTGCGTTCGATGCAGTCCACGGAGGTCCCAGGAGCTTGCGCTGGATGCAGTTGATAGTCGTAGTTGCAGAGGGTGCATTGCTCAAGTCAACGCACAGGCGATACCGTGTCCATACCTATAAAGAAATATCCAGGGATTTGTCTGCTCTAGTCTTTTTAATTTTAATCTTAAAATTGCAAATTTTTGCAATTGACTCTGCAAATGATATTGCTTATCATTGCAAATTAAATTGCGAATCTTTAAAAATTACATCGCGAATCTTTGAAAATTACATTGTGAATCTTCGCAAATGACAAATGCAAGTCTTTGCAAATCATTATCAAAAGATAATCGTATTAGACACGACGTGGATTTTTGTCTCCGACACAAAACAAAACGACATCTACCCTCATCTGTGAGAATTTGAACCTCGATCCGGTACCTGCAACGATCAAAATTATGCAAAATTACTCAATAAATTACCATCTAGTATTAAAGTAAAATTTTCTTCTTGTGTTTTAAACAGAACAGCTTGGCAAGACATCATCGCCGAAAAAATTGCCTGTTAAATAAATTTGTATTATTAAATTTTCTTCATTCCACTTCAGTCTTGATGCCGCCAGTATATGAAGAACACCTGCAGTCCGCCATGCTGCATTGCCCAAGCCAAAGCACAAGAGATACCATGTTCATACCTATAAAGAAATTTAAAGAGATTTGTCTGCTCTAGTCTTTTTAATCTTAAAATTGCAAATTTTTGCAATTTACTGCAAATCTTTGCAAATGACATTGCTTATTTTTGCAAATGACAATGAAAATCTGAGCAAATTACATTGCAAGTTATTGCAAATGACTTTGCGAATCTTTGAAAATTACATTGCAATGCAAATAATTATCAAAAAAATTAACGTACTAGACACTATGGGGATTTTTGTCTCCGACACAACAAGAAGCCATCTTGCCTTATCTTTGAGAATTTGAACCTCGATCTGGTGCCTGCAAAGATCAAAATGATGCAAAATAGCTAAATCGAGATTTAACCACCTAATATATAAATAATATATAATAAATAAATAAAATATAAAATGCGAATGGCATTCAAATGACATTGAAAATCTTTGCAAATGAAATTCGAATCATTGAAAATTACATTGAAAATCTTTGGAAATAACATTGCGAATCTTTGCAAACGGCAAATGCAAGTCTTTGCAAATCATTATCAAAACATAATCGTACTAGACACGTCGTAGATTTTTGTCTCCGACACAACAAAACGTCATCTACCCTTATCTGTGAGAACTTGAACCTCGATCTGGTGCCTACAACGATCTGAATGATGCAAAATAACTCGATAATTGACCATATAGTGTTAAAAAGAAATTTTCTTCTAGTGTTTTTTGTAGAACATGTCGTCAAAAAGATATCAATGCAGAAAAAAGCCTGTAAATAAATTTGTGTTAAATTTTTATTATTTTTCTTTTGTCTTCTTGCTGCCAGTTAATGGAGAACACCATTAGCGTCCGCCAAGCTGCACACTTAGTTCACTTTTCAATGTTTTCAGTTCATTCACACATGCGTAGACGAGAACATTGTGACGGATTGTCAAAATTTACCGGACTGGTTATTAAAACCGAAAGTTTAGGTGTATCGTTAGTCAAGTTTTTGAAAACAAACGTTAACGCGTATCCTTAGTTAAGTTTTTGAAACCGAAATAAGTTAATGCGTATGTTTAGTTAAGTTTTTGAAACCGAACGTTGACGCGTATGTTTAGTTTTTGAAACCGTACGTTGTCGCGTATGTTTAGTTTTTGAAACCGTACGTTGACGCGTAAGTTAAATTAAGTTTTAGAAACCGAACGTTTATGCGTATGTTTAGTTAAGTTTTTGAAACCGAACGTTGAAGCATATATTATTCTTTTGAAACAGAACGTTGACGCGTATGTTTAGTTAATTTTTGAAACCGAATGTTGACGCGTATGTTTAGTTAAGTTTTTGAAACCGAACGTTGATGCGTATGTTTTGATCAACAATAGAAAAAATCTTAATTATCTTCATTTTGATGTATTTTCTGATATGCATAACGGCCGTAAGTTTGATACAGAGATCCTGAAAAGGCGACAGGTGGGTAGGATGCACAAACAAGTCCCAGGCGGCCTATTGTCTCGGTTATTTCTCCTGTCCCTACCTATCTATGGCGATTTTTCCCGTACTTGACAAATGCCTTTTTCACAATGTGATTCTCTACATTATTAGGAAAATCAATGAATTGTGTACATTTTTATCACGGCAATAAATGACTGTGTATAAGTGACATTTAATATCATTATCTCCATTACATACATACGCACACACGTACATATTTACATACATATAAACAAACGCACATATATACTGTCACGCCTTTTCAGGCAGAGATCACAAATCCTTTCTACATGCATTAGTGTTTTCATATTTTTTTTCTTCAATTTTCTCTCATTAATCCTCTCAACATGCCCAAACCATCGAAGCATAACTTTCTCAATTTTAATCACTTCATCTTCTCTCACTCCACGTGGCTCTCTTACTTCTTCTTTTGTTATTCTATCACTCAGTTTCACCCCTAATATACTTCTTAGTACCCTCATCTATGCTGCATTTACCCCATACTCGTGCTTCTTCTGCCATACCCAATATTCACTTTTACACATAAGCGTGAGAACCAACACTCCATTATGGACTACCAGACGTGCTTTATCAAAAACCATTAAACTTTCGTCTTAATCACATACACATTCATCCCTTTTTCTTTTCAAAATTCAAACAGTTCATCATCGCCATGTTTCCAATTACTCCGCTGGAGACGCAAGTAGCACATGGACATCAGCATAAAGAAGGCGTTCGATGAGTAACTCATTCACTCTTAAACTCTTAGCACACTATTTTAAACCTATCTAAGTATAGATTTAACAGTCATGGCGACGCTGCACACCTTAAACGATGTTAAACCACACAGTACACGTGTCATTTATACTGACACAAAGCCCTCATAGACAGACTTCAGCGATCGTATCAAGTCACTACCCATTCCATACATAGACAATGCTGACCACAACTCATTCTTCACGACTGTATCATAGGCCTTTCTATCTTTGAAAATCCGAACAATCACTTTCAATAAATATGAAATACCTACACGCGCGATATTTACTTTTAATTACTATTTGACACACCCGAATGATTATTTTTCCATTTCAAAATGGCGACAGCGAGACAGCCGGATGCTAGGTACCTTATCAAATCAATATCCGCGTACGGGGTTTGCGATGCAAGCGCGCGCATAAGGGATGCTGTTTGCGCATCTTTAATGATAAATACATACAGGGCTTGTCTGCCTGAGTACATATTCATACATAATGTACCCATCGATACCAAATGAAGGATATCAAAAAATCGCCTAATTTGTGTACCAGATACGCCAATCTGAATACCACTAATCTCAATAACGGTCCCTAATCTCAAAGAATGTAGATAAAAAGCTTTACAGCTAACTGAACATAATGTGGCTTAAAGTATTTGTGTGTCTTAATCACAGTTCCATAAAAGCTGTTCAGATTACTTGTTGCGCCCGGCGTGGTGCTGACTTAAAAGATATATTAAACTTACAGATGTTTTCCAGACGGGTAATCTTCCGCATACGGACACTTATTTTAAAAAAAACGTTAAAATTCAAAACGAAATAGAGATTTTAACCCATAATCGCCATGGTAGCATTTACTATCTTTAAAAATGTAATTAATTACTTGAAATAAACAGGAAATTCACGCGCGATCTTCACTTTTATTTACAATTTGATTCGCCCTTATGGTTTTATACACATTTCAAAATGGCCGCAGAGATAGGAGGCGGTCGGACGCTAAGTACCCTATCAAATCAATATTGACGCTCGGTACGGGGTTCGCAATGCAAGCGCGCGCATAAAGATGCTGTTTGCACATCGCCGCGACGGCGCCACCCGGGATTCGAGAACATAAATAAACATTTTAAATTATGGAATTCATTTTTTTCAGGTCTCTAAGTGAGACAACCAATCACATTTTTTTATTTGTATGATTTTAAACCGCCATCATATTCACTTTTATTTTAAATGCATTTATTAACAATAGATTTCGTGGACCAATCTGAACTGTTTAACTACCCTATTTACTCATTCATTCATTATGCAAGTATTGTTTTGAACTCATAACACTCAATTTTAGAACATTGAAAATGACATTTAACGCGCGACATAATTGTGACTTTTCTATCTTTAAAAATCTAATTAATCATTTGAAATAAACAGGAAATACACGCGCAATCTTTTCTTTTAATTATTATTTAATTCGCTCGAATGGTTATTTTCACATCTCGGTAGGGTGGCAGAGAATGCACTGACGAGACGCGACACAGCCGGACGCTAGGTACCCTAGCAATCAATATACGGGGTTTGCAATGCAAGCGCGCGCATAAGAGATGCTGTTTGCGCATCTATAACGATACATCCAGGGTTTGTTTGTCTGAGTACATAATATTACCAATCGATACCAAATTTTAGAGTTAAAAAAAATTACTTAATTTGTGTTTTTATCATACACGTCAATCTGAATATCAATTATGTAAATTTCTGTCCCTAATCTAAATTTTAAAGAATGTAAATGTAAATTTTTTAAGCATAATGAACATAATGTGGCTTAGAGTTTTTGTGTCTTTAGCAAAACCCCAAATAAGCTGTTCAGTCAGATTACTTGTTGCGCGCATCCCGATGCATACTTAAAAGATAAATTAAACTTACAGACGTTTTCCAGACTCGTATTCTTTCGCGCACGGACACTCAACTTAATTTAAGACGAAAAAAAAAATTTATACACGACCACGATAATGGCTTTTAATATTTTTAAATTTCCTATCTTTAAAAATTTAATTAGTCACTTGCAATAATTAGAAAATTCACGCGCAATCTTTACTTTAAATAATTGTTTGATACGCTAGACGGTATTTTTTTACAACCTGAAATGGCGGCAGGGAATGCAGTGACGAAACGCGACATAGCCGGACGTTAGGCACCCTATTAAATCAATTTCCGCGTACGGGGTTCGCAATGCAAGTGCGCGCATATAGGATGTTATTTGCACATCTATAACATCGCATCCAAGGTTCATCTACTTGAGCACGCCATTTTGCCAATCAATACTAAATTTAATGCAACTGATGCATTTTTGTTCCCTTTTTGCCACTTTTTGATAAAAAATTCAGCACCCGTCTGCTTAACTACAAACCCTAATATCCTATTTGTGGTATCTTAAAGGAAAAACATTTCTTTGAAAAATCTACTAACAATGGACTGGATAAGTAAACCTTAAGGTTAAGCACAACCCTACATACATAAGTTGTCGAAGCACCTGTTGCGCCCGGCGTGAAACACGCATCCAGATGTTTTTATTTTCTTAGTTTTTTTTTGCAGTCGAGAGACCAACGTAAGATAAAGCAAAATTTAAGATAAGAAAAAAAAACTTTTAGCTGCCGACATTATTCTTTAAAAATCTAAATTATAATTTGGAATAAATAGGAAATATTTGTAAATAAGTATTCATTTTTAATTGCTATTTAATACGCCCGAACGCTTATTTTCACATCTCGCAATGGCGGCGGTGATTACACTGACGGGACACGACACAGACGGACGCTAGGTACTCTATCAAATCAATATCCGTGAACGGGGTTCGCAATGCAAGCGCGCGCATAAGGGATGCTGTTTACGCATCAATAACAACGCACTCACGGGTTATGTGCCTGGGCACGCCATTTTGCCAACCAATACTAAATTTATTGCAACTGATGCATTTTTGTTGAATTTTCGGTCACTTTTTGATGGAAAATAATCATCCGTGTGATTTAATACACACTCTAATATCGTATGTATGGTATGTCAAAGAAAAAACATTGCCTCGAAAAATCTACTGACAATGGGTTGGATAAATAAACTTTCATAAGGTTAGGCACAACCCTACATACATAAGTTGTTGAAGTACCTGTTGCGCCCGGCATGAAACACGCTTTCAGATGTTTTTCATTGCTTAGACTTTTTTCGCACTCGAGAAACTGACGTGTGATAAAGCCAAATTGAAGACAACAATCTTTTAAAATCGACATTAATCTTTTAAAATCGAATTAATAATTTTCAATAGATAGAAAATATGCGCGCAATAATCATTTTTAAATTCTATTTGATACGCCCGAACGCTTATTTTCACATCTCGCAATGGCGGAATTACACTAACGAGACACGAGACAGCCGGACGTTAGGTAGCCTATCAGATCAATATCCATATTTGGGGTTCGCAATGCAAGCGCGCGTATAGGGATGCTGTTTGCGCATCTATAGCGATATATCGAGGGGTTCGTCTGATCTAGCATAATATTTTAATGAAGTCCAAACCAAATATGTATTTCATGATAATGACAGAATAAATTTAAAGGGAGTTTTAAATATCACAAAGTTTGGTAAGTATCAATGTATAAAATATTTTGATTGATTAGATATTAATAATTTGAAACCTATTCACTTTCAGTCTTGAAATCACCTGCATAAGGTTTAAATAACAGTCACGCACACGCAAATTTTTAAGTAAAATATCTAAAATATTTTCCTAAATCTCAATCACGCACTTGAAAATGTTATACGACAAAAATCACGAACGCAAAACCGAAGGGGCTTTGAAACTTCCGACGGCCTATCACAAAGCCTCCATTAATCTTTGAAAATCCAACCCATCACGAGAAATTATTAAATATTTGTATATGCCGAATTCTCATTTAGTTGTTTTTAAATTTTATAACGCCATATTTCCGATTAATTATTCAACAAACGCGAGTTATCCCGGTGAGGCGGCAGATAGCGCACTGATCACAAAGCATCCTAGACGGATGCTAGGCACTCTATAAAATCGATGCCGGATGCAAGGGGTTCGCAATGCAAGCGCGCGCATCGACACACCCTAAATTATATGCGTCTATTAATAAACTGGACAGGGGTCGGCTTGACGGACATTCATTTTAAGAAAACATAAATTTAAATTTTCAGACAAGACAAACATTTACTTATTAAAAATATTTAGAAAAGTTTTAACCAAGACTTTATCAAAATTTGATTATTAACTTCCACATGTCAAAAAGAGTATATAACTTAATTTCGTTCAATGCAAATGTTGTAGGGACACGTTTATTGTGTAAAACTCAAAAGATGCGAACAACACACCTGTTGTGTCGAGTCAAATGGAACTCTTAAGAACAAAAAAATCCTTTGATCCCAAGCCCACTTCGCCCCCTATGTTTATAAATCAGGGTGAGCAATAAAAGGACAACTTTATCTTACTATTGTTTGCTATAAACGCGCTCAAAAGTTTTAGAAGTGATAGGGCTGTACAAGATAAAAAGTTTTCAAAACCGGTCTCGAAAATAACTAGATGTATGTCTATGGAGTTTACAACTCTTTTTTGACATACTTTCATTGAATTTAAACAATGTTGAGCCTCGAAAAATATTTAGTTACTTGATATCAGGAAGTTAATGTCATTAAACATCATTCTACATCTCAAAAAATCTAACACATTAAGTGTTGTAAATAGAAAATATATCAACAATCTTCATTTGGATATACCATTCGAAACTTCTAATGATATATTTTTGAATAATTTCGCAAAATATAGATTTCAACATACCCAAATCCCGGAACTATATAGGAAACGCACAAAAACGTGGACAGGTAGGTAGGTACGTCTAGACGTCCTGTAAAATCGATGATTGATGGGGTGGCAATGCAAGCGCGCGCATCCGCCTATAAGTAACAATCCAACTATATATCCTGACTATAGATATAATATAATATACATATATGTAGCTTATTTCCGCGATCAATACTTTTTTAATAAAAATAATTAGGATTTTTAATGGGACAAAGTTGACCTTTTTTTTTATCCCGCCTTTAAGTTATCTCAGTACGCATGATTCTTAAAATGATATATATAGAAATAAAGAGATATTTGGACTCGAGAGGATGCTACCGTTAAAAAAGTCAAATCAAATTATATTTTCGATGGTATCAATGTCGATAGGACAGATATTACATTTTTGAATTTACAAAAAAGAAAATAATATTTTTAGGCAACAATTTTATATAAGACATGTTTGTATAGACTAAACGCGATTACGTACAACATCCATATGAATGTTCTGATTATGTTTAGCGTATGCTCATTTAAGTATATCATCTTTACGACGATTTGTTTTTTTTTTTTTTTTTTGGTGAAAGTATTAAAACCGCCGCTATACGGAGCAGCGGTCAAAGTATACGGTTTTTATAATAAATTATAGATTTTCGAATTTGAACAAGGAAAATATTTTCGACCGACGGCGAAATTAACTAAAACGCACTTTGCACTCCGAATCACTTTGCGCGCGATTTCGTCACCGGAGCAGCGGATGTCACTGCTAAAGCGTTTCCTTTAGAATATTTAACGGGAAATTTAGATGTCAATCGCGCCGCAGCCCTAGACCGACTAGAGGTCTAGACTGCAGGCAGATGAATCGATAGCCGGTGGGGTTCGCAAGGCCAGCGCGCGCACACGAGGGTCGGATGCACATGTAAATAACAGTTATGCAATTTTGTGTCTGATGGCGTCTCGGTGTCCAGCGCTTTACGCGCGCTTTCGCGAGCGCGAAGTTTAAATTTGGAATTTTAATAACATCTTTTTTACTTAATGAGACTTTTTTGAATAAAAACATCCAAAAGATGGCATAACTGTGACGTGCAGTCTTGTCACCTTCCTCATTGGTTAGTTGTCAGAACAAACTGGCATTCTGTCAACAATGAGCCAATAGTGACAGTGATAAGACCACGAGACTCCCTCGCGCCATCTGGCGGTTTTTGTATTTTGGAAAACCCTCATTGTGTAGAATTTTTGAATTTACTATCCACACCAAATTAAATTTGGGTATAAAAGTCGCGTTTCTGAATTATTTGATATGAAACAACAGTTCTGAGTGACGTTATTAAATATTTAAAATTATTTGGGTAGTGTATTTTATAACATTTCAATGGCTCGATGGCGCATTCGGTAGTGACCCTGCCCCATGCGCCAAGATTTGTGGGTTCGATGCCCAACCAGGACAAAAATTCGTATGATGAATACTTGTGTTTGTTCTGTGTCTGGGTGTTAATATTCAATATTTAAGTATAAGTGTTTTAGCTACTTACCTCGGAGTCAGATCAATGTACATGATGTAGTCGGATATTTATTATTTATTTCGATATTACTTGAGCAAATTCAAGCTAGTTTAAGTCCTGATTAGTTGAAAACAAAAAAAAAAATTAAAGTAAAGTATTCGAGCTTATTAGGCTTTAACTTCATGGCTTATAAAATATAATTTCATTATTATTATTAGAAAATATGTATAGTGTCATATACAAATTTATTTATTTATTTATTTGGAAAACAAAACGGATAACAAACACTTAAATATTAAACGTTGTAACTCAGGTTTACAGCCAGATTGATATCCTTACAGTGTTGACACATCATTGTACTAATCTAAGACAAAAAAAAAGTGTATTAATTATTTATCTAATATGTGAGAATTTGTAATAGGTGGTGTATCATAAGTAAGAAGTGATTCGAATGAGAAAGAGCATTAGGTAGTTTATCTATCTATAATTATTGTAATAGATAGATATACTACCTAAATGGGGTTGATATAACAATGTTCGGTGGATATCGGATAGGATATATTATAAAAGATATTATATATAATATAACATTTGGTAATTAGGAAAGGTTAGTAATAAAAACAACCATTTTTGAATGTTATCAATTATTTTTAAGGAAATAAAAAAAAAATTTAACAATAAAAAAAATATTCGGCTTTTGGCCTCTTTTGTGTATGCATCCGCATATGAGTTTATTTAAATCGTTTGTAATACTTTTTTAATAATAATTATCTATACAATTTATAAATACAAATTACTTGTAGCGGACACCAAATGGTTAACTTGCTTGAAGTATCAAAACATAATACTTCGAAATATATTTGCTTAGAATTCATTTGGCAACAATTCACCCACACTGAGGAGTTATCTTTTCGACTGACTATATCGTATTCAGTGGAGGAAACTACGGCTTTAACATTGCCATTGGTCTGCAGGACGTTAAACCCAAAAACAGGCTGATGCGCGTCCCCACACAATATTGCAGAATGCAAATTGAGATGCATTCATAATAACATGGATATTCTTTCAATGCCGATGTTAACGCAGACGAAGTAACAATACAGGAGCTCAACTGCAATCTCGCTCACAACTGTCTATTCATCTGTACGCAGTGGAGGGCCACGCCACCCCTATGTTCAAGGAAACGGCGCACAGAACAATTGGGCCAGACATCTTGTTGCTATGAGCAAATCCGCGCCGTTCCTGTGTGCGTTACACATTTGCACGCAACGGCGGTGTAACGCACACAGGCGGCAAGAAAATATAGGCGCCTAGTCAAATGCTAGTACTCATTAATGAAATCATTTATAATGATATCGTATATATCATTTATAATGATAAATATAATCGTTTCATAAGATTCGCACACAGGTGCTACCGAGGCTCAGCGAAGGCCTGATGTAGAGGAATACAAGAGGAATACAAGAAGAATGTTGCCAACTACCACGTCACACAACCCACTTACAGCATTAGGTCACACAAAATGCTGAACAGTAAATTATAAAAACATTCGAGATGTGATCAAAAAATCGGTAAACAATTTGTTGTCAACAACAGAACACTACAACAATATAGCAGTTGATGACACCATCAAACACAAAAAAACGTACATTTAACGAACTGTTTGCTGTAAGACGCAATTTTACTGATTGTAGACATAGCTAGGGTTGCAAGTACATATATGAAAATATCGATAGTCGATAACATCAGCAGTTTCGAGGCGATATTATCGAAAATATGGATATATATTTTTTTTTTTTAAATATAAAAATAAAACCTTTTATATGTGCTCATATGAAAGGTTTTGTTATGGAATAATCAGTAAAAAGTTAGTTAAGCAACAATTACATAAATACATCATGACATACTAATTTAGTTTCATCATAGAGCTAAAATAGTCTGATTCATAGCGATAGTCATTCAGTGTCCAATTTGAACAATTATAGACACAGCAGCTAAAGATCCTTCCGGAAGAAAACATCCATAAATCCTAATCCTAATTATAGATATTCATAGTTGAAATAAGTAAATCACTAGTCAAAAAAAGCACTCTAAAGACCTAACTTCAATAAGTATGCATACAATTGTTCACCGTTTTTTTTCACACACCTCGTATACAAATTCTCTAGTTCTCATAATAAATACACATCGCCGGTGCAGTGTCAATACCATCTAACTGTAGATATGCTTATTTTACAGGAGAATGAAAAAACGATTAACATGCTTACAGGATTACTTTATTCTTTAATAACAAGCCAAAAAAAAAGGTCAAAGCGAAAATAAATTTAATTTTAAGTCTTTGAATTAAATACTCGATTGCTTAAAAAAATTAGTTAGGAGGTATTGTCACTTCAACGACGATATATACAAATTATTATTATGGTGCATCCATACCACGGTAATTCTTTGTAAGGGGTTATTTCAAAATGTTTTGAGCATTTGCTAAAAACAATATTAATTGTTCAGTTGCTGTGTACAGTGTACAGTAGCCGTGTAAAGTTTCTTAAAGAATAACGTGGAAACTTATTAACGGTCAATGTAGTTATTTTTCGTTTTATTCTGTTATTTAATGTTGTTGGAGACGTTTAACAAATAGCAAAATGTTGCTTAACAAAATAATAACTGAAACGTGTGAGAATCTTTTAGAGATATTTCAATTCAGGAATTATGTAATTCAATGTTAGTTATTCAATATAACATAATGATAAAACTAATTTTCAAGTGATATCAATGGATTTTTGTAGTCCTGACATTTTACTACATTAAGGATTATAAACTCAAACTTAAACTCAAAATATCTTTATTTACGTAGGCCTCAAAGAAGCACTTGTAAATCCTCAATTAATAAGTACAAAATAGAACAATTTGAATCTACCACCGGTTCGGAATGTAGCATCTACCGAGAAGAAACCTGCAAGAAACTCGGTAGTTACTCTTTTCAATGCCAGATTGAATATAAAAAAAAAACATTCAGTCGAATTGAGAACTTCCTCCTTTTTTTTGAAGTCGGTTAAAAATATAGGATATAGCTATATTAGTTTAAAAGAAACTTGAACTGTACAACAAAGAAATACGTGACATGTAATGCAATAAAATGCATAATGTTGCATACACAATTTTATCCAATGATTTCGAGAAGGTAGCATCTCAATTCCAAAACCGGCTATGTCCTAGTACGAATGCACCATAACAACAATCGCTTTTAGAGTTAGAAATAAAAAGTTCATGAGGTTCGTTTTTACAAAAAAAAAAACGCACCTCCGCTCAAATAGTGTCACAACTCAAAGATATAAGTACTTTTGTTTCATCATTTATTGCACTTTCCACTCTGTTAAATAATGCCTAACTAACTAACTTCACGCAATTCAATGGCGGGGTAGACACGGTCCTTACACACGTAAATAAAAATTTTATGTCACATTGTGATTAAACTACTCCGAAGCGGCTCAACCGATCTTAATGATTTTTTTCATGTATATTTGGTAGGTTTAAATATAGATAGTAATAATTTTTTACCCCCCTGTCCCCATTTTTATATCGAGAACGGGGCAGTACAAGCGGTAGCCGGGACAGCTAGTTACATAATATAATAATACAGGATGTTGGGCGCATGGACCAACAACGTTTTTTGAGATGCTGGTGGGGTCATTCGTTACCTTTCCAGCCTTGGACCCTGGTAATAAGAGTCAATGTTATGGAAATATGATTTGCATACATACATATGTATGCATGTATGTATGTAGAAAATTCACAATTCGTTTTTTTTTATTTTGACTAGTGATTGCTATGGATCCTGCAATAATGTACTAGATCAAGCGTTATGTGCTGGTTCAATGCCGCTGAATTTCAATCTCTACCAAAAATAGGAATGGATCGCTTAATCAAAAAAAAAACTGCGCTAGACCCAGTTGCATCGCTTAATCCAACTGCTGGATCCAGCATTAAATGTCGCTGGATTGCAATCCGTATTGTGACACTATTTGAGCTATTAGGTCAAACGCACAATGATATCTCTACACCTACCTCATGATGGCTTCCACAAGGTTGGTCTGCATGTCGCTGTCCATCTGCCAGGCGAGCGGCAGGCGCGTGTGCACCACGTGGTCGCCGCCGCGCCGACTGTTGTGGCGGTTGCCGTGGCACTGTTGGCAGTATCTGGAGGAGGAGACGGTGTAAAAGAGAGGTGGTACTGATGGTAATATCTGATGGGAGGAATAGTGTGAACTAAGGGCAGTGACACTGCTGGCAGTATCTGAGGGGAAGAGGTGGCGTGGATAAAGAGTGGTGGCACTACTGGCAGTATCTGTTGGGAGAACGAAGAGCGGTGGCACTGCCGGAGGAAATAACGTGAATAAAGAGTGATGGCACTGGCAGTATCTGTGACTAGCACAATAACGCATTAGGTAGTGATCCTGCGCCATGGCCAAGAGTTGTGGGTTCGATCCCCACACAGAACAAACATTCGTGTGATGAATACTTGAGTTTTTGTCTGGGTGTTAATGTCCAATATTTATGTATATATTCTTTCTGCCTACCCCGCTAGGGAAGTGGCATGAAGTTTAATTAGTTAGTTATTTGTAATACCACTGCACTGTTGACTCTGATATCCGTAATACAAGTGCTTAAGCTTACTTCGGAGTCAGATCAATGTATGTGATGTCGTCGTATATTTATTTATATAGGTATTTATTTGGTGACAGAACATGGTGAGAAAAAAAAAGTGGTGGTACTGATAGTTATATCTGATGGGAGGAGATGGCGTGAACGACGGGGGGTGGTGCGGGGTCAGGACACGTGGCGCGTACGAGCGGCGTCAAACACGTGCACGTACTCTGGGTGCTTAGCCAAATGTAAGTATCGCGCCAGACTTATTCGGGTGGACTAATCGGGAACTAACTCCGAGTTCCGCACTATGAGTTCTTAGTAAACAAGTGAGTGGCGCGATACGAGCGGTAGCGAAGTTCGTTATGGAATCGCTGGCGCACATTTGGCCCAGCAACCAGGAGTTTTGTTTATTTTGTCAATTTATGTATGTATTTGACTCTGCCTACCCCTTGGGGGATTATGGGCGTGATGTTATGTATGTATGTATGTATGTACGTATTTACACCACTAGCTCTAAAATCAGGATACTAGAACATTCGAACAACTATGGATGTGTAACCATGATCCAATTTGTGTTTCTTGTCGATCAGATTATAGAATGCGCTGATATTTCATTCCAATCCATCCAACCGCTTCATCTGGTAATCTGTCATACATAGATATGGTAAAAATAAGCAGTTCAAGCAATTGTATGATGGAATTCACTTTCAACATGGTACCGTACAGATCCCGATAATAAATACTCCATCAAAACTATCTAAGTAAGGATAGAAACCACGCCCCTTGTACAGAACGAGGAGTCCATTGTGACTGGCCCGTTGGTCGAGTGGTCAGAGACCCTGGCCACGAAACTGAGGGTCATGGATTCGAATTCCGCTAAGGGCAAATGTTTCTTGTGATAAACATGGATATTTGTACTCTAGTCATGGATGTTTTTATACGCATTTAAGTATGTCTATCCGATCATCTAGTATCCATAGCACAAGCATTCATGTTTAGTTTGGAACTAGGGAATTGGTGTATCAGTCTGGAGAATTTATTTATTTATTTAAGATATCAAAGCTGTCCTAATCATATCTTAAAACTAAGTAATAAGTATAGAAATATGAAATAGTAGGGTTTTCATCTTACCTGATGGGATGATTTCCATTATAGCTCGCGCACTCGTTTGAAAAGCATATCGAATAAACTGTCTTGTCCGTTGATCGGCAATTCTGCACAAGGAAATAAAAAACTTAATATACTTAAAATAGGGTTCAAAATATATTATGATAAATTACAAGCTTTTGCCCGCGACACCGCGTTATATTCAGTTTGAAAAGAGACTGAAGAGTGTGAGACAGAGTTACTTTTGCATTTATGATTAAAAAGGGCTACTACAAGATAGAAGACTATTTAAATGATACGAATTTAAGGTTAGACCCAGAATAGGCTGTTCGCCTGCACTGCTAAATTTACATTCACTAATAAATAGTACCTAATAGATATTAGGACTTGGCATTTTAAAAGAGTAACTATCGAGTTTCTTGCCGGTTTCTTCTCGATAGAATCTACTTTTTGAACCGGTAGATATTGATCTCATTCTGAAGATTTATAAGTGCTTTTTTTAAGCCTACGTAAATAAATACAATTATATTTTATTTCATTCCACTTTGGTACTTAAGTATTTCTTCCAACATACCTTATTCTCACAAACTATAGACACCTGCTGCTGCGGATGTAGAATGTCGAAGAAACGTTGGTTCGGATGTTCTCTGCGAATATCAATAACAAGTTAAGATGCTGTTTCTCGTTTAACTTTGTGAAATACTTCTAAATGTATCTTAAATACATACATACATCACGCCCATAATCCCCGAAGGGGTAGGCAGAGTCAAAGGGGCAGCAGGTCCCTTTAACTACATTCAGCCAAAAACAAAACTGGGCTGGACTGGGTTAGATGGAAATTGAAAAAAAGTAGTGACTAGCGGCAAGCTTGTCGCCTACACAATCACACACCCAAAACCCCATATACTACTAGTCGCCTTTTACAACATGCTAGGCAAGAAACATAGTTGGCAAATTATTTTTAAGTCCCAGGCCAACACGGGATTAAAGTTTACTTCTAAATTTATCTTATACGCCACAAAGATGTTTGTAAACCAAATTATTAAAAAAAGGTATATCCTGAATTTATTATCGTTTAGGAGAAGATAATGTCATAAAAATCTATAAAAGGATTGTATTGTTCAAATGGCAGTTTATACTGAGCTTGTTCATTGATACCATGCAATGTTACGCGACGCGACGGTGACGCTGATGCAGTGGTCGTAGCACACCTTGGCCGCCTCAAATATTTGAGTCAAGTAGCCGGCGTGAAGTTAGTTGTATGTATGTATGTATGTGTGTGAGCGGACCTGTGTATCTCGTTGGCGCACTCGATGCACAGGTAGAGCGGCGGCGGGCTGTCGGACGCGAAGGTGACGCTGATGCAGTGGTCGTAGCACACCTTGGCCGCCTCGGCGGAACCCGCGTTCGGGCACATGTCGCGCTGGCACAGGAACGGGACCAGCTCGTCTGTACAGGGAAATTAATTTGTACCTTATGTGTATACATCAAAGGTCTAATTTTAAACGGCTACTCTCTTCTATTAGACAAAAGGAATTTGAAACTTGTGTGTATAGTGAGAAGGTTGCAAATAAGAGTGCGACCGGTCTGATGGTACATATACACATTCGTCTCCGGTACAAAAGAAATATGAACTTTATTTGTATAAAGCAAAGGTTGTAAATAAGAGTGGCCGGTCAAATGATAAGCGTCCACGTTCGTTCTGCATACGTTGTGTCTCCATAGCGCATGCTTAGTTTAAAGCTAAAAAATTGATATCTGAGAACGAAAAATTCTTAACCACCGCGTGGTTCATGGCCTCAGACACGATGTGATATAACAGCAGTAGTATCGTTACTAGAGAACTTGCAGAGCAGCCCCTTGCGGTCGAAGAGCTTGTCGTCGATGGGCGGCCAGTAGTAGAACAGCAGCTTGGCGGCCGACAGCCGCGCGCCCCACGTGCCGTACGCGACCACGCACAGCAGGTCCTTCACCACCGCCTGCTTCATGCCCATCAGGCACTCCAGCAGCTGGCAGTGGTGCGCTGCCGACACACGACATGGTTACTTTATACTATTACTTCAATAAATATCCGACTACATCACATACATTGATCTGACTCCGAGGTAAGTAGCTTAAGCACTTGTGTTACGGATATCAGAATCAAAAGTGGCATTACAAATATATACTTAAATATTGGATATTAACACCCAGACACAAAACAAACACAAGTATTAATCATCCGAATGTTTGTCCTTGGTGGGGATCGAACCCACAACTCTTGGCGCATGGGCAGGATCACTACCGAATGCGCCATCGAGCCAGTGGATTATTAGAACAGCCACATATTACATATATGGAAGAAGAAGCGGGTAATTGCTAAATGGTAAAGAAAGGCCTCATATGTGAGAAGTACGGGTTCAAATCCAAAATGTTTGGAAATGGACATAATGTTAAAAAGATAATGATATAGGTATCACAACACATATATATAAACAACTATATAAAAAAGGCAAAAAAATCCTTATTAATATCACGTTTAAATTTAATTTACCTGGATTATTAGAATGTTGAAATACCATCATTACGATGGCTGCCACTGACTGTGATGCTTGGCTTTCTTCTTCCAAACCGGAATATCGCCGTGCTGGAAAAAAAAAGTATTCAAATAGGGGTCGGGACGCCAGTTTTTGACAAAATGCGAAAATTACCTGATAGGTTGTACGTATATCAGCAAGTGTACACCACCCTTATACCAAAAATCTAGGTCTACATCAAGCTTCTTATAGAATAGAATAGAAAAGCTTTATTTGGCACACTCACAAGGGATACAGATAAAAGTATTAAAAAAAAAAAAAATAACAAAAAGAAACGATATAACAAACAAAAATAAGGTGATAAAACGGCGCCCGCTCAGCTCAAGTCGTGAGCCACCTGATAGTCAAGTAGGTCACGACACTGGTTTACAGCGGGTACCAGGTCTACATCGCGCATCCGTCCCTTTTTTTTTATGTAATCGCGGGCGGCCGAGCAGACAGTTCTCCTGATGGTAAGTGATTACTGTCGCCCATGTACATCTACAACACGGTACCCAACGAATGAGACAAGATAATGACCATAGGAAACAGATGCACGATGCAGAGTTGCGGCCATCACCAGGAAAAAAAAAACAAAATTTTGTTTATATAGTTTTTTTTTTTTAAAGATAGAAAAAAGAAAGAAAAAAAATATAGCTAACCAGGACTCAAACTAGCCCAACCACAAAGCTCATACTCACTGATAGTAAAAGGCAGTATGTAGTAAGCAAGCAAATGCAAGATCTGCTGATGTAGCGCCACCGGGAACACGGCCACGCAGTACGCCACCAGGTACGGCAGGTTGTCGATCATGTCGTACTCCAGGAACGGCAGCAGACAGCCCAGGCACTGCAGGACTGCTTGCCCAAATGCTGGAAACAAACAAAATTCATACTTTAGCGTATTCAGCACTAGACTCTGTACAGTAGATCGCAAACGATGCACAAATAAATAAATATATTTTACACACCAATTCCCTAGTTCCAAACTAAGCTATAAGTTTGTCCTATGGATACTAGGTTTACTTAACCGCTCTTGCAATACTAGAATGGTAATGAGGATCCAAACCAATCGCAAACCAAGGTAGTGGTATCTTGATGTTTGCTGATAGTAGTCAGGGCCGGATCTACTATGGGAGCTTCTAGGGCTGCAGCCCAGGGCCCCGTGGACAAGAAGGCCCCCGTTCAAGTCAATACACGTATCTTTCGAAGAGAACGAGGGTCTCATAGTAGCACCTAGAAAAAATACATTTTACGCCCTTAAGTAGGATAAGCCCAGGGCCGAAGATCCGCTCTGGTGGTAACAAAGATTAAATGAAACCTATAAACGATTGTCAAAGTCAAAGTCAAAGTCAAAATATTCTTTATTTATATAGGTTTCAAGGAAACACTTATAAATCGTCAAATACAGGTAAAGCCACAGCTATATGATTCTACCACCGGTTCGGAATGTTGTATCTACCGAGAAGAATCCGGCAAGAAACTCGGTAGTTACTCTTTTCAATACAATTTATACAAGGTGTATGAATCATAACTAACTTTGAACCACGTTTTAGTGTGGGCCTGTTCTAGAGTATCAAAATAAATATATAAATTACAACCAAAAACTTGACCCGACCAGAGCAGACCAGTTCCCAAGGGCGGCACCGATATTGTCGATACTACCCTGCACACATGCCCTCACCCTGTATCCCGTACTGCAGGTGCGGCGCCGAGTCGACGAGCTGCGATATCGCGTTGAACAGCCCCTTGTAGTCCAGGTTGGGGTACAGCGCCATGCGGTCCGCGTCGTTGTCCGCGTCGCGCAGCATCTCCAGAGGCGAGCGGGGCACGTCTTTGAGCACACCTGCAATGACGTAAACGATGACGTTTGCAACACATGTTTTTTTATCGACTCAGGCCACTCAGGGGAATGCGATACGCACCGTCCTGCTGAAACTGGGACAACCGGGGTGTGTCGGACTCTAGGTGCCCTGGAGATGATAGGAGGACCCTAGTCCGCCCAACATGTTGGCGGGGTATACCGACTAAGCCCTGGGATGTACCTCTTAGCCTTTACGCATCGACCCTGCCAATGCTGGAGGCATAGGGGAGTTCTTGTTTTAGTTTAGTCTACTTGGTAGTAAGCAGTCGCTATTGATATTTGCATTGGGTTACCAGTAACAGCACATAGACTTCCTACGATAGATGAGTACAGCAGTATGCGATACTCGCTTAGTAGCGTCTGCGAGAAATACTTAACAGTGTTGGCGATGTCAAATGCCGGATCTTATTCATTAAATCGCCAGTTTAGTCGTAAATTGTATTGGTTAAAGTGTTCGAGTACATGATACTCATTAAGTGGCGTCTGCGAGAAGTACTAAACAGTGTTGGCGATGAGAAATGTCGGATGCTGTTCATTGAGTGGCGGTTACAGTCGCAGGATTGGTTGAGGTACAAACGTATGTATGTAATGTCTGCGAGAATACTTAGTACTTGACGATGTTGGCAATGTCAGTGCCAGGTGTATCATTTGTACCCCCCACTAGTGCTGCCTATAGCGAATTTTCCAAAAACCTTCAGAGGAAAAAGGCCAATTGTATTGGATTGATGATGAGAGTACAGCAGAGTAAAATACTCACTGAGCAGCGTCTGCGAGAAGTACGGTGTTGACGGTGTTGGCGATGTCAGTGCCGGAGGGCAGCGGCTGGATGTTGTGCATGAGCCGCAGCTGCAGTCGTACAGGCTGCGGATCTCCGCCGTGACTATATGTGATACTCACTGAGCAGCGTCTGCGAGAAGTACTTGACGGTGTTGGCGATGTCAGTGCCGGAGGGCAGCGGCTGGATGTTGTGCATGAGCCGCAGCTGGCAGTCGTACAGGCTGCGGATCTTCGCCGTGACTGCGGGAGTACCGACATTACTAATATTTGCATGCCACTGACGATACTGTATACAAGGTTATTTTTAGTATATATATACGAAAACCGAAACACGGGTAAAAATTTTCATTTAACGAATAAGTTAAAGGTATATCAAAAACGAGCAAACAAGATTTTTATGTTGCATCGTTGTCCTAGCGGAAGTATAGTCCCATTACAGCAGTTGTTAGAAATAATATTAATGGGACTAAACGACCTTGTGACCTTATGATGCGCACACGCATACATTATGTAGTAGGGTATAATTTTATTGGGGTTTTTGTAAAAAATATTTAGCCAAAATATAACATGGTGTAAAAACTAAAAATAGCAATAGATTATATTAACGATTATGTATAAACAGTTTCTAGGTTTCATTTATACTAAAAATAAGGTTGTATACTTTATGACGCAAATAATATGTCATAAGCGATTTGAAAACTCAAAAAAGTTCCAATTGGGCATTTGTTTTCATTCACGCATGACAATCATATTACGTCTTACTTACTTCCTTTTAATCTCAGTCCGACATACATAGTCATAAAAAGACAACGCATATTTAAGCAGAATCATTTTATGAGAATTCTCAACTTAAAATTATAAAACAGTAGATTGCTAAACGATAAAGTCTTGCCCTTCAAGACGTTTTAATAGTCTGAAACCAAAGTATTCATGCACGAAAGAAGCCATATTTGATAAAAAACAGGACCCCTAACAAGAAAGTCACCGTAAAATGAGCGATATTTGGTTTTAATTGTTGGTTGAAATCTTTCTCTTTGCGTACAACCAAATCCATAATTATGTCTATGGTATGCCACTAAAATAATTTTAACTAATGTCAATCAAACCAAGCTAAATTTTTCAGCCAAAAAAAACCAACCCGTCAAGTTTATAATTTTTTTTTTTATGATATATATTTGATTTTACGCTAAATTTGATTACCACTCTATTAGACCTATGCCTGACTGTTAATTATGTCCTGTTGACGAAGGTGACATGATTTCAAGCACGAATACTTTGACACTAACAGCTAAAAGCGGTAGCAGGTTCCAGTATAGCCTATCCTGAAAGAAAGGTGAGCCACACAGACAGCACGGACAATGGAGTATATCCGGGAAGTATCAAGTTGACGCTAGAACAGATGTTTTAGACAGCAACACCATGAATAGACCCTACATATGTATATATATACATGTAATGATATACTTCCTTTGAAAATAATGGAATATTCAAGTATTTAGCGTAATTAATTTAAGAAAAATTTAATAATTAATTTATGTTCAATGTTCAGTAACCTGTTAGGTACTTTAAATAAATTCGTTATGATACTTAAAATCAGAATATGAAATGACCACATAAAAAAAAAATTGGCTGTAATTTTTTCAAAAAACAAATGAAGATACATATTTGGATTCCATTGAAACTATTTTCACTCCAAAATAGGTATATAGCTAAAAGTTAATATAGTTTTAATCAACATTCCTAACATTGAATTGTAATAAAATATGTGGTGTCAAATGTTGCTGACTAAACAAGACAGAAAAGACATCTGAACATCAATGACCACGTGCAGCCTTAGGACAACCGACAGACATACAGAACAAGGGACACCAAACAGCAATAAAGGGGACACCTGGCACTTACAGGCAAAGCACAAACATCCTCCAAACAGAAATCAACTTTATATCTTCATGATACAGTTGAA
The DNA here is from genome assembly GCA_951394215.1 of Glyphodes perspectalis. Classification (NCBI taxonomy): domain Eukaryota; kingdom Metazoa; phylum Arthropoda; class Insecta; order Lepidoptera; family Crambidae; genus Glyphodes; species Glyphodes perspectalis. Next base: position 10,977,958 of record OX596219.1, read on the forward strand.
AATTGCTTATTATAATAATAGAGAAGCATATAACACTTGAGTCATATGTTTTTGCTTTTAATTAATAATTAATACAATAGTAGCTTACAAAAGCCCATAGACATGACTGTCTGACTAATAAATTGTTGACCACTAGTAATTGTTAACATATTCATTAAGTGTTAAATCTAATATCCAGAATTAAGGTCACTTTAATTATGGTTATTCAATAAGCACTAGTTAGTAACACTAGAGAGTGAACTATAAAAAAAAAAGTGGGAACACAAGATATATTTAAAAAAAATATATTACCAATGCTTTTTATTCAATCTCTAAGGAAACATGGTAATAATCTATAAATCACTAACTCGTAAAATTGGTTTCAGTTGAAATCTATTTGCGCCATACCTCAGCAGGTTTAAGATAACACTACAACAAGAGACCTACGACAGTTAAGGGAGATGCAGTGTAGGACCTATGAAGGGTTGCCATCAATATAAATATGAAGTAAAAACTACTTTAATACATAGATTACATAGAAAGCAACTTCCATCTAACCATGCCTCTTATATCCAAGATTTAAGTATATATTATTAGAATAAAATCCGGGCATTTAGAGCATAACATAGTAACTTACTTAATAATTAGGACTTACATGTTAAAAATATATACATACCGTTTCAGTATACATTAGATTTACTATTTTGCATCGCTGAAAGACGTTTTTGAACTTTTACAACATATTATTTCAATCAGAGAGACATTATATGACTAAAGATGTTATTGGTTTACAATTAATCTATTTTAAATTACAATTAGCTTATTATTACAATTATATTATCTACAAAATGTACAGACTACATTATATGTATACTAGAAAGTTAATAAGTACTTTATAGTAGTACATTGACAATGGTAAGATGGCAACCCTCGAGACAAGAGGAAGCAGTCGTGCCAACAGGTCCGGACAGGACAACCACACCGGGTGCAACAGCTAAGGACCCGTCCGAGCTCACCTTTCTGACTGAGCGACTCCGATACACACTGCATGTTATCAGCCTGCGATGGCTGCATTAGGACACACAAAAAGCTTTGACTACGCAATGAGGCCCCCCGCACAGACGCCTCTGAAAAATCAAATGCGTTAATGTGCATGCAAGCTTAGACCGACTCCAGACAGGTTTATCTATTTTAAAATTTTGAGTTTTTATTTATTTGACTGTGACTTTTAACAGTCTTTATTTAAACCACAAAATACAAGTTAAGACACAATTAATTTATTTAATATAAAAAGTTTAAGTTAAGCTTTCAATTCACACACTCAAATAATAATCATCATTAGATCAGTTTTATGATACATAAGAGTCAATAATTAAAGATAAAAGGTCAATTAATTACACCTAAGTTCATATATCTACAAATGGATTTTATTTAAGTAAGAAGACATCAAACTAGTATAGGTTTAAAAACCAAAAATTTCATCTATCAGTCTCAAAGTTTAAAAGTAAACAAAATTTATTAATTAAAGTTTACAACGAATAGTTCAATGCTCAAACTGTGCTAAATAAATTCAAAAGTTACGTAAAAAGAACCCTAATGTCCAATAGAGCTCGCAATAACAAAATCATACGTAATCAGTCGGCCAAAGTGACAAAAACTAATTTGAATCGATACAGCGGAGGTTTCGCAAAAACACGAAGCAACCCGCGCAATTGCTTGTTTCCGATAAACTCGATCGCGGAGCCGGTCTACCAATGAGTTCGAATGCTTAAGCGATGAAGGTACTGAACGGAATGCTTACAGGCCGCCGCCCGCGTCCCCATGTTGATAAGCTGGATCTTGAAACTGCCCTGCATTGGAGCGGACCGAACTCGCGGCAAACATGAACGGCACTAATCGATATCCGGCACAAATTCAGCGTTCAAAACACGAATGTGTGCCTGGGCGAAAGAGATAAGACCTGAGTCTAGATTTTCCTATCTCTTCAGGTTATTGATCGAATTGGAAAGTTTAGTTTATTTTGGTTTGACCGCGCAGCTGCGAAGTTAAATGTCAATGTCAAACGTAAACGTCACATCCGTAACTTTGTGAGATAAAAGAATTGAAAGGTATACAGCCTACGAAATATGGAACGTAATAATCTGCCGTTTTCTTTCCATCAAGTATTTATAAAAAAAAAAATATATATATATATGTAGTATACTAATATATTTGTTAGCAATCTTAGTTTACTACTATTCTATATTTGTACCTTGTATTATTATGTTTTTAGTAGCCTAAATGGTAATGGACAATTTTTTTTATTTTTAGCATTACCATAGCATTTCAAATTATTTTTTTACAGTAAATTTTAAAATAACATATTAAATTGGCTAGTTAAAGTGCTAATTAAACGACTTACTTGTAGACTATTTAAGAACGACTGTAAAAATAAATTAAAATATGTTTCCTGCTTGGTATAAATAAATAGAACGTAATAAAACATTTACTGCTATTCTTGATATAATCCATGAGTGTGTGCTAGGTGCCTATGTATTAAAACAAAACAAATTGGCGATACTTTGCAGTCCGTCCCTCCGGATCCCTCCTCGCGTCACATATTATTCATCTCAATTGCGACGGACAACGCGACGCACACTGTCCGTCAAAATGACCAACAACCACATTCAGAATAATTGTCTTTCCTTCTAACTTACTTTTATGTATTTCTTAATAAAGACCATATTTTATGAACAAAGAAGAAAGAAAGAAAAATAATGTATTTAGTGACACTAAATTTAACAAAATTTTCACCGTACGTAATGTTTAGTAAGTGACACTAAAAAGGCATCTTCTCAGCATGTGCCGGGCAGCCTAGTGACGCCACGCCCTGGTCTTCCGTAGATACCTAGATGAATTTTAAGCAACTGAGATTAGCAAGCAACCGCAATAGATATTTGTGAATTTATTAGGTATTTTTAAACAACAGTAGGTAGCATAGGTACATACTTAACCAGATCCCTATGGATCGGATTCTAAAGTAAGTTAGGCTCTTGTGTTATGGATAACAGATTCAACGATAGTACCAGTAACACCCAGACTCTAGATAAATAAGTAGGTAGGTACCTATTTCATCAACAGATAGGTATTTGTGCCGGTGCGGATATCAAACCCGCGACCCATTCTGTTGCATGAGAAGTTTAAACCGTTTCACCAACAGAGCTGTTTTAGTTCAAGTATTTAATCATGTTTGCCATTAAAATGAGAAAGGTAAGAAATGTTGTTTGAATAAATCATTTGTCACTCAAAAAATCTAGTTCAACTTTTTTATTATTAAATTTTTTTTTTTCTTATTGTAAATATTTACGTAGCGGTAATATAAACTACTCTACTACTATGAACGTGAGTTTCTGGGTTTTGATAATTTTTACTCAACACATAATTTCTAATCACACTTACACTGCTAAGCCAAATTAACCATCTATAAGTAGTTAAATTAGTAGATAATTTATAAAAACTTTAAGCTATTATTCACCTTTGTTTTCTTATCATATCAATCCTATTCCCTTCCAGAAGTGGCATACAATTAGAAACAAATACTCCGGATATCGAAACTTCCATCTCGCAACTAGCTAATTAATTCGTTAAAAATCCCACATTACTTTACAATCTAATTCATTCATGTGATAACTACCTTCTGGTGTAAACCTAAGGGCATAAAAATCGGGTATTCTTCTAAAGATAGGTATATTAAACACAATACAAAGCACATTGTTGCAAAAGTTTAATTGTCATGTTTACAAATATCACAAGTAATAACAATACAAAGTGTGTATTCTACAATCACAGTGTTCGTACGTCCTGCGCAACTAACGATAAAAATCTCACGTAGAAAATTAAACAGACCATTGAACACGTTCTTGGAAGTTTATCAATTAAATTAGTGACGGAGCACTGAATATTCCTGTACGTCGCGGACTTATGTAAGGCTGGCCAAACCCAGCCTTTTTGTGCCTGGGTTTCTCTTTGCATGGAGGGTTGGCCAATAAATTATACCTACTATTATAGCGAATATAATACTACGAATCTTATTCTTATAAGTCGTCAAAATCCAGTGTTTAAAATAATATTGCGCAGTATCGTGAATTGTGACGTCTAAGTCACTCTATTGACATAGCTATTCAGTAATTTATAACAATAAAACTCTAATAACTAACTTTATTATTCTTATCTCGAATTAATACCTAAGTATGTTAACAAATAACAATCTATCACTTAGTGTCGAATTAAACAACACCTAGTTATTAACATTAATTAATATTGGACTCACTATGGAATTATTTAAGTGTATTATTAGGTATTGCGGTAAGTTATGTTATTCTAGTATGCATGCAATTTTTTTTAGCAAATTAATTTACCTACTTACATGTCGTTTCATTTTGTATAGATTTCAATGTAAAATAGCCTCTTTTGTTCAAGAATTTTATGATTGACGAGAGAGTCTGTTGTGCAAATCTGTTCAATAGCTGTTTAATTTATCACAACGCAAGACCGTTAAAAATACATTACTTACATTACAATCTACTGTCTTATCTACACGAATGTAAAGCAAAAAATATCACCGTTCAGAATTTAAGTCCGCTACCCACAATAGGGCTTAAACGAGTACAAATGTTCGACAATGCTCGTTCGCTATAGTTTATTGACTTATGTACGGTTGGCATTGAAACTAAATGACCCGGCCAGCCATTATATCATCAACGGCTGTCCATCGAGGCGGCCAACGCTTGCTGTATCACGAGCTGCTGTGCGCTTATTAACTTCTTTAATTCTTTCACTTCCTGCGTCAGCTGACGCACATTCTCCGAAGTCTCATCCAACCTCGCCTGGAGACTCCCCAAACCGGACGAGTACCCGTACTCTCGGTATCCGGAGTCGTTGTTGTTCTCGTACTTTTTGAAACAAGAATACGCACCCGTCGTCGACCCACTCGAAGATATAGTATGCCCGTACTGTTTCCTCATTTTAGCTATGTCGTATGCTGCCATCATAATATCTCTTGGTAGCCTCTTCTCTGACGGGTTTAAAGGCTTCACACTCAAAACTACTCTGTACGCTTGCGGCGAAACCAGCGCCGACGAGTGAAGGATCTTAAGCAAACACTTTGGCAAATACCCGTTAAATAACGCCAGCTCCATGTAAGATATTAGCTTCGTTTGTCGCACCAATTTGGACAGCCCTGCCGTTTTTCGCAAGCCCTGTATGTCGTGGACTGCTATACCCACCAGTAAATTCATCAACACGACTGTGACAAACATCAGAAACAAAACGTACGTGATCTGCGCGGAGAACTCCAAAAGTACAGGTGGATCGTTACCGTCTGGCTCGTTCAGTAGCAAATCTAAATTTAGCTCCCCTATCATCATTGTCAATACAGTTATAAAGCCCATGAACGGGTTGGCGAAAGAAGAAGAGTCGGGGAAAATTACGCAGAAACTGATTGTGAATCCGATTAGTATGCAGGAGTAGGCCATTAGTAGCTTCGCGAATTCTTTTTGAACTTTTTGGTACATAGCGACGTAGGTCCCGAAGACTGGGAGCTGACCTATCATCATCATAAGGTTGGTCCACCCCGCAAGTACTGCGAACGCACCAACGTGATTCTGCCAGGTGTACGTGATGTTAGTATAGATGTAAGATATGAGAAAAACGCTCACTATCACGAACCATTCAATAATGTTCTCAGATTGCATTAGATATTGCTTCACCGTAGAATAGCCCGCGATTCCATAAACTTTCCTAAATATTTCGAAAATCGTTATACCGGCTAACACCCACCACTGCATTTCTATAACGAAGGGGTTTTTCCTCAACAGATCTCCGAGTATAGATTGCTTTTGACATAACTCCTGTTCTTGAATTGTCTCTTCCATATCTTTACTGCCGTTGTAGCAATTATGCGCAAGAGCAGTTAGAACGTACAAGGTCAGACACAATACGAATATGAAACTCAGAAACAGGCGTGCAACGTAATATTTTCGTATTTTCTCCCACTTTATGTAGAGGAAAGCGGAGCAAAGAGGATGTAAAAGAACCTCCTTTTGACCTTCATCAACAAACGTGTTCAGGTAACTGATTTCACGCGGATAGCAGTGCTGAAGTATGCTGCGAAAATCAAGCTCGAGTTCAACCTCTCTGTTGCTCGTCTGCGAGTGATGCAGCGTAATCGCACAATCCAATTTTCTTGTTATCATTGCAAGCGACGCAGGCGTTTTGCGAGCAATTACGTTAAGAGCCGAATTTCCTTTTTTAGACCTTGTCGTTACGTCAGCTCCGTGATAGATTAATGTCTCTACGCACGCAGACAGGCCGTCAAGTGCAGCCAAGTGCAGTGGGGTGAAGCCGTACTCGTCTTTTTGGTTCACGTTGGCCCCCCAACTGATAAGTGTCTCGATGATATCGCATGCGGAGTCCGATTTTCCTATAGCGGCGTGGAGAGGAGTGCGCATGTCGAAATCCATGGCGTTGGGTTCAGCGTTGCCTTTCCTGAGTAGCGATTCGACGCATTCCAAGCTAGCCGACCGGGCTGCGAGATGCAGGGCTGTGAAACCGCGGTGATTTTTCAAACTTGCATCAGCTCCCTTAGACAACAACAGATCTACGCAATCCGCAAATCCGCCATCAGCGGCCAAGTGTAACGCAGTGGATTCCCGATCTCCAACTCTTGTTCGCACGTTCGGATCCGCTCCTTCTGTCTCCAACAGTATCGTTAGACACTGCGTCATCCCTAAATCAGCAGCAAGGTGAATAGCGTTAGTGCCGCCCGGTTCGATCTGATTCACGTCGACACCATGAGATATGAACAGCTTTAGACATTCCACTGAACTAGCTCGGACAGAACAATGGAGTAGCCCACCTTCACAGTTGACGTACTTCACGGCTGTGTGAACTGACGCACCACGAGTGATTAGCAAATTAGCCACTTGCACTGAATTACCGAAAGCGGCACAATGAAGAGGCGAGAAGCACCTCGGCATATAATTAGGGTCACTTCCACAGGAGAGCAGGTAGCTGGCGCATTCCGTGGAGCCGCTGAAGGCCGCCACGTGCAGCGGGGAGAGCCCGAGCGCGTCATAGTACAGCGGATCGGCGCCGGCGTCGACGAGATTAGGCAGCAAATTAGCGAGTTTGAGGAACGCCGCCCAAAATAGACAGACATTCTTCTCGGCCTCAGTAGCAGTCGAAAAAGTGTTAGCGGCCGTTTCAGAGGTGATGACTCCGGATTCGAGTTCATCTAAAAGCCTCAGGCGGCCGCCGACTGCGCGCATCTGCTCGTGGGCGCTCTGGCGCAGCGAGTCGCCGCATATGTGCGCAGTTAGGTCCAGGGGTGGTTCCTCGAAGCTGTCGTACATGTTGGGGGCGCTCTCGGCGGGGGGCGAGGACCCGGCGAGCACGTACTCCAGGTGGCCCATGGAGGGGTAGGCCCGCTCGAGCGACTCCTCGTCCTGGGGCGGGCTGGTAGCGTGCTGCGTGCGGGCGGGGGAGCTGAGCACGCGCGACACCCGGGGGCGGCGGTCCATGTCGCTCCGCGGGAGGGTCCTGGTGCGGATGTCATCGAGCTCCTCGGGGTTGGGAGAGCGTCGCGTACGGAACCACCGCGGGGTGAGGATTCGGCGCGTCGTGGGCATGCGGACTGGCGGCTGGGCACTGACTGGCTATTGTACCGCCATTGTCGGTCGGGCGGCGCGCGCGCACCTCGCCGTCCTAAGGCAATGTTTACACATGACTTACTCTTTGTCACTTCAAAAAACGTTTACGATGGCAGTTATTTTTTATTGACGAACATTTACGATTTATGACATTAAAGGTTTATAAGACTGCGTTGACCCGGGGTTTCTTTATGAATGGGTCTAGGTATTCACATCTCGTTAAAAGAATAACAATGGCCTTGTGATGCGAAGATGTTTACTAACATTTTTCGCGGTGATATCATTGTTCTTCATATCTCAGACGATCTTATATAGAAGACGTAATGAGATGCACCAATTAAATGAGTATCTAAGTAAATTACATGGGAAATTGTGTTTATAACAAAGGATGATGAAAATCCGGAATGGTAAGCGCCTCAAATTAGCATACACCCTATGTCAATGTCAGACATTACCAACGTCTCGATGGTTAAATCATATGATACATGGCTGCTTTAAGCCTTTAGAATACAGTAGGTATACCTATATTGCGGGACCACTTATGTATGTGTATCTGCAATATGCTATCGCACATGGAAGAATTGATCTGTTTCTATTTCTTAGGGCGTCCCCCGTTTTTAATCGGATTTTGCCGTGAATCATGGATAGGTTTATAGGTAATCGTGGAGTTAACGAGACTGATTAAGTACATTGAAGTACTTTATATTATGATTTTGTAATATTATGTACCTACTTAGTAGAATTATCTACTATATAATATCAGACTACATCACATACATTGATCTGACTCCGAGATAAGTAGCTTAAGCACTTGTGTTACTGATATCAGAATTAAGAGTGATATTACAAATATATACTTAAATATTGGATATTAACATCCAGACACAAGTATTCATCACACGAATGTTTGTCCTGGGTGGGGATCGAACCCACAACTCTTGGCGCATGGGGCACTGTCACTACCGAATGCGTCATCGAGCCAGTCAAAATCTATTAAAGGTATATATACTAAACTTATTAAAATAATATAAATACCAATTTTCTTTGAATTTACTTATAAACTAAAATTATTTAGAGCAACCTAATATTATGAAATGTGCAAATTAGCATTAATTAAATTGTATTTGTATATGATACAAACCCATACATCTTGTATTAAGTTTACAGGCCCGTGCATTGAGAGAACCTGCCCACGTACCAAGATTCGCGGACTTGAATCTCCATAAGGGCAAATGCTTCGTGTGATGAACATTGACATTTGTACTCGAGTCACTCATATTTATAAACTTACTGAAGTATGTCTATCCGTTACCTAATATGCAGAGAAGAAGCATAATTTTTAAAACTAGAACAAGGGAGTTAGTGTAGTCTGAAAATTTTACATTAGTTAGGTACATCTTATGATGTAAATACCAGTAAAATATGTACGCAGGTCTGTTTTAGGTAAAGCAGATGTTTTATATTAATAACTCCATGAAAGTATACACAACACAAACTCTTTAAATTGTTTAAGATATTTATTTTTAGCTGGCAAATATTCTTTGCCGAATTCCATTAAAAAACGTACAATACCTGAAACGAAAATAATAAATTGTAAATAGACGTTGGTCATCATCTTCCTAGCGTTATGACCCGTGCTTAGACGGGGTCCACTTAGACCATAATGGTAATTACATTGAAGCGACTGCCGATCTGACTTTCGTAACCCTAAGATAGCGGAACCAGAAAACTTTTTTGGATCATGGTTACAAATTAAAAATTGTTTGAATTTGCAGGTTTCATCACGATGTTTTTCCTCACCGTCGAGCTAGTGATATAAATACGTATATAGATTTGAAAAATCTAGAGATACGTGCCCAGGTTTCAACCCGCACTTCTCGGTTAGGAGGCGGGTGTCCTTACCATTGAGCTACCACCGCGACTAGACATTGGTATTACCCTGAATATTTTGCTATATGAACATAATTATATTATTCTATCATAAAAGCATGTAACCATCTAAAATTGCACATTAATGGTAAGTATCAGTTAGTATTTTGTAACTAATTGACAGGCCCGTTGGTCGAGAGGTCAGAGACCCTGGCGCCGAAACCAAGGGTCGCGGGTTCGAATCCCGCTAGAGGCAAATGTTTGGTGTGATGAAAACACCACTGAGTCACCAAGATAACCTTCGCGATATTTTCTTATGTCACATACACTCAAAGAAATCCCCTTGTAATTTACTCAATTAGACGATAAAAACTAGAACCGTGACCTTCAGATTGCGGATCTGAATTCGGACCACTCAACATAAGGGCGTTCTGACGACACTCGGAGGTAATTGACCTGTAATTACATTAGGTACCTACATGCGAGTAGGTAAGTAAGCAATCTTAACTATAGTGTTGAGACAAAGTGGATCCAAAATCGACGGTGGACCATCATCTTCTTAGCGTTACGTCTCGTTCTTATTCGGTGGTCCGAGTGAGTTATGAACCTAGATTTTGTGAGTCTAGCTTATATTGAAGCGACAACCATTTAACGTCACATAATGTTTAAGTTTAGGCAGCCGCCGCAATGTAATTAACATTCTCGCTAAATCCTAGATCATGGTATAAGCGGTTCCCAACAAAGCACAGGACATAAGGCTCAGAAGCCGATAATTATTAGTAGGTACTAACAGATCTATATATTTTTTCGTTGCATATTTTGCTACAAATTTGTCTCTGGTTTTTGCGTATTTCTTCGTCAGTAGGTTTATTGTCATTAAATGTTATTATCATTAATTTTCAGAATGTAGTTTAGAGTCGCTATTCAAATTACAATAATAACAGAACAGAGAGTACCCATTGTCGACCTTAATGGCGTAGTGATTTAAGCTTACGGTCGAAGTGAGGAAGGTCCCTGGTTCTTGAACTACGTCATGAACCAGGGGAAGGTCAAGGAACTGAATCTGAATTAGTTTTGGTACTGTGACATGCAGTGAGTGAGATGAGGAAAATCATCTGATGTAATTCTGATGTTGAAGAATTGAAATTGCTATTAAAATGTAATGTGTTGTGTTGCTTCTGTGAAGAACTTGTTATAAAATTAGGTTTAAAGTATTTGTTAAATTAAGTTAAGTTTATTGTCATCACAACTTAACCATGCACAAATAGCGAACTTGAAAAATTGCAAGAATTTTATTGAAGCTTTACCATCAATGAATTCCTATAGAATATTCGTGAACAAAAAAATCCAACTTTGTACCATATTGTTAAAGTATAAATAACAGCTAATCCTATTGCCATTGTCTGGTCATGTAGGGTGACCAGTTTTGACGTGGATTTATTTGATACTCTTAACAGCGGCACATAACCCGGTCTAACAAAAAAAATATAAATTTTCCAGACTGACACACCAATTCCCTAGTCCCAAACTAAGCTTGTGCTTGTCAAGAACAAGCACAAGCTACTGGGACAGTAGGTGAACTGATAGACATACTTAAATACGTTTATAAACATCCATGACGCGAGTACAAATGCCCATGTTCATCACAGGAAACATTTGCCACTAGCGGAATTCGAACGACCCTCGGTTTCGTGGCCAGGGTTTCTTACCACTCTACCAACGGGCCAGTCAAAGGTTCCTTGGTACCGTGATCCTAGATGAAAAGTGTAGTTTACTGTAGGTACTGTAAATATGTACATAAGCATGATTCAATATGTTTGCTTTTCCCCTCTTAAGGTTACGGAGGACAGATGGCAATCGCTCCAATGTAACCAGACTCACCAAATCTACGGTCATAGTCTGAACGGACCCCAATTTAAAACGAATCATCGCGCTAAGAAGATGATGATGATCATGAGTATAAAACATATTTATCAAAACCACGTTGTCATACTTTGCTCTCTAGATCCCAGGGGCATCTTACATAAAAGCATGGAAGGTAGGTACATGCCTGGGGTTCGGCATATATAACTCGACCACTTTGGTCTTCTCAGAAGAGAACTAACTCGATTCCGGGAATCCGCCGCACCCTAATTTCATCATTCAGGATACGGTGCTGTAATCTTGAGGGAAATATAAATAATATAAAATACAATAAAATAAAAAGGAAATAAAAAAATATAACGTATTTGTTTTTGGCTGAATGTGGTTAAAGGGGCCTGATGTCCCTTTGACTCTGCCTACCCCTTCGGGGATTATGGTCGTGGTGTTATCTTTATTCGTTTCATTCTCCAATTCAGTTGACTTTGGCTTTTCGCCACCTTTACAAATATAACCATAAGGTACATGTCTCCTCCGTTTGAACATAGTGTCCTGCAAGTTCCCAAATCACAGTGACATTGTATCGGAACTCCCATGCCCTTGCCACTGGTCATTGGGGCCAATTCGTCACCGCGCGAGTGCATTCGCTATGTCCACCGGAGCGCGCTTCCGCCACGGTCTTTGTAGGCCCGATTGAACATCCATCTGTAGCTAATACGTACTAAATCTAATGACTTGCAAACTATTGCTTTATTTAATTAACTTATGGCTAGCGATGTCGATGTAATTTTATTTATAGGTTCTTATGTTGGTTAGGAACTTGAAAAGAGTATAATAAATAATAATAAATTCTTCAGACTGACTCACCAATTCTCTAGTCCCAAACTAAGCTTATAAGCTTGCACTATGGGTACTAGGTGAACGGATAGACATACTTAAATACGTTTATAAAGATTCATGACTCGAGTACAAATATCCATGTTTATCACACGAAATATTTGCTCCATTCGAACCCGCGACACTTGGTTTCGTGGTCAGGGTCTCTGACCACACGAACAACGGGCCAGTCAATTATATTTTAACAGTGTTTGTCTATAGGTACCTACCTATTTAAAATTTTATCCATATTTTGTATAAATCGATGCGGATCGGTGTTGGGTTTGTGAATGTGTAGGTAAGCGATGAACTAGCTGGTTATTAATAAGGTTTTTATCGCTGTAGTAAAATATATATTTAACTGGCTCGATGGTGCAGTCGATAGTGATCCTGCCCCATGCGCTAAGAGTGGGTTCGATCCCCACCGAGGACAAACATTAGTGTGATGAATATTTGTATTTGGTCTGTCTGGGTGTTAATATTCAATATTTAGGTGTATATTTGTTATACCACTGCTGATTCTGATATCCGTAACACAAAGCTTAAGCTACTTACCTCGGAGTCAGAACAATGTATGTGATGTCGTCGGGTATTTATTATTAATAATAATAATCTATTTATTTATATTATTTTCCCTTTAACAACTCTTACTAACCCCTCAGGCTGACATTAACAAAACGTTGATCTACCTACCTAACCTACCTACCCAGGTTTGCCAAGGTTGGCAAAACACCCACGACGTCGAACTTGAAATGGCCTCTCCGGAGCTCTTTAGATGCCCCTTTAGAAACAGCTCTTAAAGAAAATACCTGCTACAAGATCTTATCGATCACGTCTCATTTAATTAACACTACGCCCGTCATTGTAGTCATTAATTTATTTAATGGCATTTCTAAAACACAGAAGACCGTTATATTTCTAAATATATATTCATAGCTATTTCTGTCTATTAAACCATCTTGATATCCTAGGCCATTAATTTATGATGTACTTGCAGCGCCCCGGGGTTTCACCCGCTCCCGTTCCCGTGGGAATATGAGGATAAAATTTTGCAAGTAACTTGCTGATGAAGCAAGTAAAAACAGCTTTCCGTTGGTGAATGAATTTTCAAATCGGTTCAGTGGTTTCGGAGCCTGCCTATTCAATGTAAAAAATAATCAAATGTTCCTCTTTATAATATTAGTGTGTAGGTATGGTTATATCTAGTACCAGTATAGTCTTGACACACTGCATAAATAGGTATGCACTGTTGATGCATGTGCACTAAGGCACTAATGAAAATCGTCGAACAGCTCACGTGGTCTAATAGGCCAACTAATGAGGCGTCAGGATACCTAGGAAATAAACAACAGGATGTACCCAATGAGGGACTATTTGTGGCCTTCTGCGAGGATATCTTCAGTTACTCTAAAGTAGAGATGCTCAACATTTTTTCTGTAGCACACACATATTCAACTAGACTGTTAATTACTTATTTGCCCGCCTCTAATCGTCACACTGCTTTGTACATAATGCTAGATTTAGCGATACCAGACTGATTGGAATAAGATGATAGATTTTTTTTAAATATGCTATTTTTTTAAATTTCGAACATTATATAAACATAGATAGTAGATAGTGGATAAGTAGTATCACTCAATTTTCTTAAAATCCCAACATAAAATAAAAAAATACTAGAGTTGATGATGCCACCATTTTCATAGCTGTCAAAACGCAAATATTCCATATTTTGTGTAGAAATAAACTAATAAAGTGAATTAACACCGATTTTTTAAGAAAATTAAATGTCAAATCTTGGGTTAAAAATAATCAAGATCGATAAATAACAATGTGTTATTTTACAAACTTTTGTCTTTGTATTACATACTAATGCAACATCGCTATTGATTGAACTGAAGGTTGAATATAACTGACTTAGTCAGTTAATCAGTGTGGAAACAAAAGATGCAAGTATTGGATTACAAGATTGTGCGGAATGTTGACATTTTAGCGTGGGTCGTGTAAAACTGGCGTTTAATAATAGGCAAAAACGGGAAGCGTTGCTCACGTGGGGGTAAACGACGATTTCGACTTTTTGGCCTCGGTCGTATAACTTAACTACTTATATACTATAAGTTATAGATATAACTTTAGTGTTCACGAAATTTGCTTCAACTAATATGAGTTTCTGACTAACCTTTGCAAGTCTGGACCAACGTACGACATTGTCAAAAAGTAAATATCAAATTATAATATACCTACATATTTAATTCTAATATCTACCAAATGAAATAGCTTTTATACATGCACCCTTGTTTTTGACGCAAAGTCTGAAGGTGCTATCTAATTATGTTTTTTTTTTATCTATGGTAATCCTTTATCATCATCCTCTTGCCCTTCTCCCAGTTCATCTGGGGTCGGCGCAGCATTTCTTCCTTTTCCATACGTCCCGGTCAGCCGTCATCAAGCTATCCGCTATGGTAATCCTTTATATCACGAATTATTTTAAGAGTATAATTATTAATTATTATCTAAATACAAAAGTGTAGTTAATGTCAAATGAAATGATTCTATGGACATATTACTACTGAATATAAATATTATTGCTATGAAGTCACGTATTAGATCATTTATGTAGGTAGGTACTCATCGTGGAATTTGGTAACAAGGTAGGATTTAGTGGTCAGTTTGTGATGGGTGAACAACAAACACTTATAATGATTTGTAATTTTTATTGTTACACAATCGGGGGCTTATCCACATGTATAATGTACATAAAGAAGAACTAACATAATTACAACAATATAAGAGGGTAGTGCCGTTCGCAAGAATCACAAAATACACATTATTATGTTTTACGTTAGGTACATAAGTTCCGATAAAATAGCATGATACAAAATTAAACTACAGTGATGCAAAAATATAAAATATTTTCTCAAGAAGTTTTATTTTATACATAGCGTTTATGTTCAATATACGTTTTTGGATTAAATGTTTTAAACTACAGTACTATCTATTAAAGCTACCGTTAAACACACTAAAGTATATAAATTAAAAACTATTTACAAAATATTACAGTTTATTATAATAATCATTTATTATGTACGAATAAAATACACTGTGCATTGTTTATGAAAAGAGAAACAGCAATGTCACAAGCATAGTGCATTGACAACATCGATAAAATTATGTTTGAATGTGTCTAGCCTAACACTCGACGTAATATACAGGCGTATACTCTAATATAAACATAGTATTTCAATATAAACTGAATGTACTTCTCGTTAAATTAATGAAAAGAAATTGTTATATGACATGGCACAAAATAGTCAGAAACGGAGAAATGGTTACCTAATACAGTGACAAACTAACGTGACAGGTGAATAGTAACGTGATATTTAGAAGTATTAGCGAATACCGTCACTTATTTAAAGAATTCCCAATAACATAACCATCTTATAATAATAACCCAGATCAGATATATTCGTTGTTTTCACCGCGATAACGATCGGGGGGAAACATCTTTAGTAAAAAAAACTCTTAATTAGGGGTAATTAATAATTTCTTTAACTTCCGCAACATTAGCAAGCGTCCATACCATAAGCAATCAAATTAATCACGCGAAATAATTAAAATAAGCCATTTATATTCATTTAGCGTACTAAACTAACATGACTTATGACATATTTTTGGTATATTCTCCGTGAAATGTTGGCTAAGACTCGCTAATATTACGGGAGAAAAACGTAAAAAGTACGAAGTATCCTGATACTTGAGATATTCGAGTATTTATCACTAGTATGAAGTACTTAGTATATCAGTAACAGCGTACAGGAGCCGACTCAGAGCTGGCTGAGTCGCCGAGACGAGTTGAGAGGTGACAAGAGCGCGGTAGACATCTATCGCACGTTGTCTTAACGTTCATTCTAGATGTTTCTTAGACCAGTTCATTCCAACACTATTAGCTACTCTATTCCCTTAAAATATCAATGTCAAGATCTTCTCTGTTATCCAAAACTTAATCTACAACTCTCGTGGGGCGTTAACCTTTAAGATTAGCCATGACTGAAGTCATGTCCAAGGTTTAACATAAATGGCAGGCACAAGGCATCTATGTTAAGATTGCATGTCCTTTCACTAAGTAAAGGCCAAACATTTTACCAAAATATCTTTTGAATATAGTTGAGTCTAGGCAAAATGAGGCCTTGAGATTAGATTTAAAAAAAAATCAATGTCTAAAAAATTCTGCAGACATAAGCCATAATACAAATCACTGTACTGTCCATTCCAGTATGCCTATTCATAGTGAGCAGGCGACATGTCGAGCTAGTAGTAGTAGAAGCGTCATAGGCAAGCAATGTATCTTCAAAGGCCAGATAGTTCATCATCATCTTAGTTACAGTGACAATATGCAAACATATGCTGAAGCTTACAGCTATCTAGACGAGTAGCAGAGAAAATATTACACACGATAACCAACAGATGGCAATACTCGCCCCCGATCCCCACGACTAGTGCGCAGGAGCATACAGTGATACGCACGAGTATTTGCAACGTCATTGTTCGAGTAGTCGTGGCAATATAACTTGCGACAGTCAGCGGAAGACGCTTCCCCCTAGACGCGCGAGTACTTGCGGCCGTCGTCCCCCGAGTAGCAGTGGTAGCAGTGCAGCCGGCCGGCGCGCACGCGCACGTCGGCGCCGGCGCGGCCGTCGCCCAGCCGCGCGCCGCACACCGCGCACGTGAAGCACCAACACGTGGTAGCACAGCGACAGCGACTCGATGATCATCGCCGCGCCGCGACCTGACACAAGTCGCAAGATCAGTTGCAGCATTCAATTGAAACGACGCCCACAGTTGCAGTAGGCGACGAGGCCCCAGCTGCAGTCGATACTGCATACTGCACTGCTGAGGTGTAAGTAGGAATAACAGTAATTATGGACATATTTAATGGTGTGTGGATAACGGAATATGGCCGGCAGAATAGACAGAATCAGTGAGCATTCCTTTACACAAAGATGATTCTACTAGAGGTCTTAGCATTGGTAACTATAGAATCACAGCATCGCAGTCAATCAGCGGTTACCAATTCCTTAGAAGCCAGATATCGGAAAAACAGGCTGATTTTGTGAAGGGCAAGGGTAAAGAGAAAATAGCTTCGCGTCATCCATCCAGTCAGCGAATTTAACTGCCCAGTTGACTTATGCTTTATAGAATACATTAAGGCCTTTGATTGTGTACAATGGGTCTAATTATGGACTGTGTTACGAAAAATAGGGACTTCTAATTTAGTTCACAAATCCCTAAGATAGTTAATAATTAGGCTCATAATCCTACAGCTATGTATTAAGAAAGGCTCTTATGTCAGAGACGGTACCGATTCTTCCAATGTGTTTGAGACTAAAATAGGAGTACGACAAGGCTGCAGTATATCCCCGGCTCTGTTCAATGTGTAAAAGGGAGTATATCATTGGCAAATTACTCGCAAATTGGAACAAGAGATGTCTGATAGGAGGAAAGCCTATGAACGAGGCAGACTCCAAAAAATCGACTTGTACCTAATAAACATGTCATAGTTTCTAATTTCTTAACTGTATCTATTTATGGAATATAATGATAAAACACGTGCATACCTAATTCCTCTCCACAATGCGAGCACTTCCTCCTGCCGCTGACACTTAGCATCTTGTCATCGCGATCACCCTTGGGCACGTCCTGGCCTCTCGGCAGTTCAGGCCTGGGGAGCTCCGGCCTGGGCAACTCGGGCCTAGGCAAATCAGGCCTGGGGATCTCTGGCCTCGGCATCTCTGGTCTTGGGACTTCGACGCGCGAGGAACGCTTGTATTCTGATGCTAAGTGCTGTTGGCTGAAATGATTAAATTTTTTTTACATTGAGGCAAATTTTCATAATTTAATAATTTCGCCAAATGATGTTGCAGTCGCTGAGCTCTGATTGGCTCACCAGATTTGACGGGTTTATAGCAAGATACTGATTGGTGGATGATAGATGGAGTTGTCTTTTGGTATATTTTTTATTGACAATTCACTCAAGTGTTTCCGTATTTTATTACCTATTATAAGACTATATGTTATGTATCGTACATATATAGAAATCAAGATCTAATAGACTTTATTCTGTTAATTGAAATTTATTCAAATGTCCTTGTTAATGGGCTATAATAATACTATTTACTACTGTATTTACTAATGTCTCTAAGGGCCGTACCTGCCGCTGAGGGGATGCACGCTGTGCAGCTGCGGGGGCGCCATGTCCTGGTGGTACGAGTGTCGCTGGGCGGCGCGCAGCTTGCTGCGTTGCTCGTCTATCCGGCGTTGCTCTGCTTCCTGAAAGAGATGTTTGTTAGCATTATTAATACTTTAAATATGAAAGTATTTTTAATTTCACGAAGACAGAAAAGGAGTACGGTCTAAAACAAGAATTTTCTAATTGGTGTTTTTGTATTATTAAGCGATCAGTTTAGTATAAAAGTGACACTAGTTGTCTGATTCGCACATTTCGCACTTTGCCCAGAATATCGAAAAAGACGACTAATTGTACCTATATTGGAAACTAGTTATGCCAGCGGTGTCACCCGCGTTTATGGTTAATATTACAAAGACTATTTCCGTCATACATGATTTCTATGTAACTTTAACCATTAAGGCTGCACACGCGACGGAAGCTTAAAAAATGGAGTAACTTCTCCCGTTTTCCCAACATTTCCCTTCACTACTCTGCTCCTATTGATTGTAGCGTGATGAAAAGTATACTATAACCTGCCCAGGAGTATGAAGAATAATTGTACCAAGTTTCGTTAAAATCCGTCGAGTAGTTTTTGTTTCTATAAGGAACATACAGACAGACAGACAGACAGCAGACAGACAGACAGACAGACAAAAACTTTACTGATTGCATTTTTGGCATCAGTATCGATCACTAATCACCCCCTGATAGTTATTTAGAAAATATATTTTATGTACAGAATTGACCTCTCTACAGATTTATTATAAGTATAGATTGCGTCTGTTATTACATAGGCGACGCAATGGCCCCCTTTGAATGCTATTTTAAACTACTTAATTTTATTTTTGGGTATTATTAGTTTGCGAAGCTTACTGCTTGGACTTTGTCTACTCCTTCGGGATTGGGGGCGTGACAGTAAACAAATAAATAAATTCTTCAGACTGACACACCAATTCTCTAGTCCCAAACTAAGCTTATAAGCTTGTGCTATGGATACTAGGTGAACGGATAGACATACTTAAATGCGTTTATAAACATCCATGACTCGAGTACAAATATCCATGTTCATCACACGAAATATTTGCCCCTAGAGGGATCCCAACCCGCGACCCTTGGTTTCGTGGCCAGGGTCTCTGACCACTCGACCAACGGGCCAATCGAGTAAGTATGCTATGTATATATGTATGAACGTATCTATGTATGGATGTATGTATCTAAAGAGACGCACCTGTATGATCCAATGCTGGTTGTAGTTGTAGTTAGGCGGCTTGCGCACTGGCTGCCGCGCTTGCAGCCACTCCGAGTTGGAGATCAGCTTCGGCGTGGGCGCGGCGCTCAACGCCTGGAACATGACATGGTGTCTTAAGTAAGTCTTTCTCACTGTCCATAAATCTAGCCATTTATCACTAGTTTTTCACAATTCTCCATCCAACCGAATTCAATTTCATTTTAGGCCAAAAATAAAATAAAATGTTTTTTTTTTTTGTCCAACCCAGTCCACTGTCCCATGTTGGTCTGGGACTTAAAAAGAATATGCCAACTGTGGTTCTTGCCTAGCATGTCGTCAAAAAGGCGACTAATGGTATATCGGGTTTTGAGTGTGTGATTGTGTAGGCGACAGGTTGGCCGCTTGTCACTGCTTTTTTACAATTTTCCATCTAACCCAGCCCGGCATTATTTTTGGCTGAATGTGGTTGAAGGGGCATGCTGCCCCTTTGATTCTGCCCTCGGGGGATCTAGGTGGTTATGTAAGGTTTCCTTCGAGGGCGGACCTAATAAAAACCGAGGGATATACTGTTCTCGCCTTTCAATAAGGCATCCAAGGGATCGTTTAACATTTCTACCTTGGACGCCAAAGCGTTGGCCCAGTCTCATACTTGGCCTCCCGCACCTAACCCGTTCCCGTTCAGAGAATACGATTGTGATGATATGTCCATACATATCATAACAGCCATGTGTATGTACGTATTTTAGGTCAGTATATTATAAGCCACAAGACTTCCAAGGATCTTTTATCCTCGTCTACTTTTCTTTGTACGGTAAATATACAATTTAATTTTAAAATTTAAAGAGGTATACCCCACCTGTAGCGTGTGCCTGGTCATGGGGTGGTACTGAGCGCCGCTGCCATTGGCCGCCGCCGACTTCTGTCTCAACTGCACTGTGCTGCGGTCCACGTTTACATACTCCACGGCAGACGGCACTCGGCTACTTCTAGAACGAGGATATGAAGACTAACTTAGGCAGAATCAGTGAATATTAAGATAAGATATAATAAGACAGCGGGATATTAAGGGTTCATTTTAGTTAGGGACAACCATGGATGGAGTCATTACCAGAAAATTATTCTAGATATGGCATAAGCTATGGGCTTCAGACAGTTTAGGAATAACTAAAAATCATAAGAAAACAGTTCTGGAAATAGATTAAGATAATTTTATGTTTACTGTTTTTGTTGTAACTTTTTTATTGTTAAAACTGCTGTGTTGAATTCATGAAATCATAATACATTGGCATTATAAAATTGAATAATCTGTATTTTAATTTAAATGAATTAAATTTTGTTAATAGAATCATGATTCACCATCTTGTAAGTAATATAGAAATACAGCTCAATCACTTTATCTACTTTATATAGACAACAAGTTTAGTTAGTCATGTGTTTATCACACTTAGCCAAATAGGTGTGCCAATGTGCGTTTATCTAGACCAGTGGTTCTTAACTGTTGGTCTGCCATCAGTGGAAAATCAGTAAATATTTTATAATAAGGTGCACGACTGCGGGGAAAGACCGTTTCGTTTCATCCAACTATACAATCGTGGAGGTAATATATAGTTGGATGGAAAGAAGAAAGAAGAAAATTAAAACAATAAATCAATTAGGTGGTCCATAACTAGTCAGTATTTTATTTTAGCGGTACCTCATGACGAAAAGGTTATGAACGACTTATCTAGACAATATGGTAGAAAACTGTCTGAAATGTTCATAAAAGTTATTTCTATTTAAAATCTGAGTAACAAACGAGCTCACCTCATTGTTATCTCCCGCTCAATGGACTCCCTGCTCCTCGGCTTCGGGGGAAGGATAGGCTGCGGTGGTCGCACGCTCGGGACCTGCCTCCTCACAGCCTCGCCGATCTTCCTGTCTTCATACAACACCTTCCTGCTCTCCTCAACACCAAAATGCCTCTGAATGTGCTCCTCCGAAACAAACGGCTTCCTCTTCATATTCTCGTCAAACACCTGTCTCTCTGGTATCGACGGAGGAACAGCTGGCATACAATTCTCGTTAATTAATAGATTTGGCATCGAATGTCTGTAATTCGGGTTGACCTTCCCTGGTCTAGTATGTAACGGAGGCTTGTCAGGCGTATTCGGAACTGTGGAGACGTCTTGGACAGACTTCTGTATTATCCTGTTCTGGTCTCTGAGAAGGTTCTCTCTTTGTCTTCTGAGTTCTTCTTGCTCCAGTTGAAGGAGCTCTCTTTCGAAACGCAGGACCTCCTACGTTTAGGATGCATAGCGTTATTGACACGTTATGGTAGTTTGTTGGTGTTAGTTGTGGAAAGCTGGTTAGAAGGTCAGTGTCGTGACAGCGAAGCTAGCGTGCGTCAGGATTAGCACAATGGTTGTTCGAAGTAAAATGGGTTTTCTGTTCACAACGCAAAGGGTGGTTTTGGTATGTAGGTTATGATTGATATTTACAAGCGTTGTGAACAGATAGTTCAATAAACTGTATTAGCGTTCCACATACGATACATAGTTTTCAAAAAAGTCTGTCGAATATGAAATCACAATCGCTTATTTGCGGAAATTCATTTTCAATCTTATGGTGTTGGATTAAGATATACATTCGTTTGTGAAACGCCAGTTAAATTCAGTGAATAATGAGTCAATCACCTTGGTATGGGCATCGTCAACGAGACCGTCAGGCCAATCCTCGTTAGTGCGACTCGCCTGCAAAGTTACACCGGCGGCCATTTTGAAAAACATGTTATTTACACACACAAAATGGCGATGAGGTTAAATGTTATTTTATGTAACGCCCAATAAATTTTAATTTTTTAGTATAAATATAAAACAAAAATAATAGTAGTAGTAGATAATAATAATTATGTTTTTACAGAACTATAGAACGTAATCAATTGGACGTTACATAAACTGATTTTTTCTTTGATATGTTAACAAAATTCATGGATTATTTGAAATATGTAATGATGTTGATATTTTATTTAATTTTTTTATCTGCTTTGATAAATTGAAATTCGCAATTGAAACAAATTAAAATGTAATGATTTTAAACATTAATGCATTAAATATTTAGCAAGTAATTATGGTGTAAATGATGCAATTTCATGCAAGTGCAGCTAGTTTAGACATAGGTGCGAGTTGTGCAAAGAAATAAAAGGCCAACTGCTTGTACCATACATAATATTTATTAAGAAAAAAAAAATTAACATATATAATTATATATCTAACCAAAACTACTGCTTCTATATACCATACGCAAAGTAATAATAGAACTTATATGCGAAATATTTTTCCAATTTTAAATATAAATCATTCAATATAATTTGGTGTATTTTAATATAAATGTAGGAACCTTACAATATAAAAGCATTAGGAAGCAAGATGTTTGTTAATATCGCAGCAAAACATATAAATATACATTTCAAACATCATATATTGAAAACAAAACATAGTATTATTTATATCTTCGCATGATTGATTCAATATACGACGTCTAAAATCATGGAATTAGGTACATTGTCCTTATATAAACATATATTTAAACTATAGTGCTTTCAAAGCATTTACAGTGCAATAACTAACTCTAAAAACCATACCCAGAAAGTATATTTTTCCCTAGCATTATACATACAGGAGCAATATGTTCGAGTGATTAATACTCACACTCTACAGCCATTATATGATTCGAGAATATAATATAATCATCTTCTCATGAAGTACTAACACTATCACTACGAGATCTACTTGTGATAGAAGTTAAACAATATCATTAAATAGATAACTCAAATAATCTACGTATATAATTCTAGAAGCATTAATTGATACGAAAATAAATAAGTACTACCCTAGTTATATGTGAATGAAAAACCTATTCAAGAAATTTCCCGTAAATAGCATATCTGACTATTTTTAACTTATGTTTTTTTATTTATTGATCTTTAAAAAATATATCAGCTTATGAATGTTTTCGTAGGACAAATATATCTTTACACGTTATATAATAATGAGTGCATTAACGGAGATATAAAAGCGGTGACTGCTTAGATTCTTAAACACACTTCAATTAGTAGCTTTAATGATTATCAATTTTTTACCTAACATTTGTATGAAAATATAATAAATTAAGTGCATTTTGAACTTCAATTGCTTCTTAATCTCTTTAAACTGACGCTTATAGGTTTGTATTTGACGTATCATAAAATATCCCATGCATGTCGTAAAAGGCGACTAATGGTATATCGGGTTTTGGGTGTGTGATTGTGTAGGCGACAGGTTAGCCGCTTGACACTGCTTTTTCACAATTTTCCATCCGACCCAGCCCGGCTTTATTTTTGGCTGAATGTGGTTGAAGGGGTTTGCTGCCCCTTCGACTCTGCCTACCCCTTCGGGGATCGTGGGCGTGATGTTATGTGTGTATAAAATATCCCTCGGAAGGCGCGTAATAGGCGAAGAATTGGGGAACTTCCCCGTCCCCTACCAATGATGGAAGATTTTAACAAATATGGCTTCAGACAAAATCTCAAGTGATGCCTTTTATTATGAACAATGTGATGACCAGCAAGCAAATTTTGAAAATTTAATGGACTACGCAAATTCGATCCTTAGCTAACAGATAATAGCAGAACAGTCAAATACCCTATTTAACTATTTACTGCCTAGTTGCCTTGTGCAATGTTACCAACTACTCTTGTTGCGCGTTTCTACGGAATATTTTCATTTGATGTTACCTGTTGCTGCTGCAGTTTTTTGTCCAACGACTCGATTTTGCTCTCGTCTGTATGTGGCTCTGACAGTTCTGTCAGTTTGTTGTTCAAGTTGTTTGTGAAGGTCTCTTTTTGTTGTTTAGTTGTTTCTTCCTCGTCCGATGTTACCGTCACGTGTGTGTAAGGCTGAAATAGAAAGTAAGTTTGTTATTAGTTACTATTTTTCAAATGCTGCGTCTAGCGTCTTGTCTCTAACCTGCAAAATATAATAGAATATCGCGTAGTTTTAATTTGTAACTGTCCAAAACATAAAAACTACTTATATCTTCCTAAAGATTTCTTCAAGTCTTTTAGTTGGATTCATTTCGTAATATCATACTGTCTATAATCTCTTCAAAATTTTGGGTTATTTTCTATGTGTGTTAGTAGCGTTTTCCAAACTTTTTAAATGATCGTCTAACGTTAAAAGGGAAATTATACTCAGTCCAAATATATTTCTAACAGCACTTTGTAGAAAACAATAGGAAATGTACCTCACTGTTCTGTCTGCTATGAGGATTCGAAGTCTCCGGAGACGACTGTCCCTTATACCAGGCCTCAGCCGAAGGTCCCCTGTCCACATCCACGCCAGAGTCCCTGCTCTCTCTCAACTTGGCGTCCATATCGTGGGACAGAGTCTTCTTGTAGAGAAGCTTCTCGATTTTAGTCTCTTCCTGAAGGAAGGAGGTGATGTCTGGGCGAGGGGCCAGGGTAAGGTCGGCGTCCAGGTAGCTGTCGTCCACCTGGCCTTCGATGCCGAGGAAGCTGGTGCGTTTATTGCGGATCTCTTTCTTGATGCGACGCGCTGAGCTGGTGTGCTTGAAGTTGCCCTGGAAGGCAATATAATTTACTCTATAAATACGGTTTTGGTATATGTGTCCCTACCATAGATTTATAGCGTAGTCAATAAATTCTAAATCTATGGTCCCTACCGTCTAGAAAGCGACCAAAATTGACGGCGAGATTGTTCAGAAAACGGCTATTTTTTTATCTATGAGGTGGGAAACAAACACACGGCCTGCTTCATAGTGATAATCATGACCTATGGATATTTTCAACATCAGACGTGTTTAATCACCTTGAATAGCAAATTATACAAAATATTTCACTGATTTACTCTCACTGTTTTAGAGATTTTTTTCAATTCCATTATATTAATAATCGGAAATGAAATTAACCATTGTATAACAAATTTATGCTAAATCACACATTACCTCAAGTTATGGTAAGACTTCCAAAAATTTCTGCACTTAACTACACAAATACCACAAACAACAATCAACGAACTGTTCATTCCCCAAGTTACAGTAACAATGACTTCAAATACAAATATAACGCCACTTCTAATTAAAATTCGCCATTGCTATCTACAATGTAGGCCACAACGTGTGCACTCGAAGCGCTTACGTCAGCAGCTCTTTAGCTAGGATTACAAAGACACGTTCTATTAGAGAATCAACTTTCTTTACGGCTCATCGATTTACTAATTAGCGAAATTGCAAGACTGTTTGATTCAAATGTCAGAAATGATTAGTTGCTATTACATGGGCCTTTGCTACAAAATTTTTGAACCAACTCATTGTAATTGTTTAGGGATATATTTGGATAAAATGATTACACATATATAAATATTGTACAATGTATGTTCGAGTGTGGACTCAATTTGGATTTGGATTTTTTATGAATTTATAAGGCTATGGGATGAGTGCTTACAATTGCAAATTATATTATGAACAAATAAATGTTAATATAATATGTTTTCCTAATCTGTATTTAGTTATAAATTGAAACGTTGGGTATTTCTATGCAATGCACTTAACACGACACGATATTTTTTGTTTGAAGCATATGCTGCTTAAAAACAAAGACACTATACAATACATATAACAATCAGCGCCCCGCGGTTTCACCCGCATAGTTCCCGTTCCTGTAGGAATATGGGGATATAATATAGCCTATGTTATTTCCGGATAATGTAGCTTTCCAATGCTGAAAGAATTTTTGAAATCGGCACAGTAGTTTTTAAGTTTATTCTTTCCTCTTTATAATATTAGTATAGATAAACATTTACTTACGTTTCCAAGAAGCTCGTCATCAGGGCTGTCGTCCGCGGGTGGTGGAGGCGGCTTTTCCTTGGGCGGCTCCATCACATTGCTGGGCAAGTCCAGGGGAAAGGCCCCAGCTTCATCCACACTGTTCTGGTAGAACATGTCTATGTTCTCATACAGGGGCGCCACTGATATCTTGCCCTGCGTCCCAAAGTCATCAAGCATGTCAATTTTGTTAACCTTCTCGGGTTTAACATCATTCTTGTTATCATCCATAGTTTTGTTATCGAAACTGTCTTCCGAGTCTAGTTCTTGGAATGCCAATTCAAGTGCGTCAATGACCTGTAAACATTTATCAATATTAACAGTTGACATTTAAATTTAAATCCACAATTCACTGACAGAAATAATTATAACAAGCTAAAACAAAAGACAGATTTTAGTAGAAAATAAAATAACCAACTCGATCAACTTAACGCTAATAAACAAGATTAGAAAAATAAAAGACACATCGAACGTGCAAAATCAATCAAAGCGAGACGAGTTAGCAAAACGTGCGGCGCAAATGAAGATTAGATGAAGCGAGATCTACGCAAAACTCAATGTCTTACCTTCCGTTAACCCATCACCATAAGCTGATGTAACAATACCTAGCTGTCTATAATAGAATGAATTATTAGAAGCAGAGAAGTTTCAGAGGCCTACGCCGAGCGCTGACACTATCTAACTGGCTTACGATTCGCATTCACAAGATAAAAGGCATAAGTTTGAACAAGATACGACCAGATAACGTATTATCTAAAACGTGAACACTTTACACAGATTTGCCTATCAATTTTTATTAAAGCGAGCTAATTGTTGTAGTAACTGATTTACTTGTATAGATAGGAATCGATTACACATATAAATAAAACTCACACGTAACAGTGTAACATATATTTTTGATAAAATGAATATACAAATATCACGTTTCAGAATAAATGGTCTACCAAATTACGAATGGGTCTACATCTATATATAACGTGGTCTAAGTATATAAATAGGGTATTTATACATGTGACGTATGAATGGGCACTACAGATTCTAATTAAGTCTAATATATTATAATGACTAAATGATTGACTGTAATGTATGATTCGCTAAGTGCTAGGAATTGATGAGTATAAATATTTTAGCACATTAAATGATTAGGTAAACGATGAAATTGGTTTTTATAAAAATCTACATCGACGTGATTGTTACTGAACGGACATCACAAAGTAATTAGTACGTATCTAGTGGCACAGGGGTCGAGTTCAATTGTTGGAGTGGTGCAAAAGTGTGGGTGGTTCGGATTCATAGGTGAGATCAAGAGATCATAAAAATTCTAGAAAATTATGTCCATTATCAAAACATCCTCATCTATCTTGCAGTCATGCAATGTATGAGAGAGTGAATAGACAAGTGTGGAAGGTTACCCTAGGCCAGTGTTTACGCTTGTGTGGCGTCCTTAGCACCAGTGTTGCTGGTGCTTGACATTGTTTTGGTTGTTACCTTGTTATTAATGAATAGTATAGTTTTTCGCCTATTCGGCTCAATGCTACGCTTGGTTCGTTTCTGCCAAAAGGGATTAGAATCTTGCGAGCTACTTACCACTTCGCCGTTCGGAGTCGGAGTAACATTATGAGTATTGGTGACTTCATTGCTTTGATTGTTAGATGTAATTATGCAGTTGGTGATTTGATTACATGAATCATGATTGTTTACCCCGTTGCTACATTCAGATGTGTACGTTACATCAGCGAGTTTGTTAGTAAGCGAGATGTGGCTATCCGTTAATGTTTTTAGTGTTTTAATGGAATTTTTTGGCGATATGTTAGTAGTAGTAATTATGTTAGATACTGTTACCATTGGCATGCTCTTGTTAGAATCGTTAGTGCTAATTTCATTACAGTTAGTGTTGTTCCCAGCACCAGCTTTCATATTGTTGCATATCTCATTCAAGTTCAGATGTATGGTCATCTTTCCCTGAAACACCACCGTGTCGCCTTCCGAGCCAGTCGACACAGGCTCATTCAAACTTACACTAGTGTCTTGATTGTCCAAACTCTTAAGAGTGTCTTCATCTTCTTTATCGAGTTGTATTTCTGTTACTTCTTCGGTAACACTCAATTCTTCAGGCTGGGACATAGCTTGAACGTAGTTACTTCCGCTGTCAGTGTCTTCAGCCTTGCTATCTTGTTCTTCTACTTCTTCAACTATAATTTCTTGTATAATCTGTATTGGTTCAGGGGTCTTCTCGACCGGCTCTTCAATCTTCGTTGGTTCCAAGGGCATTGCACTGTCTTCATTAGATGACTCATATTCAGATATTTCAACCATAGGTTCTCCTATAGGAGAAGCTACTTGAGTCAAGTCTGCGATGTCATCGGGCGGCACACAGGAGTCCCGTGCGGTGTGGATGCCGCTGTCTTCAGTTTCAATGTCACTTGGCACAGTATTATTTTGCATATCGGGGCAATCAAAGTCTTCCAAGCTTTGAACTCTCTCAAAGGAACTTGGCGAAGTTTGGCCGTTGATGTCCAAACTATCGAGAGAACGACAGAAACTTTGCATTTGGTTTTCAATACCAGACAGGCTTGATTTTAGGGAACTGTCTGTCATTTTGTCATTTGAATCACTCTCAGCTTTGATTTCTACCTTTTCGTTATGACAAAGTTCTTCTTCCACGGATATTTTAGGTATCTCTTTATTCTTAGCTGCGTCAAGACAAGACAGCCTTTCTTTAAGGCTCATAGAAACTTCTTTGACTTCTGTCTTAGTTACCTTAACCTCTTCTTCAGAAGTTTGAGACTTGAGACTCGACAAACGTTCTCGTAAAGATTTTGCGTTACTTAGATCCCCATTAGAAAGTCGCTTTGCACGATCATGCTCGACTGAGGCCGATTTTACCTTCTCAAGGGATGATAAGCGTTCTTTCAAAGGCTTCACTTCTGTAGGTAACTTACTCAGGTCGCTTGTAGATTTTTGCGTGTGGCTCTCTTCCGTGAACTTTTCTAAACTAGACAGTCTTTCCTTAATTGACTTTTTGTTTGCAATATCAGGTAGTTTTGGTTTGTTTATTTGTGACTCTTGCGAATTTTCCCTCTCGAATTGTTCTCTTCGTTTGTGAATGTCGACTTTCGGCAAGTCTTTCTTCTGGTTGTTGTTTTTGACGTCATTTGCCCTTTCTTGTTGGAAAGAGGATAGCTTCTCCTCTATTTTGTTGGAGACTGTCGTTCGGATGCGGTTCAGGTCACCGTTGAGTTTGTCCGGTGACTTCTCTTTGAAGTTGTTGTTAACGACAGTTTTGACGATGCTGCTGTTGGTCTGCGAGATGATCCTCGACTTGTAGCCCTCGATGGCGCCCTCGTAGGTGTATTCTTCGGGCTCTGGCGAACTGACGGTGGTAGTCGTGCACGTGTCGTATTCGTTGGTACTCGAGCCGAGTTTGCGGTTAGTGTCGCAGTTGGAAAGGTTGTCGACGTCTGAATGGTTCTTATCCAGGTCGATACCGTCGCTCTGAAATTAAAACGGTATAATGTACTGATTTAAATAGTCTTAGGCAAATTAGTTCGTTTGCTTTAGTGACTATGAAATTATAACCAATAAGATTTCGGTTATAGGAATTGTGTACAGAGATAAGATAGCTGAGCAAAGCTAACTCGTGAGTCATTTAGTCCTTTTAATAATAACGTAAGGACACTGTACAGGTATGATGCCGTCATTGCCCAACCTTTTAAGATACAAATGCATATTATGGATATGAACAGTTATCAATTAGGTATGACTAGAAGGTTGTAACTGCGTGGTTACAGGCAGGTGAGATCATCGAACATCTTTGTACATAAATGATATAGTTATGAATATTGTTGCTCACAAACTGCTATCTAGAGTGGATGCCCGCTAGAGAGAGTTATGTTATAAGTATTTTTATTATTTCTTTTAATTAGGAAATTATGTGTAATACTTACGGCCAAGCTGTGTGTGTCGCAATCCTCGCTCAGGCTGCTCTTAGTGCTGGACGTGCCGATACCTAGGTCACTCAGGTCGTGCCCATCGTCGTCTGTGTACAGTGGCAGGTGGTTTTTCCTTCTGCGCCCGGCCCTGGTGACAAAAGAGATATTGGTTAAAAAGTGCAATGTACTCGTATAACCTGATAAAAAAAAACGGGAGGAAGACAGAAGCCCTATATATTCACTATTCGGAGTTTCTGTAACAGAAAATCTATCGTGCCGCCAGCAGCAAATATCAATTTCCTATTTCTCCGCTTTTAGGTAGCATATTTTCGCAATAAAACTCTCCAGGGTCCCACCTATTTCTATACCAAAATTTATAATAATCATACACAGTAATTTAGCGGTATAAGCGTGCAGGCGAAACAAACACACACATTTGCTTTAAAATTGTTGGTTAAAAATAAAAAAAAATAAAGATTATAGTTGTTTTGTAAAGTGTAGGTAGATCATGAAAACTTAACTAGAAACTGTATATTTTATTCAAATATTGTTTTACATTTTTGATTAAAATAATTCTTTAAAATGCGCTTATTAATGTAGTACCGTGTAATCATGTCTTGCCTGCAGCCCTTTGGCTTTGCCTACCCCTTCGGGGATTATGGGCGTGATGTTATGTATGTATGTCTTGTCTGTAACTAAACATTTGTCAGAACTTTTGTCGGTGACGCTACGCACTAAAATTTCAATACATTGAATCACAGTTTTAAAACAAACCGGCGCACTATTCATAGACTTCCTAGGCTGTTAAGTCATCGGTCCTCGGCACCTATATTTGCTGTTATTACTCAGTACCGCCGCGTCATCCTATATCTTTGTGCGATAATCATACGCTACCAAGCTGTTATATTAATACTTATCATCGTGTTTTAATAAATATTTAATCCTATTTGCAAATAAATTTGATGGTAACTATGCACATAATTACTTTGAAGATTTTTCCGCAAATGTGAGTACAAAAATGCTCATATTTTTACCATTGAGCCACCATGGCTCATCCATAAATATTGCCATTAATACCAAGCAAATTCCTTCTATCTCATTTCTGCGTCATACCTATATTACAACTTTATATTTAGATTTAATGGAAATCGACTATTTTTGACGACCATTAATTATAAAGTCTATTACAAGATTATAATGTTACTATACAAAAAGTGTCGAACGCCTTCTGTTTTTAATATATTCAAATGCACGCCCTACGACTTCGTTCAGACAGGACAAAAACCCGCCAATATTAAAAGTCTACAAATTGCCTTTTTTAAATCGATACGTAATTAACATCTATTCCTATGATAATGCGATCTGATCTCTCCTTTATTCTGCGACTATAAATTTCTTGCATACATATTTATTTGTAACATTTTACATATAAACACGTAATTAAAATAGCTGAGAGATGTCTGCCTTGTTCCGAACGGTATATAATGTGTTTAGCAGCGCCGTTTTTGCATGTATTTATCGATTTGAGATCAAATTTATGATATCGCGAGATGAAATCTATCGATGAAATAGATAGATATCGATGTTTGTATTGAAACAGGTACACGAGGACAAATTGATAAACATCGTCATTTCAGATCCACTTGACAGATATAATTGACATACAAGGGTGATTATGTTAAAATTGCAAGGTTTTTATCACCATAAACAAAAATTACACCTTGCAGCCTGACGGTACGCTATGACCATAGCCAATGGGAATTGCCACACCATAGATACAATAAGTTTCTAACCGAGCAAGTATCTTTGTAAACTAGTTTAGAAGAAACTTACTAAATTAATAACATTAGTTATCAACATTGTTATCAACTCAACGGTTCAAACATAATGCGTGTTTATAAACGATCCGCTAAAATACCCGGAAAACGAAACCACTAACACCATTCTAACATTCACCAGTGTCATAGATCAATGTTGATGTCAGAATGCCTATCTTCAACAGCCCGTATAATAAATAAAACATCTCGCTTTCAAGGTGAATGTCGGATTATAAAATTAGCGCCTTATGAATAACATTATCGGCGATGATGTAAGTGCTCAAAGAAAAGTGAAAACTGTCCGAAATACTGGTTCGGGCGCGCGGTACTTTCGCTATGACACTTCGGGACATTTGAATAGAAAGTTTAAAATTCGGCGCTTTACGTATGGTTAATGGGCGCGCGGACAGACTTTATGTGCCATGAACGACCGTCTACACAGCTGGGACATTATCAAGATTCAGTTTAATGAGCTATGTGTACATCATACACGTCGGTTAAACACTTCCTTTTACTTGTAAACGGTTAACATCACCTACGTTAGATACGTATAGTTCCTGCTGTTTTGCGTAATTTAATTTAATTTAGGAAATTATGTTTGAGAAAGGAACTGAAGTTTCTGGTGTGTGGATTTAATTAAATTCAAATGTCTTTATCATGTTCTACCACTTTTTTTCCTTCTCCAATCATATGCATGGCTTCAGATAAAGTAATAAAGGAGAGGCGATATCAGGCCAATCAGCTGATAAACTTTTATGAGGTCAAATCTAATTTTATGCATTTCTTAAAATCATGGAACATTGATCGGGATAGTGATAGACTATTCAAGAAAATATTTATCTTCATCACAAAATGTTTAGAGTAAAAATAAAATAGCAGGATACAAAATGTCCAAAAAAATTCATACCAATAACTTGACTAATAGCCCCAATTAATATTTCTAAACAAGTTTGGTACGACGTTGCATTTCAGACACTACCGTCGGTAGAAAGTGTTGTACGTTGCACATTTCATTGAACACCACCTCGTCAATCGATTTGACTTTGACCGAGACAACTGATACATGATAGGAGAAAACTATCAAGGCCCTGATGCATAAATAAGCAACTAAAAAGTAGACGTTCAGGATTTTATAAAGTCGGTTAGCAATTATGTAAAACTGAATTTGAAAATAAATAAATAAAAAACTTAATTAATATGCGATAATTATGTATGGAACGTCGGTTTCAATGACAACCAACAATTAGAAAATACATTCTTCATTCGTGTAGTCGTCATTAAAGATAATAGTCGTATTTTAATGCTATTTTTTATATACACTGAATGGTTTTATAGTGTTCTCAAGATATTAAATAATTATGAATGATATATACAACGCAATCTGCGTTTTACACACATTACCATTTGCAAAATATAAACAATCAATACCAAAGGAAATGCTCAGTTTATTTGGGGTATAAAAACGAAAATTAGTTTGAAACTCGAATAAAACGTAATTTGATTTAAAAAAAAACAGCATGCCAACGGTAGCAGCTCCGTAGATATTGTTATAAATCACCAAATTGTCTGGGAATCCAGAGTTTGCAAGCAATTTAGTGCTTAAGTCGCTGTGCAATGCAATAACAGCAAGACACCTCCGGTGCTAATCTATAGTAGGACAAATACTGCGCAGTGCTTTATCAAGAGGGATAACAACAGTTTTTGAAAAGAGTTTTTCTTGCATCGTGTATGTACTATGTTTTTGACATCATTTGAATTTAATTTTATAGGAAAATAACAAATTTATTTTTCACAAGCTTAGCGGCGTCATCATCTGTATTCCCAGGTTTTTTGGTGCCGGCTCAGTATTATTCTTTTTCATACTTCCCAGTCAGACTTCATAGAGCTACCCAGTCCCATTTCGTCCATACAATCTATCCATCTGTTTATTGGTCGACATCTTCACCACCCAATAATATAACTAACTTTTTTACAAGCTTGTAAGTCCCATTCTATTGCGGAGCAAATGATATGATTCATTAATATATTTTTCCTTTTTTCTATGCCTTTTTTTTTTCTATAATCTATAATGGCAATCAAGCCTACAGTAATTTTTCCATAAATATTTTAGTAGATCCATATCAATCCCCAATACTTTACTGCTCTTCTTTATACTGCGCTGGATTCGAACCCTGCGTGCGGCGCGTGCGCACCGTATCACGAACCAATCCTCAGGCGGTAGAGGAATTCGTTAATAAGAGGGAAGGGACCAGGAGGAATGCGCGGTATGACCCTCCGGCCCCGCCAGGAGAGGGCTTCACTAGTTATGCAATTTGAATGTTTACCCAAACCACTACTGAGAACGTCTATACAATTATCAATATGCGAGGGTTTCTTTGCTCGTAAAGAGTCTCTTACCATCTTCTTAACGTTCTATTCCGTTATTGGCCGGGGTCCGATTGGACCATTATCCTGGACTTAGCAAGTCTAGTATTTACATTGAAGTGACTGTCAATATAGGATCCAGTCAACTTTGGATCATAGTTACACATTCAAAGTTGTAAAATGGTTTCATTACGATGTTTTACATCATCGCCGATCAAGTAGAACGAATATGTACATAGATTTTAAAATATAGAGGTCGTACTGAGTTTTAACCCGCATCCCCCGTGTATGAGACCTAACCTAACCTAACCACCGCTGTCATAAGTGTCTCTGTGCCTTTAAAGACACGTTGAAAACTCGGCTAAGATTCTTACGTGACATAAAAGGCAAGTCGTTAGACCATTTTGTTTAGTGGCAGCGTAAACGCGTTTATGAAGTATCTGGCAATATCAAGGAATAGCTTGTCAGTTTTGTTATGTCCAGCATTTTAAGTTCTTCCCGAAGGAATCAGCTGGTCTTGAAACGATTAAAATTGAAAGCATTTGTTCGGGTTTTAGATTACCACATTTTATGCACGTTCAGACGATCAGATTATATGAAAAAAACCTGCAGACAACATTTGTTGACTTGTTCTTCAACAATGAACGGCTCTTTTTATTTAATATAAACCTCTCTGAAATTCATTACATTTTTTTTAGTAGGTATAGTGTTGATCAACCAAACACTATTTGTTTCAACAGGTGACCATTCGTCAGCATTTCCGACAACAGCAAGCCTGCGTCACACGAATCAGCTCGTAATATCTGATGATCATATTTATAACTGTCCCCGACGGGTCGGGTCCTGGCCCCGGTGTCCGAGTGGCCCTAATGCGCCCACAATTGCGAATGCATCAGCACTTGCAACAATTACGTTATTGACCCGGTGATGTTCTTGTGTTTTTTTTTATTATTTAGTTATTTTTCTGATCGTCATAGTCCTTCGAACCGGATATGATTATAAAATTCTAATAAATTAAAATGTTATTCTAAACTTTTTTTGATCCTAAAACTGGATGTTCTATAAAATACCGTTAGACTGCAATAGCTGGTTGAAATGCTCAGATAATATTAGTAGAGAAGACTTAGTCATAGCCCGACAGCTCAATATGATTGCAGATTAGCAAGCAACAGTTTCCATTATAATAAATTGAAAAATAATTACAAAACTTATACCTAACATAGGGTGAATAAAAGTAATATAAGTTTTTTTCTGGGAGCAAGGGTAACATGGCTAAACTTATAAAAGATATTCCGTTCCAACTTTATGCTACCAAACTCTGTACTCTGTACAGTCGAATAGTTTTCTTGCAAACAACGGCATAGTTTTAGCCGTTACAGACAAAAGCGGCCCAACACGACTTTTCTCAAGCATAAGCGCTCACCTTTTTTACGTAAACCATTATCAAAAATTCCAACAGCCAGGTAATCACCACAAAAATGTACAAACACGTACCCACATCACGGCTCGTACGTGCGTCGTGCATTTTTGCACGAAAACCGACGCCCGCGCACGCCTCGCGTAGGTAATGAACGCCAGCGGAATTTGCGGAATCAACGCAATTTCGTTGAGCAATATCAGAATAGTATTCTTATGGTATTCGTAGTGGCTTCGTGCGTGAGACTTTTTTTATTCTGATATTGTGGAAACATGCGGAAATCTATGAGGCAAGAGAACGTTGATGAAGATATTAACGTTTGTGAATGTGATTCTTTGACATTTATGCACTAATTAAAAGTCACGATTAAGTAGATAAGAAAGTGATGCGCCTTTTTGATATTAAGTCTAGTCCCTCGTCGGGGTTCGCTTGGACACATAATTTTGGATCTATCAAACCATATGTCAGTTGACTGACATAATTTCTTACATTAAATGAGTACCTATTGCTTAGTTTTCCTGTCTTTTAAACTTTTTTAAAGTTAAAAGACAATAAATATTACCCAATATGCACTTCTATTAAAATGTGACCCAATAAATCCTTTACCATAGATTTCATAGTTACGATTTTTTTTTATTTAAAGGCAGGACTATTCAAAACATTTCGAGCCTTGCGTCCCTCACTTCTAATAGTTTAACATTTACTCGCTAGCGCTTTCAATAGAGCCACAGCTCTACAAAGTGAGAACATGAGACATGACCATTGTTGTCGCCGGTCACAGCCGCGATTACGTCGCAATTTGTCTCCGAGACCAAGGGGAAACCGGATAATAACCATATATTACAACCACCATACGTGCAGCGAGATTGAACATAATGCGCACTGTGAGCTGCAATTTACATTTTAAGCTAGATTAGAGCTTATTATGAAGACCTAATAGGTTGTAGTTAGCCATTATTCTAATCGTCATCATGGTCCTTCGAGCCGGATCTTATTCATGAAAGCTCAATAGACTAGTGTTTTTCTAAGCCGAATGTTCTTCAATGTGAGACTTAAGAAACACTTACAAGTTTGTATTTTTATGCTTTATTATTGATCGCAATTATTGGTCCTTTAAGCCAGATACTTCCACTTGACACCAACGTATATGAAATAAATTAATTATTTTAAACAATGGTGTTTTAAATATTTCATATGTTAGCATAAAGATATGTGACAAATAACATATTGGTTCATATGAATTTGGGCTCTACATTCAAATGTTCGTTTTTACATTGTGCGCGCGCGCAGCTCAGGCTAAGAGCTAGTATTTTTAGCCGCGCTTTATTGATGCACAGTGATTCACAGTCCACGTTAGTCACGGGATATTTCCTGCTGTCACCACTTAAAACTATAACTTATGACCCTCTTATGCTTTTCTGGTACGTTTATGTACTTTATAGAGGCAAGTGGATTAAACCCAAATTTATAAAAACGTAAAACATAACTGTTTTTTGTCTGTCTTTTGCTATAATACACTTTTTAACTCCGGAATCAGAATTGTAATAGAAAATATTCTTAAATATTACTGAAAGATTATGAATAAATAATATTTTTTTTTTCGTCCTAATATTATAAAAAGCCAAGATTTGATTGTTTGTTTGGATTGAATAGACTCCGAAGCTACTGGACCGATTTGAAAAATTATTTCATCATGGAAAGCTACTTTATTAGCGAGTAATAGGCTATATTTATATTTTATCCCCGTTTTCCCACAGGAACCAAAACTACACGGGAACTACTGGGCGCTACTATTAAATATATGCATGAGAGAACGATATACGTGGTTTTGATTCTAAGTACAGAAATTAGAATCAACGAAACCATCTCAGTATATCTGAAACTGTTTCAACATTCAGTATTTAATCAAATGAAAACTTGCATAAATACTTATTAAAATAGATTGCTTAAATTTAAATTCTAGCATTACATGATACATTTTATGTTTTCTACACTATCTATTCATCTTGACATTCAACTTTTAGACCAGTAGTAACAAAGTTGTGTTATCGCAACTTACCTCACGACATTAAAACCATTAATTACGGTAGCCACAATAATTTTTGCCATTAATATCAACGCTATCAGCTGTAGATCCTAACCTACCAATTAGTTGATAAACTGATTTCTCACTAAGATACAAGACGAAAGTAGCCAGTAATTTGTACACACGTTGTAAATTTTACGGGAAAGGGCGATAGAGGTGATAATTGCCTGAAATGTGGGAGAAGACTCACGAACAATGGCTTAGCAAAAACTAACAAGCATTGCTTTCGAGAGAAGCAACAGTGAGACATAAAATATCGAGCATTTAACAATAATAGCTGGTGATATAACTTATGGCTCGTTTGTGGAAACATAGATGCGGTTTAATTATGTTTGCTTTGAGAACAAAGAGGATCTGTTACATACAGACGTTTGATAGATGGATATACATAATATGTATAGCTTTAGAGTATTCTTTAGTAAAATTAATGTGTTTCAGTATGTACATGTGTTTTACAAGTTTTTGTATGGAATTTCCTTGAAGTTATTTAGGCTTCGGATCGATAACAAAAAAGGAAAACATAAAAGGGTGTTTTAACTAAGTCATGAATATAGTTAGAAAGAACTATGCATTTTTTTGTAAATAATAACGAATAATAAATGTACTTAAACCCTTTAAAAACCTACGAGGAATAAAAATTAATTACCTCAAAATCTATTAAGATGTCATTAAGATGTGCGTACTAAGTAGATAGTTCAATTTACTGTCCATCGGTTTTAAGTAGATCAGTTGCGACAAGATCGGCCGTTAATCGTCCGGCGCGCCTGCTGCGCCGGCGCATTTTATGTAACACCGTCATTTGATGCATTTCCCCTGTTTACGTCAGGGGCGGAAAGAGCGAGCACCTGTGCTGCGTGTTTGGATGCAGTTGCGTGGTCAAATTACCGGATATTTGTGGTGATAAACAAACTGACTTAAAATAACTTTATTGGAGATGAATCCTTATTCACGTGACGAAAACATCTACAGAGGATGATATGGTATAGTGAGAAACTTAGAAAAATGCATCTATATATTAATAGCATAGAGTATTATCAGTATGTACTAAATGCAGCTGTGTGTATCCTTGTCTAGCAAGTCTTAAACTCGACTGGTGTATTGGGTATTGGGTGTGATTATATGTAGACGGCGAGGTAGCAGGTGCTAGTCACTGAGTTTCCCGTAAACACCTCCACTCAGGCGTTGAGGGGTACCGCGGAGTTTCAGTGAGTACACCCCGGCCACTACCATCTTTGGCCGGAGCAGGCCCCCCCCTACTCAAGGACCCCGGGAGTCCCACACACCACCTTGCCCGCCCCGGGTAGGGTGACGGTGCGTTATGCATTTCTTCGCGATATAAAAAAAAGGTGCTAGTCACAACTTTTTTACATTACACTTTAATTTTAAGCTAAATGTGGTTTAATTAGCTTGCTGGTCCTTGGACCCTGACTACCCCTTCAGGGTTTACGGTTGTGATGACATGTATGTATGTACTATCAGCATGATGAAAAAATTGGCCAAGTAAATTGTATCCTCCTAAATATCAATTTCTTTGATGATAAAATCCGGAAGCTATCTTCGATTAGTATTCTAAATCGGGTTCATCTAGACATTATTGTATTCCGTGAATGCAAAAATTTAATATATGTATATAAATAGAATCTACTTTACGAACTGGTGGTTATTATTTATATTCTTTTTTTTTTGGATATTGACTATTTATAAGTGCTTTAGAAGCTTATATAAATAAGATATTTTGAACTTGAATTAATTTAGCACAAATTAAATAGCGTAAAACACTAGAAAAACTTAAACGCTGTAGTGATTAACTTAATAAAGTATTAATTAAAATAATCCCACTAGAGTATACTTGTATTAATATCTACTTCAACGCGTAATGCTGTTATACTCCGGCTACTATATTTTATTGTTATAATATATCTTGCAAAACACTACAGTATGTCCTATCTCAGGTGTCATGTGTTAACAGGTCCACTAGGACACTTTAGGGTTACCAAAAAATCGATATTAAATAAATATCAATTTAAAATACTTACGAATCAATGTTCATTTGTTGATTCGATCCCAAAATTCAATTTAAGCACTTATGGAAATGACAATAGAAGTAAAATACAACATACTACATAATAATATTTCGCAAAATTATATTTAAAAAACGTTTTGCTAAAATTTGATGTAACATGTCTATTTCATGAATATTTCCAATAGGTACTTACAAGCGTACTTAAAAGTGTATGTGAAGTCTCTTATGGTACTGTAGAGAGGATCTGCCGTGCCATATTGTTATGATACTACTCAAATCATCTCATCTCAGATGACAAGATCTTTGTCATTATCATATGTACTTTACAAACTACCTTTTCAAGGTAAGACTTAATACACTATCAGTGTATATATACAAAGATAAAAGTGATAAGATTGTGACATGATTTACTGTAAGAATTAAGGTATTATAACGAACAATAGACCATAAATTAAAAATGTCGCGAGTATAATGGAATGATTGAACATTATCATTTTCACCAACATGCATGTGTACTAAATGCATATAGCATTTTGCTAAATAATATTACTATACGGCACTCAATGGTTTCATATAAAGTAATTAATTTACATTTTAATTATGTTGTATTCTAGGCGCATGATTAAATATATCACACCATACCAATCAAAGCTACAACGAAATGTCGATAAATGTAATAACTCGTAATGGAGAAGTATTCTCGGATGAAATTGAAAATGAAGTTCTTCGATTATTCACTATACTCGCGGTAAATACTAGATAGTATTTCGATTATTGTTCAAATATATCAAGCGTCGGATATTCGCCAACCCTAGCGAGGAACAGGTAGTAATCAGATACGTGTGCCCCTTACTGGTGTTACGTCCAGTAACAGTGATTTAGTGCACTGGTGGCGTGCATTTGGAACACTGATATTGTGTTATTTTTCCCATCATTACGCTGTAGTTGTTCTCAGGGTTTATCGCTAATAGCTTGAAGGAGATTTCTTTAGGTTTAAAGATTTTATCTCCAACGGCCTTGCACGATATTGTACGAAACATACTTTGTAATAGGTTTACGGCGTTGGAAAATACTTGGATTACTTTAGTTTTTTTAAGTTGCGTTTCATTATGAGACAAATCCTAAGGTTGCATTATGGCAAGAAATTTGTGTATTAATGTCATTTACAAATGAGTAAGTATATATCCTTATACATATTATTTAAATTAAAAAAGGTCAACATGAAGACAAAATATCCGCATCAATTACCATAAAACCAGCATTAATATTGATGACTTTTATTTTGATTTATACCCATTTGTTATTAGTACCACCGAGCTAATAGTAAACATTATATAACTAACTTACTAACTAACTAAACTTCACGCCACTTCCCTAGCGGGGTAGGCAGAGAGAACCGAACTACATATGGCACGATACTTACACACCTCACCCGCCTCTTCAACATTCATAATCCTTATCATACAAGCTCAACTGTTTTTATGACTCCTAACATTATACATTATATATTAAAAAAAAAAAATGTTGTGGTACAAGTATTTAGATTTTACATGATCTTTCTAATGTTAAGAGCATGTATACCCAAATACTCTTACTTTTATCGCCTCATGACAACTAATAGCTATAATAACAATGATCGATGAATCACCAACCATTAGTCTGCACCACAAAAACCATATTTGTTCAAGCCAACCTTGGCAAATGCATGAAGTAAAGTGCCGAAACGCATGCGTGGGCGCAGGCTGATAGACTTGCGTCAGTCCGGCGTATGGTCGTTGTGATCCGTTCACAATTTAATGGTTTAGTGCAATTAATATGTCGAAATGCACGTGGGTACACGCGAATAACAAAGGCATAGACAGGTTGTGTTGCATAGTGTTTTTGGTAAATGAAGATAATTAAGTTTAATGGATAACGGATATGGGCTAGCAAGACTTAATGCATCATACGCTGTCGTGACTTGTATAATATATTTAATGAACAAAAGAATTGAAACTACAGGTGTGTACCTAAAATTTTTGTGTGCCTAAGATTAAATAACTGGAATAGGTAAGGTGACTAAAAAATTCTGTTTAGTCCGTCAGTCAGGTTATAAAAAAAATTACACGTATTTTTTTAATTAATTGTCAACAAACATTGACGAAGATATAATGCATTCAAGTTGCGCGTGACGTCACACTTTCGTACAATTTTTACTAAATAGTGACGTTGTAAGCCCCCACTCCAAAACGTTGATCCTTTTTATCTTTGTGATTTGATAAAGCGAAAAATATGTGTCTAGAATTTTTGTATAAATCTAACTTAAGGACTAAATAAAATTATAGATTTTTAATGCAGTCATCATCTCTATAATATAATGTCAACATATTATGGTCTATCAAAAAGAGTTGTTAATGAGCAGGTTTTCTATCCCTCACAAACGACACTTTTTAA
Organism: Glyphodes perspectalis; assembly: GCA_951394215.1. Lineage (NCBI taxonomy): Eukaryota > Metazoa > Arthropoda > Insecta > Lepidoptera > Crambidae > Glyphodes > Glyphodes perspectalis. The sequence goes on from OX596219.1 coordinate 11,020,611, forward strand.
AAGTTAAAGGTAAGATACAGGCCCCCTTTCACATTTACAATATTTCAACAAGTTATTGCTTAAACTCAGCTTAATTCTTTTGTCATATATTCTATAGGGACACAATCTATACTAATATTATAAAGAGGAAAGATTTGATGAACTGTTTAAATTGAATAGGCTCCGAAACTACTGGATCGATTTGAAAAATGATTTCACCAATGGAAAGCTTTATCAGCTATATTTTTACATAGGCTATTTTATCCACGTATTCCCACGGGAATGGGAACTACGCGGGTGGAACCCCGGGGCGCTGCTATAGCAAATGAAATAATTAGTGTCCAAGTAACTTGAAAAAATCGACCTACATAGAAATCTACTGAATGCAGTCACGGAAAGAATCAAGTCTCAATCAAAATCCCAAAGAGGTTTGCGTTACGTGGGCTGTGACGAATGATACCACAGCCAGCTTCAAACACGGATAAGCGGTAGGGTTGATAAATCATAACCATACTGTAATATTTTTCAAGGCTAATTCTATATTTAATGAGGGTTTTTTTAAATAAAACATCTGAAAGATGGCGTAACTGTGACATACGGTCTTGTCACCCTCCTCATTGGTAAGTTTTCAGAATAAACTGACACCCTGTCAACAAGGAGCCAGTCAAGACTCCCGCGCGCCACCTGGCGGTTTTTGTGTTTTTAAAAACCCTCATTGCAATGAAACATTTTTTTTCAAGCCAAGTATTATGGTAGTTTATGTGATTGTCATATATGTAGCACAAATGCGTAAGCAGCTAATACGAGTGTTGGTGGTTCAAACTTGAAACGTTGGCAGGTCTCTTTTCTTTAGATTTTACATCTGTGTATGATCCCATAGGTACAACTAGCTCGGCAGTAAGGAAACGGTTAACATCAAGAGGAAATTTGCACGTTAGTTAACCCAATCATGGTTATATGATTCAAAATGCCTATTTCCCCTATTTAATTACTTGGAATCATGGTAACATCTATGATAAAATATTAAAAAATCAGATATCGTTTTAATTTAATACGAAGTCTAAGTGACTATATCTAGAATTCAAATGGACTCCTATTAGAAACGGACATAAAGCTAGCATAGCCAATCATCTTCATGAGTTATTACGCTTTAAAAGCTATATTACATACTTCGAAACTGAGTAGATGCGAGGTCAACCCTAAAATGCGTAGGAGCAAGTTTGTCCATATCAAAGTTTTTGACAAAGCTTTTGTTTTATTATGAACAATAACAAGCTTTGTAAGTGCGGATTGAGAAATTGATTCGATGTACATACTTGCGTGTGGTTTTATGTTCCTCATATTTTAAATTATTATGGGCTACCCACGTGATCGTAATACTCCATTGTTGCATTTATTTTAAAACATTTATGACATTCGATGGAAACGGATGGCTTTATTGGAATTAATATGAAGTTGATAGCTTGAGCGGATGTTTAAAATTTACTTTATTGACGGTTATAAACATATTTCTTGTTTTAGAATATGTGAACAAATTGTTTAATCATATTTATGACTGTGTTAACAAATTGGTTCTTTATTTTTTGGAAGGAGATAATTTTTTTAAATAAAATTGTCATGCATCTTAGACATTTTTCTTGTACAATGTGTAGTTAAAAGTCCTAGCTCTGAATCAGGTAAAGATGTTAAACAAAATTCATGACAAAAAATAAGTTTCCCCGCCAATATTTTTTACGACTGCTAAGTAATTCTCAAGGAATGTGTAAACGACATGTTAATGTACAATTTTATTTTTGTAACTCAATTAAAAAATGACAACGCGTCGGACACAATGGATATACAACTTTTAATTGCGTATTGTATTCAAATTACTATCGTGACTTCTATAAAACAGTTTTGAACGCAAACATCTTAAATTAAAATGAGGCCAATTAAAATATGCTAAATGTACGTCTACGTCTGCATTCTTTGCCTAAATAAAGATAATTGTGTAAATAATTTAATACTTCTTATTATATATACTAATATAAGCCCATTTCTCTTTGGGACTTAAACTAAATGCACCAACTGCGTTACTTGCCTAGCATGTCGTACGCAGCGACATATTGGTCTCAACTTAAGAAATAGGAATAAATAATAATAAAAAATTAATTAATTAATTTAGACTGACACACCAATTCCCTAGTTCCAAACTAAGCGTATGCTTGTGCTATGGATACTAGGCGAACGGATAGATATACTTAAATACGTTTATAAACATCCATGACTCGAGTACAAATGTCCATGTACGTCACACGAAACATTTGCCCCTAGCGGGATTCGAACACGCGACCCTTGGTTTCGTGGCCAGGGTCTCTGACCACTCGACCAACGGGTCTGTCAATACTTTTGTCTTTAGTTCAATTTTAGTCCCATGTTGGTCTGGGACTTAATAGAATGTGCCAACGGTGCTTTTTTGCCTAGCATGTCGTAAAAGTTGTGTTGGTGACGAGCTAGCCACTTGTCACAATTTTCCATTCCTGCCCCTTCGGGGATTACGGACTATTATTGATGTTTTATATGTAGGTAGGTATGTCAATTTATTTCGTACTAGCTGTGCCAGCGGTGTCACTCGCGTTTATGGTTAATATTATATAGCCTATTTCCGTCATACATGATTTCTATGTAACTTTAACCATTAAGGCCTCACACGCGACCGACGCTTAAAAAATAGAGTAACTTCTCCCGTTACTTCCCAACATTTCCCTTCACTACTCTGCTCCTATTGATTGTAGCGTGATGAAAAGTATACTATAACCTGCCCAGGTGTATGAAGAATAATTGTACCAAGTTTCGTTAAAATCCGTCGAGTAGTTTTTGTTTCTATAAGGAACATACAGACAGACAGACAAAAATTTTAATGATTGCATTTTTGGCATCAGTATCGATTACTAATCACCCCCTTATAGTTATTTTGAAAATATATTTCATGTACAGAATTGACCTCTCTACAGATTTATTATAAGTATAGATAAATAGTTACGCTTAACTCATAAGCATTCGTTTTCCCGTTGTCGGGTAAAAAGTAATTCCAATTTCTGTAATTATTTTGCGCAATTTAATACTGTTCGCAGTGCGTTCGCTAATGTAACCAATAAACTTTTAAACGTAACTAATGATCACTTTACAATTATATTGGCCATTCGTAGAAAACTTGCGTGTGCGCAGACAATGAGGTACTACCGATCGATTACCGACACGACAATGAGCCATTAAGTAAGAAATTGTAATTATTGAAATCGAACATGGTACTTAGCATGGAATGGTGTAAAGCAGCGAAACTGAATGTAGAATGTTTATGGACGAATATACATATATAAATATATATTAAGGCCGTTGAGGGTTAAAGTACAATGCTCATATGTACAACGTAAAATTTAATCTTTAATTGTACATATGCATTCATTGAAGATTGATTTTTTCCTATATACCTGTCAAAGTTTATTCTGTTTTATTTAATAAAAATGGGAGCATCATAATTTTTAACCGACATTAAAAAGGTTCAACTGTATGTATATTTTTTTATATGTTGTTTCTGCTAACTATTCAACTTATGGGACTACTAGGCTACCCCAAAATAAAACAATTAACTTTTAATACTTCTTTCTTTTTTCAAGGGAAAAAAATAATACCTATTAAAAAAATAAATATTTTCATTGCCCTTATTTACTAAACCTTACATAATTATGCTTATCGAACTGATGAATTATGGGATAAAACAAGTTGCCCTCAAACGTAACAATCGCTGTGCCACTTTTGAGACACGTACAAACCTACATGTTCCACAAAAATGCACCGATGTGCAACAATACGTGATAAAACTCAGCGAGCAATGACGTAACCGCTGAACAGTAGCAAAAATATCATCCTCCCAGCGAGTTTACAAGACAAAGTCGTTACCCGAGCGATATGGTCTAGAATTCCAGATCTAGAAACGAGATACTTGTGACAAATATGGAACTGATGTCGAGGTCCAAGATGCGAGAGCTAGAGATTAAGATTAGTATCTCTAGCTAGAATTTTATGAAAATTGTGTTTTGCGATGTATACCTAAATATCAAGACGGTATTGTATACCAGCAATAAAACAAGATATATTGAAGGTGCTCCTTTGGTTCGGGCTACATATAGAAATCACTTGAAACTGTTACTAGAAATTTAAGATATTTTTATTTGAAAAAATCAAGTCAAGATTATTTCGAGAACATTTAACCCAAAACATAACAGTTTTTTTCGCTTTTGCTTCAAAACCTTTGAAATCACGCAAACGTTAATTGCAAATTTCTCCTGTTATCGGCAGGTAACAGCTCGGCTGTGATAAACATTAACATAAGATTTAAGACCAATGCAGAATGTATGTGCTACTGGAAATCCAAATAAATAAAGCAAACTAGTGCATTGATTGTTTATGTATTAATTTATTCTGAGAATCATGACGACAGAAGGGTCTCACAGCTCAAAATAAGCGTTAGCACATTTCAAACTTAACCATATACGAGTAGAATACCAACTTGAGATACTTAAGTTGCGTCGCTAAATGTAATAAAACGACGGAGGTCCGATTATCATTTACAACTTAATGCAACATGAAACATTTAAAAAGTCGCCGAGCATTTCTGGAATTTATTTCCGCGCTCTCTTCTACAAGGAGTGTTGTAATTTTCAAAGTATTTAATATAAGAAATCTAAGGTTCTATTTTGACGTAGACACTTTTAAAAAAATAGCAGTGAGAGAACTTTGTTACGACTTTTAAGTGACTTGCGCGTAATATTTCGCTTAGCATTTATTCTCACAGCCAAGCAGCGTATACGTACGTTCTATAAACCCATCCATAACATAAAGAAAATTACAACATTGCAGCTATTTTAACATCTGAACGTATGTTATAGACAATTGTGTTCATTTTCTCTCATATTTAAGACATTTAAAAAACCACGATTTCTTTCTTGGGGTTTGTCACTTCAGCGTGTGTAATTTATACGTGTGCAGGTAATGTCAAAAGACGAGCCAATAAGTAATAGTAGTGAAAAAGTAACAAAATAATTAATACTTTTTTTTACTTTTTTGACTGGCCCGATGGTCGAGTGGTCAGAGACCCTGGCCACGAAACCGAGGGTCGCGGGTTCGAATCCCGCTAGGGGCAAATGTTTCGTGTGATGAAAATGGGCATTTGTACTCGAGTCATGGATGTTGTCATGGATAAACGTATTTAAGTATGTCTATCCGTTCACCTAGTATCCATAGCACAAGCATAAGCTTAGTTTGGGACTAGGGAATTGGTGTGTCAGTCTTGAGAATTTATTTATTTGAGAATTTATTATTTTTTTTATTTGAAAACTGACCTAAGTAAATTACGCACTCATCTATTTTATTAACATAAGCCTAATAAATGGTTATAAACGTGAAATGTGATTACTTTATAGATGTGTCTACCAAGTTAACACTAACATTCAGAATCTATTAGTTCACTGATACTTTTCTAAGCTGTGGCTGAAATACGCAAGAGTGCCATATATGGGACGTGCTCCAATATGGTCAGCAATCATATAGACCGACATGGTAGCTGCATCACAATGTGCGGAGCTTACGGAGGTCGGTAAGAAGAGCAATAAAAGTGCTGGTTGCGTATAAATTGTTACATGTTTCATTTGTCACTGAATTATGTTTTGAATTTGTGCTTTTGCCTATGTATACGTCCATCTATATCAACAAATAAATAGTATAAAAATATTTACTGTTGTTGAAAAGAGTAACTATCAAGTTTCTTGCCGGATTCTTCTCGGCAGAATCAACATTCCTAACCGGTGTTAGAATCATATAGCTTTACCATTAATTACCAATTTATAAGTGTTTCTTTGAAACTTATTTATATAAAGAATACATTTTGACTTTTACTACTGGTTCTTAAATTAGATTTTTGATCTCATTTTTTTTAATATTTGCACTATTTTTCGTCTTACCGTTTGTAGGGCTCTGTCTACCGCTTCGAAGATTGCGGGCATGATGATTTGTACAAATGTATTTTATCTGTTGGCTATAAAGCTCTTGAGGTGTTTAACTTAAAATAACTACCATCAGATCTTTTAGATAGGAGAGCCACACAAATCGGATCATTTTTGGACACCAAAAGATATCTGAACGTGCAGGTTTCATAGTCCCTTAAGTAGTGATCTACGATCGTGTGTACTACATGAACGTGTTATGATACTAAATGATTTATGAAAATCCACATGCATTTCCATCGCGATGTCATTGCACTTTCAGTCTGTGTATTACAACATCAAAGCTTGCTTTCAAAGATCCAAGCGATATATCTGCCCACGCTGGGGGGGAGGGGGGATGCTCGTGAAAGCGTCGCCTCCTATGTTATCAGCGATCACAATTACAGCCTGGGGGTGAGCTGTCCGCCACTCCGCAACTCTTAATCATAGTGTTTGCTTAGAAAGTGATATCGCTAGCTTTTAATGATTCTATTCGGTGCATGCTAATCGACGGGATTTGCCATTCAACTTGTTCAAGGTCAAATAAGGGTATATCTTGGTATATCACTAAGAATCTCCTAGAAACAGCGTGATGTTCTTTAACCCAGCTTTCAAATTATGAGTAATAACTTATACGGATTTCAAGAATTATTCTATGGTTAACTTGCTCATTTCAGGATTTACAGCGTAATGTGTTTTTAAAATGCAACGAAGTTTTAATAATTTAATTATTATATGACCGTCTCGATGGCCGTGGAGCTCAATGGTAAGGACACGCGCCTCTTAACCGAGGAGTGCGGGTTCAAACCCGGGCATGTACCTCTAGATTTTAAAAAATCTATGTACATATTTATACCACTAGCTCGACGGTGAGGGAAACATCGTGATGAAACCTGCAAATTCAAACAACTTTGAATTTGTAACCATGATCCAAAAATTGTCTGGTTCCCCTATGTAAGGGTTACGAAGGTCAGATCGGCAGTCGCTTCAATGTAATTACCAGACTCGCTAAATCCTGGATCATGGTCTAAGCGGACCCCGTCTAAGCACGGGACATAACGCTAGGAAGATGATGAGTGACCCTGCCTGCGCCAAGAGTTGTGAGTTCGATCCCCACCCAGGACAAACATTCGTATGATGAATACTTGTATTTATTCTGTGTGTGTTAATATCCAATATTTAAGTATATATATTTGTAATACCACTGTTGATTCTGATATCCGTAACACAATTTACCTCGCTACTTACCTTGAGATCAGATCAATGTATGTGATGTTGTCGGATATTTATTATTATTATTAATTATCAGCAACCGTCTAGGTACGGACAGATGTAGCGTCACTTGACTTCGCAATCAAACACTCGAGTCCCTACGCATCTCACACACTTAAAAGATAAATCAGTCTATCAATTGAAACAAGTCTTATTAATTCTGTAAAAGATCATAATTAAATAACGTAACGAACCACGTTGATGGTAGACATTAGCCGATTGCAAATCTAGGCATTAAGTGATTTATGGTTGGTCTACGTTTCGTGTTGGACTTCGAAATTATACTGATTAGTCTGAAGACCCGTGATGGGTAGTCAAATAGGTGATATGTTCACGATTGTGTTTAGTTTGATTTAATAAAAGCTGGGTTTGTGATAGATTTGGCGTGCCAAAATGGAGCGGTGGTTATTCAGTGACCAAATTTTTCGCGATGACCATTTGCGAAAAATGACGATCTGCGTCAAAACCACTCAGTGGTAGGGACCGCCATCTTTTGTAAGGGGCGTTGGTTTGATCCTAGGCACGTATTTTGGGATTTTTAATTTTTTTTTCTCTCGGTCTCGAGGGAAAATGACAGAAACCCGCACGCACATTCAAATAACTATGGAAAACCATGATTAAATTTGTCTGGTTTGCTACGAAGGTTAAATAGACAGCCGCTTCAATTTTAATTAGGTTTGTTGCATTTAAAATCACACTCAAACACACTACCTCTAATTTCGTTATTGTTTAAGTATAAACACTAAATGGGTCTTCTGCATTACCATTATATATTCTGCCATAGTACTTAAGCTTTACAGCAGTGAGACTTAAAGCCCTAACAGCAATTTACACGGACAAACAGACAAACATTAGCGCGTCAATCGCGATCGTGAACCATTGTGCGCATCGCTTTCCTACCAATTGGGGTAATTACGTGAACATCAGCTGTCTGGAGAGCTGAGCGAAACGAGCGAGCGGTAAAATTATATGGGGGTCTAAAGTAAATAGTGCTTCAGTTTAAAGGTTTATAAATAATTCAAGCAGTTGTAGTATGGGGTATATATAAGAAAAACGTGACTGTTGGCTGAGAACTAGCTTTTTGTAGATAGGTACTGCTCTCAAGCAAAAAAGCGGAGCTTTGTGTAAATTAAGTGAGAGATGATATTAAGAGTAAATTATATTTGAATGCGTTAAGTTGAAAGTTGACGGTGGCGTTATCTAAGTTGAATTATATGGGCTGTTAAGATTATAATATGACACCATAAGGGCATCATTATCGTTCTAGCATTATGTCCGCTTGGTCCATGATCCTAGATTTAGCTGGTTTGGATATTACATTGAAGTGACTGCCATCTGAATTTGTAACTTTTATAAAGAAGCAGAAAAAAACAGAAATAGGTACTTGTTCCATATACAGTTATTTCAATATGTTTATTCGTATTTAAGCATGTTTATAGGTTACCTAGTGGCTTACCAAAAATGTTTATGAAGATATCTTTCGCACAAATTAGTTTTCATTACATTATTTTTATGATTGACAGACCTCTTTTTTACTCTTTTTTTATTTTTTTAAAGCATACATGGCCAGTTACTAATAAGGTTTTACATTTATTCAATTTAAACCTGAACATATCGCCCACTATGGACAGCATGTCCATCAAAAATTGCTAGACTACAAACCTAAAACAAGAAAACATATAGGTAAAGTAAATAGTAAAGCATTACAATAAGTGGAACTTAAACTTTTAAAACATTCTCGGCGATTAATAAATAAATAAATATTTTTTCTAGACTGACACACCAATTCCCTAGTCCCAAACTAAGCTTGTGCTTGTGCTATGGATACTAGGTGAACAGATAGACATACTTAAATACGTTTATGAACATCCACGACTCGAGTACAAATATTAATGTTCATCTGTCGATCGATTCGGACCCGCGACCCGCGGTTTCGTGGCTAGTCTCTGACAACCCGACCAACCGAATTGAGAACCATCTTCTTTTTTCAAGTAGTTTAAAAGCGAAAAGGTTGTTTTTTATGAAACAGTAAAGAAGCCACTTTGTCACGTAGACAAGCCTGTAATTTCAGTGACGAATTACTTGTACATAGTTTCAGATGGAAACATTTTTTGTCAACAATGCTGAAAAAGCAAACGAACAAGAAAAAACAACATTTGGTTGCTTTTTGCTATTTTACGTAACTAATAATTATTCTGTCTGTACGGGAAATGGACAAAGTATTGTCAAATTTTCTAATGTAAGACGGTTGAAATATGCACGTAATAGTGAAGTTCACCGGTTCTCAAATTAACTAAAAAAAAAACCGAAATCGGAACAATTTAAGATTTAATGAAGAAAAGTTCCGTCCATCGGGCTAGTGATCGGTTTTTGCGAAGCATTTTATTTATCAGGACCTTCAAGTTAAGTCCTGAATTTGGTGTGTTTCTTAGGTGAGTTGCGAGACTGTCAACTTGCAACTGCTATCCTAGACTGTTACTATACATTTTAACCGTTTAACAATAAAAACCTGGACAATATGTACTTATTTCTTATACAGACGGAACAATGATTGGTTTCGTAGAAAAATGGTAAAAAGTGACAAATTATGGCACTTAAGTCATTTAATATGTTATTTTTTGGCAACGCTACCACTACATCCACCAGTGGGTTGCGCCATAGTTTGGGAAACGCTGGTCTAAAATTTCGTCTCCGCTAACTTAAGCTCGTGTCAAGCGGCTGTTAAGATTGCACTGACAAGAGAAACCGTTGTCTCTCAACTAATTTGAATTGGTAATGCCATTTATTGCTAATGACGAGAGTGATGAACGGCCATTCGCAATATTTCACTTAGCCGTTGTTAAGTTGCACTTAAGTTGACGTAAGTGGTGATGACATCCATTTGATATTCCTCTTGCTTATTTCATGTTTGAAGCAAATCGATTTGATAAACGAGTGATCGAAAAGTCTTCCACGTTTTCTGTAATTAATTCTGATGATCGGATGAGCCATCAACAATTTTATTTCAGCCTGGTTTGGAAAACACGTTAAGGTGGAATTGATCGGACCAATGACATCTTCTTTCTAGCGTATATGTCGGTTATCCGGAATCCGCTTAGATCCTCGTCCTGCACTTTCCAAGTCTGGTCATCATCAATCATCTGACCATCGTAACTCTAGATAAGGAAACTAGACAAATTGGACCATCTATATATTTGAATGTGCAGGTTTCCTTCCGATGATTTCTCCCATGCCGAACAGGTGGTAAAAAACTTACATACATACAAAGGGACAAAAGCAACTTTAGCCTCATGCAACCAAAAATAACACTGGGCTGGGTACGATAGAAAATTGTGGAAAAGTACAAGTGGCTAGCTTGTCGCCTACACAATCACATACCCAACAACCTATATACCATTAGTTGCCTTTTACGACATGCTGGGCAAGGAACACAGTTGGCACATTCTATTTAAGTCCCAGACCAACATGGGGCAAATAAAATGTGCTTAGATTTAATAATCTGCTGAATCTGCAAAAACTTATCATGGAGTTACAATTGCTCTTAGATCAATAAGTTGTGATGATGTATTTATCTTACTAGGTATTCAACTTCAGTCCAATTGATTTATCAACAAAAACCTCGATCGCAAGCTGACGCTCAATTACTAAACAAACGTTTTGAAACTGACGTCTAACCAACAACTATTACAGATTTAACACGCCAATTTCCTTTCACAATAGGTCAAACCTTATCACGATGCGATAAAGTCCAAATTAGCATGAGCGAGTTCCATTTTGTAATAATGAGAGTTTTATAAGAGCTGCAATATCTTATTCAAACGTCTCGGCACCTCTTAATCCATGTCATCATGTCGTAGTATTGGGTTTCATAATCTTCCCTTGAGGTACGAATGAACATTGGAAGGGATTATGAATTACAAACACTACATTATTTTACTAGCAGTCGTCCGCGACTTTGTCTAAATCTATATATATAAAAGAAAGTCGTGTTAGTTACACTATCTATAACTATAACTCAAGAACGGCTGATCTAATTTGGCTGAAAATTGGTGGGGAGATTGCTTAAAACCAGGAGAAGGACATAGGATACTTTTTATTCTGGAAACCACCCTCTAAAGGGGTGAAAAGGGGGGTGAACGTTTGTATGGGAAATAAAAAACTGATGACTGGATTTGGATTATAATTTTTCAAATAAAAAGGTGAGATACTAAGATAAAGGATAGGATACTTTTTATTAGCAGGGGGATGAAAAGGGGTGGCTTAAAGATAAAAAATGACGAGGATCGATATTATAAAATCTGCTTATTTTTTATTGCATCTATCGCCGGGTCAGCTAGTATAATATAAATGCAAAATTAGCTACAATATATACTACAATATACTGTTCTGTTTCCACTTTACGAATTGTGGGGGGATTTGGTATGTCATAATCTTAAACAGAAATATAACACAATTCATTTTTATATTAGGAAAATTACTACGGATAGAATGGCAGTAAGAGGCGTCACTGACAACAAAGATTTAAAAATTTTATTGGATGTGTCTGAATTTAAACCAACATCACTCTCACTAAGGCTCGTGTCTTTACCGAATGGTAAATATATGTACTAAGAATATTTCTACAATGTTTTTCTAATAGCCTATATCTATAGATTTCAGATTTCTAGAACTTTTAGTAAAAAATACCACATGTTACCCAGACTTGGTGCATCAAGGACAATAAAATTACATAACTTGCAGTTATTTGAGACAAATAGCGTGATACTGTGACCCAGTTGCGGTACCAGGCTATAGGGTGACCACCCGACCGGAACAGGAGAATAATTATGTTATATTTGATTCGTATAAAATGGCTTAAGTAATTGTAACAATTAATTAAATGTAGCCTCTGTTAGTGGTCAAGTAAGGTGCATTTTCTTGTACGCTGTGTAGTTATGATAGTAATCACTTTATATTCCTGAATAATGGTACCACCTAACTTATTTTTTCTAGCTATAGTAAATTTGTTCAGTATAAACTTATAAGCCACAATGACCTATTTTGACTTTAGAACTCTTGCTCACGTAAACGTTAAATGTCAAAATTATAATATGTAGCATTCGATTCAAATATTAACTGTTTATCAATAAAAAGTTATGTCATTAAAAATCTTTTTCGGTCTAAAAACAATTGTATATATGAGAGCAGTAAATATGATTAAAGGAGCTTGCTGCCTCTTTAAATCTGCCTACTCTATCGGGGATTATGGGCGTGATGTTATGTATGTATGTATCTAAATGTCAAATCGTAAAAAAGTCCCAAGTAACGAATCCAATCAAACAAAAAATTAAAATGTCTTCTAACATCTGTTAACTTACAAATAGGAGACTAAAATACAAATCAACGTCACAAACATGTACAATAATGACACGAACACCTCTTGTTACGTATCAGCCTTGCCGTCTCTAAATAAAACAACGGATGTGGTTCGGTGTGAACAGAACAAAAGCAACGCCGCGGGATATTGTAACATGTAGCTGCGGTTTGGGCCTTTTAGAGGGTGACAGCGATCGAGTTTCCCCGTGTGATTCTTTAACAGCGTTAATGAATGATTATTTTTAAATTAACGTGTACAAACGAGTTTGAATAACAGCTTTTTTCTTTGGTTTAAGGAATGTTTTTTGTCTTGACGTTTATCAGATTGTATTACAGTGTAAATATAAGAGTTAAAATTTCATACAAATAATATAAACTTCTGAAAAATTTTAAGATCCCTAAGGACGCATGTCCCGCTCATTCCACACAGAGGGGTTCGTAAGAAATAGCTGAATAAACCTGTTTTTGTAATAATACGGAAATCACTAGTATAAAAAATATATACAACTCCTATATTCAATAATAACGCGAATATTTGTGTAAAAATATACATCAGTATCGATTTTTACGAAATAATTTATCGTAAAATTATTTAAAAACAGCGTGAGATCTGACACAAGGATCTCATTATCATAATTAAACATTACACAACTGTAAATCGACAGTTAGTTTATCCACGCGTATCTGTCAATTAACGCTAAATATACAGAGAGAAATTGAATTTATGCCTCTTCTGTGTGGTTTACAATTTATTGATTTATGCGCTTTTTTAAATATTTTGAAATGAATTTAAAATATGTTTACATATGTAATGAGATTTGACAATTCCGACGATTTATTGAAAGCCACTGCTTGGTTATTATTTAAATTAATTAATTAACGTCTGGTTTGTAACCATGATCTAAAAATTGTCTGGTTCCCCTATCTTAGGGTTACGAAGGTCAGATCGGCAGTCGCTTCAATGTAATTACCAGACTTGCTAAATCCTGGATCATGGTCTAAGCGGACCCCGTCTAAACACGGGACATAACGCTAGGAAGATGAATTAACGTCTGGTTTGACGCACAAAATATTATTTATATTGATAGCAAGGCCTTGACTCAAGACAAATTTTAAGAATATTTCATGTTGTTTTAGAAAGAATATTAATCTTAATTCGAATACGTTTTTTGATTTGACGTCGATAAAGAAAGTAAAAGGTATTTTGTGGGTTATCTCGCTTAAAATTATTTCTAATAACGCAAAATTTACAACGTAACTACGTTTTTATCTTGAAAATATTACCATAACTTATTTACGGGTCTATTTTCAAGTTTGGGATCTCAGGGGCCCTCTAAGTTTACATAAAAATACACATAACATAACATCACGCCCATAATCCCCGAAGGGGTAGGCAGAGTCAAAGGGGCAGCAGGCCCCTTTTACCACATTCAGCCAAAAATAAAACTAGACTGGTTTAGATGGAAAATTGTGAAAATGTTGTGACAAGTGGCTAGCTTGTCGCCTACACAATCACACACCCAAAACCCGAGATACCATTAGTCGCCTTTTACGACTTTTGCTAGGCAAGTAACAGTTAGCACATTATTTTTAGTCTTAGACTAACATGGGGCGATGGGCTGGGTTATATAGAAAAGCATGAACACAAACTGTTTGTATTACATAAAATATGCAATATAAACGGTTTGTGTTTTCATAAAATACACTAAAACACATACTGTTGTTTACCTTGTTGGTGAATTGGCGTATAGATAGTTAGTTAGTTTATTTATTAACCATGAAAATGATAAAGTTAAGATTTTAAATGAACCCATGGTCACCTTAACGTGTAACAGGCGCAACTTGGACGATCCATTGAACGCTCACACCCTGCTCTATAAAACACGTCTATACACGTAAACTGCATTGTATGTGAACTGGAGCTGCATAGAAACTTGCAGGAACAGGTATTTCGTATAAGGCGATAGTTTCCAGTAGATCTATGTCTTTATTAGGAGCTGCTGATTGTAATGTCACTTGTATGCAAGTTATAGGTAATGCAAGTGAAGTGCAGGGAGAGAAGTAATAAGGGTTTATTTTAGTGTTGCCGCTCGATAGGCCAATGTCGATTGTCTGTGTTATATTGAAAACTATCGGTAACTAACAGCAACACTATCGATAGTATCGATACTATCAATAGTCTATCTATACGTTATTAAAGAGCAATACTATCAATAGTATCGTTACTATCGATAGTCTATCTATACGATATTAAAGAGCAATACTATCAATAGTATCGTTACTATCGATAGTTCATTGTTTGGCAGCGATTGAAATTGAAAATATTGCTATTTAACGATAGTATTGCACTAAAAGAGACATCGATACTATCGATAGTCCTATCGATCGTATAAATGATTTGGCCGTTAAACTATCGATTGCAAAACTATCGACTTTTCGGCAACACTAGTTTATTTTGTTTAAACGAACGTGTTTACTTAATATAGGGATAGTGAAGGGAGATATTGCTTTTCAGACTTTTTTCTGTATGTCCAGTTTAATTGATGACGTAATAAAGTCAGTAAAAGAAAACTTGTTTTGGGTAAAAGTAAACGGTAGTTGTTTGGTCGAATATATGTACAAAAATGGTTTGACGAATTCTGCTGATATAGTTGTTGATATCACACATTATCAGTTGTACGGCTGCTATGTGAATTTTGATATCTAAGAGGATACTTTGATTTCAAATAACAGTAGGTATAAATAGTATATATATATATATAGCCATGTCTAATATGAAATATGTATGTTAGTTTAAACAAAACAAAGTTTTAATTGCTGGTGCCAAATATCTAACTTAATTTCACGCCACTTCCCTAGCGGGGTAGGCAGAGAACCGAACGCCATATGGCACGATCCTTACACACCTCACCTGCCTCTTCAACATTCATGGTCCTTTTCATACAAGCTCTACGGTTTTTATGACTCCTAACATCACCTGTTAATAGCCGACCAATCTGGTCGTGGTAGGTGAGCCTCGGCTCTCCGCGGCACCTACATCCTTCCACTTTCGCATTGTATAACTGTTCAGTCAATATTTCGTCATCTAATCTTTCCACGTGTCCGAAGCATGACTCTCAAACCTTGCCAAACATCTATTTTACCAAATCCTCGCCGAAATAAGGAAAATATAAACTTTTTGCTGTTTGTCTACTGAATTCACAATCTTTCCTCTAACGATTTACTGAGAAATGTAACAAAACCCAACATAAAACACGGGGCCCGCTAATAATCGATTCTCGAATTATCCCGTAATTAGTTTCACGGAATTGGAACTAGAGAATCAATCAAGAAGTCGGACTAATTTGGTCCGTGCGGAAGTGACGTAAGAGACGCTATTGTTGTTACGAAATAAGAGGTAATTGATTTGCGATTGCGCAATAAACGCAGTAGCTAGTTCTGTAATTGTGTTGTGTTAATTAGGATTTTTAACAATGCAATTAGGCAGAAGTAGTTTTAGAAGAAAGTACAGAAATAGAAATGGAAACTTTTAAATTGCACCACAATTATATTAGAAATAGTAATATGGTGAGCAATATGGTATCTGTTCTGCGGTTGTAAGTTTCAAAACTAAGACCCAACCATGAAAAAGTCTCGGTCTAAAAAGATATTCCATTTTTATTGAAGTCTGTTAGGATTTGATTCATTACATCATGTTACCAGGACGATATTAACGAATATTTAATTCGATAAAATCGGATTACTTTCGATGTTACGATAATACTATACTACTATTAAAATCATAACCCTTCTTTTTGGCTTGACCGTAGTCGAGTAAAAAGTATTAATAAACCGAAATATATTTCAAGGTTTAACGATATCTATCTATACGAAAAGTAATTTCAACAGAATACTGTATAAGTTACTAACGATTGTTAAAACCTTTCTATCCATATTTGACTACCAACTTCTATGCAATTTAATTCTATAGCAAAGATATTGCAAAATCATGCAACAAAATTACATCGATTGAATAACAAAATGAAAACATATGCTGTTACATTTATCAAGAGTTATTAACCCTACTACACAGAGTGGAAGCTGATTGAGTTGATTGAATTGCCTCAATAAATGTGATAGAGTATTCGACGTTACAACATGCGCTAGCGCATACCCTACCCTGATCCCCCGATCAGTCGTACGGCGTCCGTGGAGCGAGACGGATGTGTATAAGTAACATACACCGCTGCGGCTGACGAAAGTAGATTTCCTTTCGGGGGAAATTTATTAATAGTATTATAATTTATAGAGAAGGTGAAACGTTAGTATTAGGTTTTACTGCGATATTGATTAGGGTGTGAGGCTAAGAAATTTTCATTTGTGTTTTAACATGGGTAGCGTTTATGAGATTTATTTTAATGTCGAGGGGTCTGTTGATAAATTAGGACTATATCAACGAGTCACACTATATTTTAACTCATTCTGTAATAGCAACTAATTAGGTGTAGTATAAGCCAACCTCTTTTTCTTCTACAAGCCTCTTTTATTCTACATATTAATATTGTATATTTTACCTTACCTCAACTATATATCCCTGATTTGAAGGAGTTGTTGTACATTTGCCACAAAGTAAGTTTGCCACGTAAAAAATATGTGTAAATTAGCCACAATTCTATTTTTACTATGTAAATTCGTCACATTGATATTTTTCGTACAGTCAGCAAAAAATTAGGTACTACTGGTTTAATTGCCATGAAACCATTGCCATATTATGCCGTATGAATATATAAGAACAGAAATAACATTCAAAACATGATTACCAGAAATAGTTCGATTAATCGTACACGCAGGCCCACATATGCGTTTTAGGTATCCTATTCAGGTATCCTACGCAAGCTAACTACGTGATACAATAAAAGAAACTGCAACTGCAGACCGCAGAGTCAATGACACCAATATTGTGTTACGAGCGTGGCCAATGGACGAGGCTGCACCGCCCGTGACCATACGCGGCGAGCAATGGAAATCGAGATTTTAATGAAACTATTGCCTAGTACTGACTTCCGAGGTAGTTTAGGAGTAAAGAACCTACATGCATACTATTACACCTACAATCCCTTAAGGGCAAGGTAGAGTCCAAGGCGCAGGTTTTTTTAACCAATTTTAGTCAAAAGCCCACTGTCCCATGTTGGGCTGGGACTTAAAAAGAATATGCCAACTGTGGTTCTTGCCTAGCATGCCGTAAAAGGCGACTAATGGTATATCGGGTTTTGGGTGTGAGATTGTGTTAGCCGCTTGTCACTGCTTTTTCACAATTTTCCATCTAACCCAGCCCGGCTTTATTTTTGGCTGAATGTGGTTGAAGGGGCATGTTGCCCCTTTGACTCTGCCTACCTCTTCGGGGATTATAAACGTGATGATACGTATGTATGTATGTGTGTGTTAGTCAAAAAATTTATTGGGAATCAGTAGGAGTAGACGGAAAATAGTAGTCCACTATATTATCGCAATCATAATACACCATTAGTCGCCTTTGATGACATGCTAGGCAAGGAACACAGTTGGTAAGACCTGATTTGATCATGATGTCAGATTTGGCAAGCCTGGTAATCATATTGGGTGACATAAGAATTATGAGACAGAAAACAAAGTTAAAAAATACGATGAATATACGAATTGTTGTTATATTTATATAAAACTATGAAGCAATTTAGCTTTGACTCTAATCAAAATAATAGATGTATTACTGATTTGCTTATAATTGATGGTGATATGAAATCTAGGTTATTTTGAAAGTCTAGATGGTTTACAGATAAAGTATATTATGATCCTTATGTAAATGTTACAATGCCGAAATTATTTTAAGATAACAAACAAGTATACACAAACAAACATTATATATCTATTAGCGAGTCTAGTAAGATAGAGAGACGCAGCAATTCGTTATACAATCTGATTTGTATCAGGAGACGGTATGATTAATTCGTCTTCTAAAACAACTAAGTTACACAAGTGTAATTAATGATTTAATTGCAACGCGATAGCAATTTGGATACAAATAGTGATATTGCAACTGCATCCAGAAGACTAGTGAACTGAATGTATTAATTTGCTGATTCATTGACATTTGTTTTATCTGGTAAGTTGACAACATAATTAACTAGTAATAGTAGTAGGTCTAACTAGTAAAAAAACTGTTTTGAAGTTATTCTCAATCTTTGAATTAGTTCATGATCCCTACAAAGAGTAAATAAAGTTATTGATTTAAATCCAGTTTATTCAAAAACCGATCGATTCAACATGGTCACATAAATTATTATTTTGATAAGATAATAATGACATTCATTTTAAAATTATTGATTATTTTATTTATTGTTAGACTGGATTTAAACACTATGTCTCATTGAAAATAAAAAAAAAATGTATTTAAAACCTTTACAATATTTCTGTCACAAAAATAAGAGGTTGCTACAACAAAATAGCACCCGCCTGTTATTTCGATGTCATAAATCATATTTAAAAAGTCAAAAGTAGAAATACGCAGCCTGACTAGAAATATATATTATTTCACATATAATTAACCGCCTTCCAAAAAGTTCGAAATTAATTTATTCGCTACAAATCATTGGTAATGTTTTTCGCATTACACATTATAAATTCCTCCATAATGTAATTATGTCTTAAACTAGGCACGTTGCATTTTTATCTCGAAAGTATAAATCTATATTTAGAATTACTCTTGGTACATACCCAGTCCTTCTTTTCACACGCACAGTTATTTTACATATCACAACGTAATAAGATTTCATTGTAATGTCGTTTTGTCCACCAATGATCACAAAACCACACTATGAAATGATTTCCGAACAATCACTATTACATAAGAAGTCCTGCAAGAAAAATATAAACGATAAAAAATAAAACAATATAAACATGATTATAAATATTTGGAAAAATATACGCACGTTTTGCGTAATTCAAACAGTTTTGACTAAGACAATGCCCAGAACTCAACTAAAACTGATTAAAATGTACAACTTTCACGTTATACCACCACTTTCTTCAAGATTTCATATACAACATTCGTTAATGCGATTGTCGTGACCAAGCATGTAGTGACATAATTGGGTTATGTACCAAAGTGTGATTGCAATAATACAAATAGTAAAACACTTCATTTAGAAATCGAAGATAGTCAATATAGAAATGCGTTATTTCAACACTGAAGATATGTTTTATTTTAATTATACAATCATAGTAATGTTATCTGTTTCGAAATGTTGCTTATGTTGGTTGTATTAGTATTTGAGCCGTTGGTCTAGTGGTCAGACTTGGTCTAGTATAATAATAAATATAGTAACAAGATATTCGTCTGATGAATCGTCTGTCGGTCATTTGTACTCGGGTCGTGGATCTTTATTAACGTATTTCTATATGTCTATCCGTTGTAGACATAACACAAGAATATAAGCTTAGTTTTGAAGTGGTTTTTCAATTATCTAGCTTCATTTTATTTTTTTACTAGCACTCGCCTGCGACGTTATCCGCGTGGACAAAGTCCTAAAATGTGTTTCTAACGAGGCATTCTATTTTTTTTCTTCTAAAATAAACATTAGTCCCATGTTGGTCTGGGACTTGGCCCATGTTGATCTGGGACAAAAAAAAAGAAAGTGCCTACTCCTTCGGGGATTATGGGCGTGATGTTATGTATGTAAAATAAACATCATTTTAGTTACATACTTCGATGTGACCGCGTCCTTATCCGTAGCAATTTTGACGTTATATTAGACGAAACGTAATAAATGCGATGTAAGATGACTTCAGAAATGCAGCGACGGTATGATAAATGAATTTACGAAGCTGGATATTAATGATGACATTATGACCAAGATATCTTTCAGGTCAGTTCTAACGGATCATGATTTACAGTTTACGTAAATTTCGCGAACAGTAACGTGGACAGATTATTTCACATCGTGACACAAATAATCATTTACGTGCACTATTTACGATCGCCGGTAATGAAGTATATCGTAACATGTAATTTATATTAGCAAAGCTACCATTATGAGCATAAATTTATATGTTATGATGCTGGTAACATTTGAATTCAGGGATTGGTGCTATCAAATTTGAGGTATGCAATATATTTGACAGACATGCTGCTGGGGACCTACTGCATAAGAAATATTTGATGATGAATTATATACTCGTCTGGCGTGTAGGTGTCTGTGATGGGGCGATTTCTATAAAAGTGTTTTATTTACTTAGGGACTTGGTATGAAATCAATATATGTAATGTGACCTAATGTTTATTTATTATTGTTTATTATGAACAGCTCGTTAAACCAAAACAAATAACGTTCAGTGTTTACGTCGCTGTATAAATCTTTCCACGGATTACTGTAAACATTTTCCAGCTAATGATTATGACTTATACTCACGTTTGACCTCAAACTTAGAAGATTCTAGGTCTTCTTTGCCCTAGGTCGGTTTATCAATAAAATCATCTTAGAAGGAAACACATTTCTCACGTCACGTGGTTTTGTTAAGTTAGTTATGGTGTAATAACAGTGTAATCAGAATCTATATGGTTGTTGGCTGAAGAATAAATGAGTTATAGAGCTGATAAGCTGCAAAATAGCGCAACTACAGAGTACAGAGTTTCTGAGCTGCAGACTAGTTGAGCTACTAATCTGCAGAATAATTAAACTACAGGCCTAGTGACCTGCAGAACTGCTGAATTACAGAGTTCAAAGCTTTTGAGTTGCAGAATTGTTGAGCTACAGAACTGCAGAACAGCTGAACTACAGAGTACAAAGCTTTCGAAGTGCAGAATAGTTGAGCTTCTGAGCTGCCTTCCTTACCTTTCCTCCAGCATCTCGTTGAAGGTTTTAGACTTGGCGCGCGGCTGGCTGGGCTCGTTCTCCATCCGTCGCACCTCCACGCACCGCTCTATGATGTGTTCCACTCTCTTCCGCCGCGAGGACTTCCAGTTGTCCAAGTTCTGTGGACAAAGAAGGTTGCATGTCAGAATCATTCAAATGAAAATGGCCTGTCAGTGATATGTTGCATAAAAAAGAGCATAGCTGCAATTCCATATTTTTCCTAAATTTATATTGATAGTAGCATTAAAAATGTATTCTGTATTTCAATATAGGACGTAATTTCCACTGATTAATTACCATTAAAGCCGCAAAATTTATAAAATTATTAATATTATTATTATTAATATACTAAACCTAAAATATAATAAGTAAATATATGAAGAATTGTTTATTTTTTTAAATACACCTTACATTTATTGTATCTGATTGAAAGAAATAAGAAAACTTTTTTTTCAAAAAGATGCAACCGCAATGTATGTTACAAATCGACTGGTCTATGGACCAGTTAACCACGTAGGAGTTAGACATTTATCCAATAAAAAAGTTTAAGTGGGAAATAAATCCAAAAGTAAATCAATCTTAATTGAGTTCGGTACCAGATCTTAAAAGAAACTTATTACGACAGATAGTTATTAACTGTACATGAACATATGTCTAAATAAAAAACTCACGATGTGAATATCTATATATATTTTCCTGGCTGACACACCAATTCCCTAGTTGTAAACTAAGCATGTATGCTTGTGCTATGGATACTAGGAGAACGGATAGCGATACTTATAAATGTTTATAAAAATCCATGACTCGAGTACAAATGTCCATGCTCATCACACAAAACAATTGCCCCTAGCGGGATTCGAATTCGCGATCCTTGGTTTTGTGGCAAGGTCTCTGACCACTCGACCAACGGGCCAGTCAATTATATGATATTGTACGGTGCGATTCTAAAACATTAGATCAAGAAAGACTGACAAGGAACTCCATAATCATCCTTATTTAAGAGTATATTCTAGTCCTTTTTACAACCTCAATCTCTTAATAGACTAAGATTAAGTCTATTAGGTATCCTACCTGAAAATAATAATTAAAGGATAATTTTCTTAATATCCAAGAAGCAGCCACGCAAGAATTTCAAAACGTCTACATGTCCAGGAAAAATAGTAATTTCGCACATTTACAGATGCACAATTTGTGTTAATGATGCTCACCTTTTAAGCGGTCTAAACACCCCTTTAAGACCGTATAATGATCTCAGTCTCAATCATGTACTTAAATTGCGGTGCTTTAAGAAATACTTAGCCAGTGACGATATTTTGTTTGCAAAGTATTTTAAATTTGTAAGTATGTTACAGTTTTTAATGGGGGAATTATCGGCAACAATTACCGTGATTGGCGTCGTTAAATAGTTAAACTGTCACGAAACTGCAGAAAATAGCGTATTGTGCAATGGGAGTGTTTCAAAAATGTACAAGTGTCCAATTGGGTCCATGGTACGCGGTTTCTAGTAAGGTCTATGTTTGGTCCAAGGAATAAGATGAAAAAGAAACAATAAATTATTTATTATAATATACAAGCTCGATGGCGCATTCGGTAGTGACACTGCCGCATGCGCCAAGACTTGTGAGTTCAATCCATACCACTGTTGATTCTGATATCCGTAACACAAGTGCCTAAGCTACTTACCTCGGAGTCAGATCAATGTATGTGATGTAGTCTGATATTTTTTTATTATTTATTTATTTATATTAAGTTTTTCACATTCGCACTTCTTAAATGGAGATGTTTCGCGACTATTAAGCTGCATCGAGACTGAATCGCGTTTGCATCGTTGCAAAAAGTCGCAATGTATAAAACCTTATATTAATTATGAAATAACTCAGTGACCGCAATTTATTACAATCATATAACATTTGATGACAAACACAAGAACTATCCTGGTATCATTTATACAATTTTCGTAAAATAGGAGGCAGTATGAGAGGTAAATATATCCAAAATCGAATGTAGGAATACACTATTTACCCAAATAGTATTCGATTTTAGAAGTTATAATGTTGTCAAGTTGGTAAGCACTAATCTCCTTAAAGACGTATATTTGATATATGAATGATTATTTACTAACTATTGAAATAATCACAGTGCAACAAAAGGCTATTCAACGGATATTATGACTTCCGCTCAAACAACTTAAGAAAATATTTCTAATTTATGCGAATGAAAAATAGTAAGTAAATCTCTAGCAACTTGGGCCACACGTCTCGCCGCATTTAACTTGTAAACGGTGGCAGCGAAACCGAGAAAAAAACCGCGCGAGTGGTCCGCACGCGATGTGTACCGAGTGCAAACACCCTGCGCCTGCGCACATAGAGAGTGCTCTCGCGCCGCTGAGCTAAGGTAAGAAGGTTCGAAACGGAGAAAGCCGTGGTCTTCTAGTAATAATGCTAATATTTGATTTAGGATAAAGGATTGCGTAATACTTAATATATATTTATTTTTGTATTGGGTCAGTTAAATATAGCAAGAGTTGATGCATCCAATCCAAAACAAGAGCTAAGTAAGATAACCGACTTTAAAATAGATTGACAAATTCTTACGAAAGTCAAACCGCTTTCTTTTCGGATACGTGACAGCTTCAAATCCAAAAACATGGACGGGTTTATCAACTTTGTTTTTAAATATGTATGTATTCGAAAAAAGTGCTTCAAAATATGAACGAGAAGAAATCAATAGCTCCGGATACGTTTTCAAACAAAAAATCTCCAAGAAAAAGCTTGTTACACGTTGCCTTTAACTTCTAGCCCTAACGATTAGGCCTCCAATTTGTAGCTTTCTCAGAAACCTTCAAGTTGCACAGTTCGCATGAAAGCAAGCAATGAAGGATCTATCTATAGTGGGCCTAAATATTTCTATTCCAGCCGCCTCAGATCAAAGCGCCGCGTTGCTCCGAGGCATCGAACAAAAACGCATTTCCTATTAGACGTCGTTTTTAATGTGCAAAAAATGCGAATGGCAATGCACGAGCCTCGCCGCATGACGCCAATCAGTCGCTCATGTTTTCAGAGTTATGTCCCGGTCATAGTGGGGACTGATTGGACTGTGATCCTAGATTTCCTTTGCCTTCCTAATCTTAAAAAGGGAGATAATGGAATCATGGCTACTCATTGTCCAGCCTGCTATAGACATGATGATCCTGGTAATTTGTTTTGGCCTCTGAATCTCTCTTTTAGCGTACCTGCGATGAAAAATGTCTTGGAATATTCGACATATAGCACGGAAAATGTGTATTATCATATTTATTTATATGGTAGTATAAAAGATAGAAGGAGAATAAATAGCTGCACCCATGAACGCTCATGATAATGGTTGAGAATCATAGCTCAAAAAGCTGTTGCAGTAAACTGCGCCTGAGTTACTGTGTTAACGCAAAGACATTTGCCAAGTCATTCTAAATCGTGACGACAGAAAATCGCGACATGTTGGTGCTCATCCTAAATGTCACTAGGAAATGCGCGTGGCAAAAAAACGTCCCGCAAAAATACGACACGACACGCCGCGTGATGCCAATCAGTCTGCGTGCGCGCAGCTCATGTTTGGTGCATCGGTGCACGATAGGTCATGGGCGGTGGGAACTAGACGACCTTGGGAATGCGAAACCTAGGTAATAAGAAATATCAGTACACTTGGTGGCAACGTATTTTTGTATTTTAGAACAGTATTTCCCAATTTTTTTCTATGACCTCTAACAGACGAATAATGACAGAGAGACCTTCGCAATTGTACAAAGAGGCTTTATTTAATTAGAAAATAAGACTTGTGGACGATACATCCCTGTAGAACAAAATCGTATATATTTAGTAATGTTCTACAGGTTGGGAGGCAGGGCTTAGAACTAAGTTAATACTACTTTTTGCAAGGCGGCTAGAAGTTAAATACATATGGTTTGAAGTCCGGATTTGTTTGGCTGTCCGTCAAAAATGCAGTGCTTAGTTGACGAGATGTAGCCTGCTTACTTGGATAAAGCAGTTCTGATAAATTTGTTAAGCATTGGAATGATGACACGCATACATTGCAAGGCGTTGTTTCTTTGAAATATTACCTTATTCAAGGATAAATCATTCATCATTATCCAATTAGTATTAGTAATTGTTCAAGTTGAATGCTTTTTATTATCTGTGGATTTTATACTTGAATAATGAACTTTTATATAAAATGTGATATGCGTCATATAAAAGTTAGGCGGTCATACTTAAAAAAAATATACGGGTCGAATTGATTGATAAGCTCCTCCATTTCTTTTTTCGTCGGTTAAAATTCTAAGAAAAATGTATTCTGACAGTTTAAAAACTAAGCACTTCACACATGAATTGACATTTGTAACGTCATCATCGACTCGCCCTTCGAACTTGTCAATGACCTTGTGGAGGGCGAAAGAGTTAGCAATATTTTTATTTTTTTTAACCATAAGTGTCCATCTCATTACGAAAGTATATCTTTACATATCATCGATTGAATACCGCTAATGAGATGAGATTCAAATGAGATTCTCAGCAATATCATCGATAGAACAAATGCTACATTAGCTAGTAGCAATTGTGCCATCAATGTTACAATCGATGGCACAACTGATCCAAGTGCTTCAGAGCTAATTAGTTTCGGAATTAAATTTAAGATCGATTTGGGAATGTAATTGACAGATTGACGTGACAAGGACAAGTCTATCCGTAATGCCAATTCATATTCAACAGATGCAAACAAGATAGTTTTAATATATTACCTGTTATTGCACAGTTTCTATTCAGAGAAATAAGACTCGTTAATTAAATAAACGAATGTGCAATTCAGTAACTTGGTCCCTCGGATATTCTTAAGAAACGAACTTTCATATCAAATGTAATATATCTCTTATTACGTAATATAACAGACTTTTCTCGATGGACCTACAGTAAGAAAGAACAGAAGAAACAGTAAAAGCCACTTGAAGTCAGTACAAATAATTATCTAAAGTGAAATATGAACATTCTAAAGTGAAATTGAATCAAATTATTTGTATAATTTTATACCGTTGGTCGAGCGGTTAGATTTTAGCCCTGAAAGCAAAGGTTGCAGGTTTAAATCCAGACAGAGGCAAATGTTCCTCTGATTTATATGGTAATTTGTAGGTGTTCCAGTTATGGATGTTTATATTTAAGTATCCTTCCGGAATAGGCCAGATGACTAAAAAAAAATATTTAGTCCGTCAGTTAGATTATAAAAAAATATTGAACACTATTTTTTTTATTTATTGGTAAAACTAACATTGACGAAGATACAATGCATTCAAGTTGCGCGTGACGTCACGCTTTCGTACATTTTTTACTAAATAGAGACGTCGCAAGCCCCCACTCCAAAACTTTGATGCTCTTTATCTTTGTGATTTTTTGTTTATTTGATAAAGCGAAAAATATGTGTCTAGTATTTTTGTATAATCTAACTGACAGACTAAATAGAATTATTCTTTTTTAATGCATCATCCCTATTTTGTTAATGAATAGCACTTCATCAGTGATGAATAAACTTCGCGTGCTTAACTTGCCTGCATACCCTTGTATTTACAAATCAAGAAGATTCTGTATGTCTTTCAATTGGTGTATAACATCCGTGTCTATGATATTTGTTATCTCCCTTTATTGATTTGTCTTGCCATTTGAACCTCTTTGTAACTGTTATAGCTTTGTAGCTTGGTATTCAGACCCACTCTGATCAAGCGATTATCCAAGAATAAGCTTCAATCGCTTTAACTGAATCCATTTCTATTCTACCAACTTCACTATCCGCAGATCAATAGACTTGTATAATACATTGCAAAGGATTTATGGTAACGACTTTTCAATTGTTTATTCCGATCCTGACCATAGATTTATTCCGGACACACAATGAATTTAAATAGCTCGAAATCTATGGAAGCCTGTATCAATCCGTCATTATAATCTATGTGGCTCCACATTTTGCTACAGAAATGGTCAGTTTTTTTTCTCTTTACACAATTTTCTATTCCATATTGATTTGGTACTTAAAATAATGTATAATGTGTATTCTTAGCCTAATATGGCGTTAACGGCGACCAATAGTGTATTGGATATTGGATTTGTGATAATGCAGTCGCCAAGTTAGCTACTTTTCACATATTTCCATCTCACTCATTTTAGTTCAGGTAGAGCAGGAAGTATAGAAAATTTTTAAGAGAGTCCAAGGTAAAATTTGTACGTCAATAAAGCCAAACATAGTGACACTATAAAATAACATGACTAACTATGTATTGTATGTACTATTATTTACGTTTGAGAAATAAATGATTTGAATTTGATTTTGAAAGGAGCAACCCATTGGACTCGATCTACACTTACGGGGTCTGCTTGCGTGATACTACATATTATTAAGAATGCATTTCTGCTACTATAGGTAACTCTTATAATAAGTATATTTTAACTAGAAACTTGTATCCTGTGTACTAAGTTGTAAGAGTACAATCCACTATTAGAAACAATATAAAAGCAACTAGTTTAATTTACCTTTACAATCCAAACCGAGCCACAGATTGGTGGCTTTGCTACAAAAAATGTGCAGCATAAAAAAGAAACAATCTCGAGAGACCGGAAACTGCGCATTCCCTAGACGCGGCAAACGACGAAGCATTTCCGGTCGGGGAGACGGCGGGAATACCAAAGACTTTTGTCGCCGCGCCGGTGTTTACAAAGGTAAACATGTTTATGCTTTGTTTCTAAGCAGTGACTGAAATGGGCATGTTAAGTTAGTGTAAGGTAGGGCAAAGTTATGCATACGAAAGGAAAGATACAATAGGTACAACGGAACTCTTAGTCATGTCGTAAAATGTTGAGTTTCATGGGAAAGAAAATTGGAAAATTGTCTGGTGTTAGAGCCTCGCTGTGACACTGTCAATTGCTAGAATGGTCCAGCTTGAACGAGTACCCTCATCTTATATAAGATCGGAGTAGAGTTTCAGTCAGTATTCAGCCGCACAGAATGCTCTGTAAGTGAGTTCCAGACGTCTGAACCACTGCAAGGTGCGTACATGTAATGACCCCCGTGTTGAAAGTGTCTATGGGTAACGGTGACTGCTTACTATCACATCGGTTGTGTGGTCGTTTGCTAGCTTTAATAACAAACATACTTTTCATGAATAAATAATAAATATTTGTCCCATGTTGGTCTGGGACTTGGCCCATGTTAATCTGGGACAAAAAAAAAAAGAATGTGCCAACTGTGGTTCTTGCCTAGCATGTCGTAAAAGGCGACTAATGGTTTACGGGCTTTTGGGTATGTGACTGAGTAGGCGACGAGCTAGCCACTTGTCACTCCTTTTTCATAGCTTTCCATCCCACCCAGCCCACTGTCCCATGTTGGTTTGGGACTTAAAAAGAATATGCCAACTGTGGTTCTTGCCTAGCATGTCGTAAAAGGCGACTAATGATGTATCGGATTTTGGGTGTGTGATTGTGTAGGCGACAGGTTAGCCGCTTGTCACTGCTTTTTCACAATTTTCCATCTAACCCAGCCCGACTTTATTTTTGGCTGAATGTGGCTGAGGGGCATGCTGCCTCTTTGACTCTGCCTACCCCTTCGGGGATTATGGGCGTGATGTTATGTATGTGTATGTGTAATAATAAATAAATATCATACATAGATCTGACTCCGAAGTAAGTAGCTTAAGCGCTTGTGTTACGGATATCAGAATCAACAGATATATATATATACTTTAATATCATATACTTATTAACACCCAGACATATAGAGTGAGATCCCAGGGCCGCCAGTCGTCACTTATTTTCTGATGAATGAAATGTACGGTAAAGGGTAGTATTTATACCTATTATTAGCTAGTTTGGGTAATGGGCCAATTTGAAGGAATCCGGTGCGAAAGTTAGGAAAATATATTTCTCACTTAAGTTAAATTCTGAATGCTGATATTTATGTATAAAACTAACTACCCACACTAGCTTGTACCAGTACGTTTATAGTAGGCATAAATACTACCCTTTGCCACATATTTCATTCATCAGAAAATAAGTGACGTCTGGCGGCCCTGGGATCTTGGACTAATAGAACAAACACAAGTATTCATCATACGAATGATTGTCCTGTGTGGGGATCGAACCTACAACTCTTGGCGCATAGGAAAGGGTGACCACCGAATGCGCCATCGAGCCAGTTAAGCCACAAAGGGGGAGGGAAATGAAGGGGAAATTAAGCTTCTCAAGCCGTATGCAAAAAATAAATGTAAGTCGGATAAGATGGAATATTGTGGAAAAGTTAACTAACTAAACTGCACGCCACTTCCCTAACGGGGTAGGCAGAGAGAACCGAACGTCATATGGCACGATCCTTACACACCTATCATCATGCCCGCAATTCCCGAAGGGGTAGGCACAGTCAAAGGGGCAAGTCCCTTTAACCACTTCATAAAAAAATCGAATGAGGTAAAATCTAAATATACTCGTATTAAGTGTTGGTTCATCACACAGAAATCTTATTTCACACGAGCCATCAAAACAAAGCAATTACCAAGCCACAGGATGATTCGAGAAATCGTCTTGACCTGGATGGGAGGCACAGCGGTTGCCCAAAAACGTTTAAGGGCTTACTTTGTAACCACCACGCTAATGGTGAGCATGATGGCTAAGAAAGTAAATTGCGATTGTCAATTTCCCCGGCGTGAAATTAGCAGTGTTGGTTTTCTCGACCATCATTCAATTATATTTATCATAGGACGGGTAATAATACAGGGATCTCGCAAACATCTTTTATATCATGCAATGGAGTGGAAGTCCTGAGATTAGTCGACTTAATCTGAAAATTGATCATGTTTTTTTTTCTGACGCAATAGAATTGGCGTAAAGTTTATATCATGATGTGGAACTACAACTATTTTAAGAACGGTAAAAGACATCTTCCTTTTCGTTCATAGTTATGTCTTCACATCCTAACCAATTATCATATAATATGAGAAATACATAGAATGAAATAGGGTGCCTTTTAACTCAGGAAACAAATTTTGTTCTCAAGGATATAAAACGATATTAAGATATAAACAATACTTAAAGATATATAAATAGTAGCATTTATAGTAATTCTAAATTCTCAACCATCTAGATCAAAACCGTTCCCACTAAGCAGTTTCCTAAGCACTATTTCTAACGCACAGTTTAAAGAATGAGGTGAAATCCCCCACTGGGGTAAACACGCGTAACGACCAAGCCACGTCTAGACTCGGACTCCAATTAAAATAGCTTACACGTCAGCTTAGAGGTGGCATCAGCTTGATTTGTCATTTTTTAAACGACCTTAATTACCTTTCCTAGGAACTGTTGAAGAAAGCTAGTTCCGATTCCAGGGTAGGGCTGGTGGCGTATCGATGGTAAATATCGATGTTGTTGTTAAAATATCGCCTATCCTTAGTGCACAGTTAGGTTACTTTCACGTCAATATATTTTATATTGGACAACACTTCATGGAGGTCTTTAGCAAACCTTAGAATGTAATTTGGGATGAAAGTACCACACACACTATTATTAGTCAGGGTGCGGCGATTCAACTTTGCAATCGGCACAAGTCCGAACCATTGAACCGTGGCTGAATTTTTTTATCTTTCATTAGTTAGTTCGATGTTTCAAACAAATTTATCGATGTTATTACAAGTAATCGATAGTCTACAATCGCATCACTATTCCACATCCAGGTTAATTGGCACCGCCGTACTTTATGGTGTTTTCTTTCCCCGAAAAGAATTCCGTAACAACCATAATTTCATTGATTTATCGATAAAGTTTCACAATGCGTTTATGTTCCAATGCAAATATTAAATTTATGCATCGTAAAACACGTCTTTTTAATTTGACTAAGTAAGATACTTTCTCGAATGTATGATTTGTGATTTCGCTTCTTTATTATCTCTGCTAATATAAAAAAAAATACATATTTGTAGTCATAGTTAATAAATGTAATCTCATATACTTTATTTTATTGTAGTACATAATGTACAACATCATTAGCTTGCATGGAAATTTTGTTTTAAATTTCCAATAAAATATCCATATTATTCTAGCAAATGTCAGAGTTTACATAACAGTTACCATTATTGAAATGGACGTTTACGGTTTACAGCCACGATCGGGTCGACAGAAGGATTTATTTCATTGCCATGCGATATAGCGTTTTAAAGGGTTCAAATAAGATAAATGCTGGCAGAGAATTGCCTAAGTTTGTGATCAGCAGTGGTCGGAATAGCTAATGCAATTTAGTTGCGGGACACCATAACGAAAGTTTAATATGGATATGCCCGACAAGGTAAGTCTGGGATTACAAATTCACTAACTTGTTCCAGTTATGTTGTGTATTCCGTCTTATTATGTTGTGTATTACAGTCTAAACCGTCAAATTCAGAAGACCGATAAACCAGATTTTACCACCCCAGCCCCCTGTATACGAAGACCCTTTTTTGAATTGGGTCCGGTGGAACCTCTAAATCTTTTTGATGACTATAGTGTTTGTAGAATGCTTTAAATTTACCTTGTTTTT
Organism: Glyphodes perspectalis; assembly: GCA_951394215.1. NCBI lineage: Eukaryota > Metazoa > Arthropoda > Insecta > Lepidoptera > Crambidae > Glyphodes > Glyphodes perspectalis. The sequence goes on from OX596219.1 coordinate 11,052,676, forward strand.
ATACTACCTATTCTTATGATTTGCAAATAAACATACGACCAGTTCGATGAGAAGCGATCACCGTAGACATTGCCACAAATACATTTTCCGCTTTGTAGGTCTCCTTACATGTTCATCTAATCTTTTTTAAGAGCCCTATGCTGTAATCTCCGAGTACGATCTGTACTACCCAGATACTGCTCTTTTTTATCACTCTATACTAAAATACTCCAACGAATAATAATAAAGACTCCACAACTCACCGACTGCCAGTCCTCCTGTATCTCGATCTTGGGCTCCGTCCGCTTCGCTAGCTCTGCCCTGCGGAGCTGCTCGCGAGCGCGGCTGCCCAAGTCAGCGGGGCCCACCCGCACGAACTGAAGCGGGTTGCCGGCCGGCTTCCCCGGGATTACCGCGGCGGTGTGCGCGCGTGTCGCTAGGAAGTCCGCACTGTCTTGTGTCTGGAATAAAAAGGAGGTGCGTGAAATATTTGTGATAACATTTTGTGGGTATAATAGTAATAATGTCCTCCTAACCGATTTTGGTCGCAGTGGTCAATCTCAACGAGGATTAGCAACCCGGTCACTCTTCGGCATAGCTAAGACTGATATAAAATCTTTCATGGGTTTCTTTTATGAGAGAAGATCAAAGGTCAAGTCTTCATCATTTTTTTAATAACTCACGAATCCAATGCAATTTCAAGACGTTTTGTAAATTGACATAAATTGAAATCTTATGTCTTATTTAAAAAATCTTGATTAACATTATATGGAAAAATAAAGGTTTGTTCCATCACATCACAATGTTCCATCTAACCCAGCCCAGTTTAATTTTTACATGAATGTGGTTAAAGGGGCCTGCTGTCCCTTTGACTCTGCCTACCCCTTCAGGGATTATGGGCGTGATGTTATGTATGTATGTATGTAAAGGTTTGTAGGTGATTACGTATTCAATCTATAGGCACCGTTGAGCAATGATCTAATCTAATTTACTCTATGGGTCAATTGTTTATAGATATAATAGTTAATTCACGACCGACAGTTAAAACGATTCGTAGCATTAGATAACGCTAACAATATTTGTTTTGAAACATTATTGCTCTACAGCCGTACAATTAGTTTGTTCAGCCACACCCAACTATAAACCTACTTCAAAGCAATATGATTACTATAGCCTAGACATGACCAAAAACATCTATAAACCATAACTGATAAGCCATTAACAGCTTGATTGCAAAAAAAAATTATCTAATTATAATACATATCATCATCACGCCCGTAATCCTCGAAGGGGACAGAGTCAAAGGGGCAACTAGCCCTCTTAACCACATTCAACCGAAAAATAAAACTGGGCTGGATTAGATGGAAAATTGTGAAAAAGCAGTGACAAGTGGCTAGCTCATCGCCTGCACAAACCCGATATACCATTACCATTAACAACCTTTTACGACATGCTAGGCAAGTAACACAGTTGGCACATTATTTTTAAGTCCCAGACCAACATGGGACTCTTGTTCTTATTCTAAATCTAATTATAATTGTCTAACAAAACAATGTATTATTACGAGAGTTATATAAAGAACGGTTAGCAGTACATTTTGAAAGTAAGCCAAGTGGGCATAACCGAATATTTAACTGTTCATCATTGGCAGCCGTAGGGTTGCCAAGATGTGATGTGAGTTGTGAGTATACTCATAAATTAAGATGATGAGTCTAATTCAGGGTTATTGAACTGTGCAATGAAAAAAAATAAACACTTGTTCTTGCCAACTCGGTCATGACTCTCGCAAGCAAATCATGTCGCGTATAAAATCACTAAGTTAATGTATTTTACTGCATATCTTAAGTTTTTCTTAATATTTGAGGGTCTATACTTAAGAAAATACAATAAGTCTATACTTACCAGACCTCTAGACACCAAGGCTACCAAACTGTAAATGTTCGACCCATCAAAAGTCAAAACTATCTTAATATTTGGAAATAATAGTCAACTATACTATAAGTTAGGATTAGGTATTTGGTTCTAAGTCTATTTGAGATGCATCAACGTTATTTCTAGAAGATGCCTACGGAAAACATTTATTTGATCGATAGCTAGTGTATCGACTCAAGAGTGTGTCTCCCATATTTAAAAAGAACCAACAGGCTATAATAGCCAACAAAAAATACCTTACGAATACTTTTACTATATGGTATTATTAAAATCAGTTTCTTCATACAATATTATATTATATACAATAGAATATAATATAATATTGTAATTATAACTTGGAAAGCCAGTCATTGGTAACCATAAGCCATGGTGAAACCGTTAAATTAAATCGCAAACTCATTACTTCCGCATTATCTGCGGCAAATCCATCTACGTTTGACCGTACAAGTTACGGTCAATTTTATGCAAGCTGATCAAATATGCCACATTAAAGTCCGAAACTGGTTCAGTGACATGAATAGATGAGATTGTTTACTTCTATTCGAGATCTTTTTATACTTTAAAGGCTTTTAAATAGGTCGATTTATCTATAACTATCTATAATCTAGGTTTAATAATTTCAAAAGTAGATTTATTGTATACATACATACATAATACCATTTTCCCATGGGGGTAGGCAGAGATCACATACTTCAATTTTATTTTATAATGTCAACTATTGCTATAAAAAGATTTTTGAATTTTAAGGGTATTCTGAGTAAGTTAAGCCCAGTCGCTAATTATATTAAATTACTGACTTTCGCAATATGGATTGATGGCAGAGCAATCAGACAACTTTTACCATAATACATGAGACTATTAACTTTTACCATAGTTACATGAATGTGCTGCCATCTCCTTACATTCTGTTTGCATCACCAAACAAAAATTAAGCACTCAAAGCAGCATAGTATATAGCCTCTATATTCATACATATTTAATGACGATGCAGACTTTATGTAGCCATGTTTGTATCGTTACATTAAAAAACGTCCCAGTCAAAATTAGCAATTGTAACAAAAGGCGATTGTCATTCATTCCGCGCCAAAAGTGGTGTAACAACTGCTGTCATCACTACGTGGAATGAATGACCAAGTTTTCCTCTGCTTTCTAGCTCGGTACGAGGGGCGTTCGGTAGCTCTCTCATAACTCTTATTAGGGGCTGCGTGAGATGAAACGTTCCTAGCACCGGTCTCGCCGGCTCTGTCGAAATAAGTGCAGTTTCTAGAGGCTAATAATACGCTATTTGATGTAAACTGGTTTACAATGTCGCTTAGTTGTGTTATTACGGAGTGGGGCTGGTGTGCCTGGATGGTTGGTTGACTAGTCTCTACAGATTGGTGATAATCGGAGTAATTTGCTAAATGGTTGCACAGATTTTCGTTTAAGTTAAGTTTGTCACTGCTGCTTTATGAATATTGCATAACAAGCGCACTAGCAACATGACATTTTTGTAGAAAAATAAATTAAATTATGTATTTAAATACTAAATAAGTTTTAGACGATATATTTGTTGCCAGCGACGAAAATCTAAATCTTTACATAGTATAATACAAAGTCGCCGCGTCTGCCTGTTCGCTTAGATCTTTTAAACTACGCAAGGGATATTGATGCGGTTTTCACCAAAAGATAGTAATTCAAGAAGGTTTATATGGATAGTTTCATATTGTTGAGCACAAGTCACAAGTCACCGAGCGAAGGCGGGGCGCTAGAAAAAGTAAAAAATATGAACGTGAGTTTGTTCCACGGATGAGTTAGCTACCATGTCAATATTTTTTTCTGAAATAACAACAAAATGATTCCACTTGAGTCCGTTAGATCACTTTCATTGTCTACCCGTATTCTAAGAACACATTTTCTTTGACAATACCTTACGCACGCTCCAGCGGAAGTGCCAAATTACAATATTTCGGCTCGACTGCACTTAAAATGCAATAAAGCGCCCATCCGCCTAGGAAGCGCATAACAGAGAAAGCCTCTGATTCGTTCCTGATCTACGCAGTGCCATTTGAGACAAGGAAAGAACTATTTTGGTATCTCTCTTTCTCGATAAGATAAAACGGTCGTAAGTTGCGCTAGAGTTTGCAGAAATATCGTCAAGTCCATAACCGTTGATGGTTGACTAATTAGATAATAAAGACGTAGGTCTTATTCGTGGGATAAAACCTACGATCGTCTTCTTTCAAGGAAGTACTAGTGCTTCTAGGAAGTTACGACCAAGATGGTATTGATTAGACTATGACCCTAAATTTTGAGTTTCGTGCATGAATTTGCTGTCTAACTTTCATAACTCTTTGACCGAATGCCGACAAATTAAATCATACTAACATATTCGTTGTTATATCATACACAAGCTGTACCCACGGTTTCAGCGTTTTTGGTTAATGTTATATAACCTATAGCCTTCCTCAATAAATGGGCTATCTAAAACTGAAATAATTTTTCAAATCGGACCAGTAGTTCCTGAGATTAGCGCGTTCAAGCAAACAAACAAACAAACTGTTCAGCTTTATAATATTAGTAAGTATAGTTGACTCTTCACGAATTTCATAAAAATAATTGAAAGTTCAAAAATACGCGCTCAGATTTAAACCAGCCTCGTACCTAATTATATGTTTGAGGACGTATAGTGCGTAGTAATAATATTAAATAGGATGGGATACTTATAATCACGGTTTTGAATTAATTGATAATTATAAATTTTTATAATAAACTAGCTGTCCTGATGCACTTCCGATTTTCTTTTATAACTTTACTCGCAATGTTTCCATATTAACTTGACGTACAAACCTTCCCTAGAAGATAACCAATATTTTAAAACCAAAATCAGCCAAATCGGTCCAGCCGTTCTCCAGTTTTAGCGAGACTAACGAACAGCAATTCATTTTTATATATAAATGAAGAAATGAAGAAGAAGAAAAGATAAATATTAATAATAATAAATACTTCAGACTGACACACCATTTCCCTAGTTCTAAACTAAGCTTGTACTATGGATACTAGGCGAACGGATAGACATACTTAAATACGTTTCTTAATCCATGTTCATCACACGAAACATTTGCCCCTAGCGGGATTCAATCCGCAACCCGTGGTTTTATGCCCAGGGTGTCTGACCACTCGACCAACGGGCAAGTCAATTCAGAATATAAGTTAAAATAAAAGTTAGTCACCGTCGTCAAATATAAATAGTCAGTCAACGATCCCCTATTAGGCGATTAAGCACACGTGATGTTAATAAGTGATGGAGTCATTGAAACTCTATGAAGCAAAACATTTCTGACAGCTGATTCTACCAACGTTTGACATGCAACTAGTCAATTAATCTCAAAGATAAGAAACTCTTCGTATTTTTTTAATTTTCAGCAAAACACGATTGGGGTATCTGGTTTTAATAGTTATTGCCACATCTCAGTGTGGCGCTTTTAAAAGAATAGGAGACCAGTGACTGATACCAATATCAGGAAAAGTAACTTACACTTACAAACTGTTATGCCAGCAATCCCTGAAGAGGTGGACAGAGTCATATGTTTCGTGTGATGAACATGGACATTCGTACTCGAGTCATAGATGGTTTATAAACATATTTAAGTATGTCTATCCGTTCACCTAGTATCTATAGCACAATCATAAGCTTAGTTTGGGACTAGGGAATAGGTGTTTCAATTTAAAGAATTTATTTATTTATTTATTAATATTCGATACCATTGGGTATATTCGTTCACGTGCCATTAAATTACAGAGGAGTTGTTAAAATAATTCAACATACGTGTCTTTACCACGAGGATATTTCTTGACTTGACTTCTTCTTCTCTTTCAATTACATGTCAATATTAAAAAAAAAAAAGTTTAATGATATTACAAGAGACAATTTGGAGCCAGCGCAATTCTGCAATTCTACTACCGACTACTCAATCAATGTCGTAATACAGTTATTTTGTCAAACATATGGTTGAAGCATAATGCATTCCGAGCAGTATTAAAAAGTATCTCAATTAATTTGACACGCAACTACTCAATTAATCGCCGATAAATCTTCTTTCTTTTTACGATAAAAAACGGTTGATGTTGTAATGTAAGCCTTACTTAATTGCACATTTAAACCATATTATGAGTAATCAGTGAAGTCATTTTCGAGGTAAGATAAAAATAGAAAGGAAGACATTTCAATCTTTTCGTGTTGACATTCTGTCGTAAAACGTATGTTTAGCACCAACATTTAGGTTGGCCTTTAGCATCTCATCTCCTAATTATCGGTTCGACTCCTTTCTGATGTAACCCGGCGATAACATGGCACCCAGCACGCAATTTGTGACGTAACACACCAACTTGCAACGTATCATAATAATAATTCAATTTAGACAACGTTAAGCACGATTTCTCAGCCAAGTAATTTATTCGAAGTCTGAACGCGTACAGTGAAAGTAAGTAAACCATAGAACGCACAAGGAAAATAATGATGGAGAATATTTACCAACAAATCTGATGTCGTTTAATGCAAACACTTTCACTGTCAATGCCAATTATGAAACAATCGGTGCGACCACGCCTCGCGGTGGAAACCAGTCGGGTCCATGCCGCGAACGAAAGTCGACACGATAAAAGACCTATTTTAAGAAATATAATTGACGGAACTCGAACAGAAACGGAACGTCGAGTCTAAACTTTAAAAAAAAGAAAGCGGAATCCCTACGAACAAAGTTCACGCCGGCAGCTGCACTCGCATTCAAAATTAGAACATGCAATCCGTTGGGCCGTTCTAAATTTCCGTTCGGTATGCGGTTTAAATTTAGAACCCTAGAGTTAGTTCACTATTCGACACTGTCGTATGTCACTCGCTGATTCTATTTTTAAAATTTCGAATTATTTAATCGTTCGATGTGGGTCCGTTGGATGCGTACGCGCGCTTGCCGAGCGCTGAGAAGAACTAACTTTCGCAGTTTTCCACGAGTGTGGCTGAGAGTGGGGAAAGTAAGTAACGTGTTGTGTTAATTAAAGCATTATTTTAGCTGTAAAAATATGCCAAGCGGCAAGGAATTAATTGATAGATAAGCAGAAGCGTCCAATAAATCTGTCGGTTGTCTTTTTGCGGCATCGCGTGCGATCAAATATTGTACGGCGTTTAGTGGATGTCTGAGCGATTAATTACATAGCAAGTAGTATATAATTATTGTCGACGTAAACACTAGTACGTGAGTCACCTACTGAGAACAATGTAATAACAAGACTTCCATTAAGAGCTTATTGGCTGTTCTATTCCGTTGCTAGGCAATTGATTAGTTAATATAAAACATAAAAAAATATGCATTATTTATTATTTGTGCAATTGCTTTTCAATGTTGTAATTATTAGTATAGATAGTTTAAGCGCTATTGTGAAGCAATTTATTAATATTAAATTTATCATACTAGTTTAGTATACTGTACCCAGTTATTATACAAGATGCAATTAAAACCTCTCCAAATTTTAATAACACCCAAACACAGAATAAACACAAGTATTTATCACACGAATGTTTGTCCTGGGTGGGGATCGAACCCACAACTCTTGGCGCATGGGGCAGGGTCACTACCGAATCCACCATCGAGCTTGTCCGTGTTCTACGTTAGATAAAAGTAACAATGCGAACTAGGTAATTATTTGTTGCCAACATTTTTAGGGGTGACAGCTTCCCGCTCCTCCGCCAGCCTGGTAGGTAGTAAAGCCGCCTTCGGCCAACTAACGATTTTCACTTCCCAAAAAAAAACAAGAAAATTATTTCGAACAAGATATTTTATTCTGAAAATTTTACCTACTCTTATTTTTTTCATAAATGTGATATATTAAAAAATCTATACATTATACCGTTATAATCATCATCCTCTTGCCCTTCTTCCAGTTCATCTGGGGTCGGCGCAGCATGTCTACCTCTTCCATGCGTCCCGGTCAGCCGTCATCAAGCTATCCACTCCCATTTCACTCATATCATCTTTCACACAATCCATTTATTTGGCTTTCCTCTTCCTCTCCATCCACTAACATTCATACTCATCACTCTTTAAGTCATTGTTATACCGTTATACCACAATTAAAAAGATTGCATGATTCGCCCAACTTCGAATATTTAAATAAATTACCTACTTACTTACTTTCTTTGGTGCTGCTCAAGTAGACCAAACATTTCGTACGCCACTTACTATGTGATACGTAACACATTATGACATTTTAGTAATGGTAATTACATCTCTATGTTCGTGAAATATTAGGCCACCGTTAGCTTACCCTGTCGTTTTAATTTCAACCTAATAAGAATCTGCATAAAAGTCAAAATTCTTTGGGCTACCTTTTTTAGTTTAAAGACTATCTCCGAACGTTTTGCTAATTTGAATCGTGTCGTTTAAGATTATAAGTTGAAAATCGCTTGTCGGAGATTACAGTTGCGTTTATGAGGGTAGATGAACAAAGACAAGTGTAATGACGATGTAATTAGGAAGGAAAGTTTGAAGTACAAGCATTAATTAATGGGCCGCTTAACGGTTGTGACGGATGATACTTAACCCGGATGAAGGTGTAATAAAATGTGTTGGCAGTCTTTTAATTCTCTAACTTAGCATAATTAGCTTTTGTCTACGGGTCCGTCTGTATGGTGTTCGGTCTGTTACAGGCTATCGTATAAATCTTGAAACCTTTTTAAAGATTAAAAAAAAATATGTATAAGCTTAGTGGTTTAAACGTAAAATCAACTCATAGTTTTGTTTGCATTTACAATTATTCGTAGATTGTTTAAAATTTAACATAACGAATACAATATTATCAATTTCCTTGATTGTGGTTAATGCTAACATAATGCGTTTTTGGACAAAGTGTGAAATTAATGCATGATAATAATAAAAATTATATCATTTCCTGTATCATAGAAAAAGTTTCAAAATTGAAAATGACCACAATCTAGTTCGAAGCGGTTTATCCCGTCTGTATTTGTTAAACGTGGAATAAGTGAGTCTAGAATTAATATTCACTAGATTACATGCCTTTACTTTAACTAACTCGACTAACCAGACATATCACTATTGTTACAAATCCAGAACTTTGAATCTTTACATCTTTCGCGAATTTGAACTAACATCTCGCACTTGTAACCCAGTCTTACCTCCTAAGCACTTCTGTAAGATTGTAAGAAATAATAACATAATTAAGAGGTTCAAATCAGCTCACCTCACCACAAACCACTTTGCCAAGTTCACAAGCTAGTTTAAACGGGTATTAGTATTACACTGCACTAAACGAGTAGTCCTGTCAATCTGACCGATCGATGTGTCCAACTGTCCACACCACGGGCTGCGCGGGCGCAGAAGAACGCACTTTCACCGAAACGTGATTGTTTTGTTAAATCGCGATTTAGTAATTGTCGTGTGGTATCGTAAAGCGTTGGACACAATGGCCGTTTAAATGTCAGAGCTTACACTGTTGGTGTTCAATGAATATCAAAAAGTGTGTAGGATTGCGTACTTTGTACAATTTGTTATATCATAACTCCCTAAAGTCTTTTTTATTTTCCATTAATTGACAAGATTCAGATAAAAATGATAAAAGCGATAGATGATAAAGCTCTTTAACTTAGTCTTTCGAAAATTATACTTATTAAATAGACCATGTCATTTCAAATAAAGGTGCATTATATAATGTTACCCCAATGTTATTTTTATCAACTGTAGAGTCAAAAGTAAACAATCAAATAACATATGATATACCAAATAATTCTCCAAAGTCACGCGAGAAATATGACAACGCCGCATCTTCCTACTGTCTTAATAGTGATACATTTGTGTAAGTTGGGCAACATCGCAAATAAAAGACCTTTTATCTTAGAATAAATATGTAGATCTATTTTTATGTATTTTTGGAACACTTATTCTAGATTTTATCGACGTATTTTGGAACACGTGTTCTAGATCTTCGATAATGAGACTATCTATAGCTATCTTTATATGGGGATCTTCAATTTCGGTGTCTTGTATCAAATTCCGTATAACATAGTTGCTTGTTCGGTATACGAATATCAAAATTATGCTAAACATTGTCAAAGGACACAAGCGTGGTGAACTTAGCTGTATACATTTTTTATAGCTTTTCCTGTGGCTTAATATTTACTTCTATATCAGGAACAGTAGTACTTAGTGATGAATTATTGGGTATCCTGTTGTCTATTTGCGAATGCAAAATTTCATGATAAAATAAGTAGTAGGTCTGCTGCCCCTTTGACTCAGCCTACCGCTTCTGGAATTATGGGCGTGATGTTGTGTTTGTATGTTAAGTACGAATTTGTCAGAAGAGGTGACAGAGATTTTAACAAACTATAGAAGTCACTATTACTTTTATAGTATTAGTTAAATGTATTTATTAGTGGAGCAATTCATACCTCGTATAATATTGGACTTAGGTAATATTTTGTGGCACTGGAAAACACCGATGTTTGTACCTAAGATTTACCTTTTTTTAACACAGGTTTCAAAACGTATTGTTTGTTAAAGCTAACTTTTACTAAATAAATAAATAAATTTCCGACGAATTCACATACATTGATCTGACTCCGAGGTAAGAAGCTTAAGCACTTGTGTTACGGATATCAGAATCAACAGTGGTATTACAAATATATACTTAACTATTGTATATTATTAATAATACCCAGACACAGAACAAACACAAGTATTCGTCATACGAATGTTTGTCCTGGATGGGAATTGAACCCACAACTCTTGGCGCATGGGGCAGGGTCACTACTAAATGCGCCATCGCGCCATGCCTAAGTTTATCTCGTATATATATATAAATACATATGCCGATATTAAATAGATGATTTAATCACCCAGCCAATATACGGTCAGGATATTGGGTCATAAACTTGGTAAGCCTCATTGGAGTAATAAAGCTTTTAATGAACAATGTTGACTTAGCACAACAACTTAATCTGTGCCTTTCACTAAATAGATACATAGAGATAAATAACCACCATAAAATAACCGATAGCAATAAATATATTTCGTTAATACTTTGGATACCATCTTGTTTATTATTTAGAGTTTCTATAACTTTTTTATGTCTTCTAGAATCACTTTTTATTAAGATGTCTTTGAGTGCGACTGTGGTGAAAACCTATAAATATATGTAAAACTATTTTACGATTCAGATTCACTGGCGTTTTGAGAGATGAGAGTTTCGATGACTTTTTTATTTACCTACGGCTTTTGCCATTTTATTTTTGAGATTCTTTTATGATGCTACTTCTACTCATAATGGATGTACAGGTATCAGTTTTTGCCATTCAATGGAATGGAAGTTATTTAAGAAAAGTGGGCACAAGTAAGTCTGACAGTAGAACATAAAAACTATTTTAACTAAATGTGGCACACAACAATACGCCTTGCCTGATAGTTAACAGTCACTGCAGCCACACTTTACAAAACTAAGGGGAAATCATAGGTGATTAGCTTAGCTCGCATAATAATAATAAATTCTCTAGACTGACACCAAATCCCTAGTTCCAAACTAAGCTTATAAGCTTGTGCTATGGATACGAGGCGAACGGATAGACATACTTAAATACGTTTAGGGGGATTCGAACCCGCGACCCTTGGTTTCGTAGCCAGGGTCTCTGACCACTCGACCAACGGACCTGTTAATATTCCGAGCTTTTCCACAACTACACCAGGAATTGGATAATGGGTAGCCTATATCCTTACTTCATTAGAGGCTAATGCTATGCTAATTGTAGCCATGTCTGGTTAATGTATTTCGTCACCACAAGGTAACAAACACACAAGCAAACGTACTCAAGCACTTCTCTGGCAACAATCCGAAATAATTTGTCACATTCTAAAGCCGATCGTCGGCTCTCGCGACTCTCCAATCCTCTAATGCCATATCATTCATCTCGTTCTCGATTTTTCATATATTTAGATTCAACTAAATTTGGGTCTAGCAGCTCATTGTTCCTTGGACTCAGCCTACTATACGTATACCCTATGTTCTTAAGCGATTGTCGACTCTCGCGTAGATACCTTCTTTCAAAAGCGAAATACCCATAATTGCGGTGTGGCCCCGCCCTAGCATCTTCATTCGCGAGTGCGGCGACACCGCATAACTCTCACCGTCACGAACTCACGCGCATTGCGTCGGTTATCTAACACCTCAGTCTGCGTACACACACGCATCGTTATTCAAATTCCGGTGAATGACAAAAAAGCGTGGGATTTTTTCCAGTAATCCTATTTGCTGAACGTAACCTGTATCTTTGAAAGGATTCTAAAAGCGAATTCAGGTATCCTTTTAGGTTTACTACTTTGTAAGCAACTAAGGTCAATGACCTGCTTATGTAAGAATTTGCTTTTTATTTAGCCTGCACGGTACAACTATTGGACTAGTCATATTTCTATTTAGTTGTGATAACATGTTAGTTGAGGATTAATAAATAATAACTAAGTAAATAAATTACCAGACTGACACACCTATTCCTTAGTTTCAAACTAAGCTTTTAAGCTTGTGCCATGGATACTAGGTAAACGGAAAAATACTTAAATCATGAACATCCATGACTCGAATACAAATGTCCATGTTCATCACACGAAACATTTGATTGAGCTACCATTTTGTTTAACACAGCTGTCAGAGTTAAATGCACGCGGATATAGAATAGAACAAGTTATTTAGTTGCTATGTTAAAGCAGGAAGTACCTATCGGAGTTTTTGATTTCGTTAACTTTTTGCAAAGCATAAGATAAAATTGGTCACAGTTTTCGGGTGACAAGGTTCTACACCGATGATAATTTTCCATTTGTACTTTTTTTTTGTAGTTTGTATAAACAAAGATCATGTAATCCAACAAAAAGCTACATCAAAGCGAAGACCTAATTCGACGAACCCATTTAAGAGTTCCACCGTAATATATAGTTACAACGCTAAAGAAACATTACGGAAACAAAAACACATTAAACGGAGAAAAAGTCAGATGAAATCGCGTGATGATCATAATTCCGACGCTGCGTCCGTCCCGCTTCCGCCATGCGTGTGCGCACCCGTTCGCCTACGCCGACACAGTGGGGTACACGACAGAGAGGTGTCTTCGAAGAGTTATTAAGTACACTTTTTGTTTTCCAACACTGGAAAAATATTCTACTAATCCTCATTTTTCGTTTAAGTAGATATAAAAAATAAAGGTCTCATAAATTAAACTAAACTTCACGCCACTTCCCTAGCGGGGTAGGGAATATGTCAATCTTTTTACTAATTGTAAATGAAATCTATAATTTTTTGGCTGTTAGTTCCAGCTGTTTCGTAAAATGCCAAGATCTATTTAGACGGGACTTTCACTGACATAAAGCTGGTATTACAATAAATATTTGAAGCTACTTCTAAATAAGAAAAATAATTAGAATTTCGTGCAAAAGACACTTATACAATTCGCAGAATGCAGCTTATTTTTGGCTAAAAGTGCTTTAAGGTACTTATTTCTTGGACTTCATTTGACACACCGGGCATTGCGTGATACAAACCCTCCTAGCTATGAACAATAAACCCTCTTAAAAGCTGATCGACATTTCTATGCATCTGCGTTCTCGTTAAAATGTTCACTGTTAGACCGTCTTACTGTGCCGCTGTCCACTGAGTGGTCGGATGACATCGTAACCAAATATTACCTAACTATTTGCCTCAGTACCTCGACCCGGCCCTGACCTCCGCGTATTTGAGCTATGACTAATTTGCTTTTATTAATCTGTGCACTCCAACACTTGACAGGAATCCATAAAGTACAGAACCGGTTCGAGATGATGGCCGAGTAAATCCGAATTTGGCTTGAAAGAGGCCTACCGAAAAGACAGAGATTTGTGGAGATGACAGAATAAAGTATAATGTCGTATCACGACGATGCGATACGACAGGCGAGAAACACATTTGGCGCATTTTTTTTAAATCTTAGACTAGCATGGGTTACCTTGTAAAATTTCAGCCTAGAGAAAGATTAATATATATAAGAAGTTACTATAAAGTAATATTTTTTAAATATTACTTTATAGTAACTTCTTGATCGAGTTAACCTATCAAAACTAACTCGATTTACGTGAAGAAAAAAACAGTGCATGTTGTTAGCATATTATAATAAAACACAATTGAATTAAGCTTTGACCTTTCCAAGCACAATTACAAAGTTATTATTTATCGATCAAATATCAAATTTTAAATAATAGTGTAGTAAACACTATCAGAGTCTAGATAGATAGTAATATTTATTCAATATCACTTCCTGACCAAGTTTAAAATAAATTATTATAATGACCTTACTAGCAACAAGCCAAAACAATATTGAGCCGAAAAATTTAAATGATTATAAAGCAGTGTTTTTCAATTTATGAGTCGCGACCCTCAGGGGGGTCGCGGAGCTACTCGGGGGCAAATGAAAATGCCAAAGTTCTACACAATATCAATGAGAAACTATTTTCTATCTATGGCCTAAGGGGGTCGCGACAGGTTTCCAAACCTGTAAAGGGATCGCGTATTCAAAAATATTGAAAAACATAATAATAATATCCTCCTAACCGATATTGGTCACGGCGGCCAATCTCAACAGGATTAGCCAACTGCGCAGGAGATATTATAGTGCACAAGTGTATGCGCAAACATAAGTGCACTCTCTATTCCTTCACTCTCATAGTCCGGTGAGACGGCAATTCGACATGACCGGAGAGAGGTCAGGCGCAGGACCAACGGCTTAACGTGCTTTCCGAGGCACGGGGGTGATTAAACCGCCAACTTCCTGACTCCGGGCTGTTACTGAGTAAGTTCAATATTGATTTCAATATTGATTTCAATATTGAAATTACTCAGTAACAGCCCGGAGTAGATACCCAGCCACAAATTTTTGGCCCAACCCGGGATTTGAACCCGGGACCCCTTAAGCGGCGCATGCTACCACTAGACCAACGAGGCATTGAAAAACAGTGCTGTAAACTATACGCCTTCTGGATAACGGGCGTTATTGTGTGTATGTATGTATGTATGTATATAAAGATAAGAAAGTGTCTTTAGACACTATCATTAGACCAACACAAGTACCTTTCGAACTTAAGACTTCCTCAAGTGGATGGCAATATGGTGAAAATCAACGAAAGAGCTTATACCAATACGTAATAAAGACTTTATAACAAGCTTTCATTTAAATTGCTGTGTTTGTGTGTAAGCGGTCTTTCTAACGTTTGCAATCTTAGTGTTCATGGGAATCTTTTTGCTTCTCTAATGCTATATCTATTGTTAAAAATGTGTATTACCAAACATTGTTCACGGCATTTTCTTAGTACTGAATTGACTAATATGAAAAAATCTATCATGGGGTTACTACTACTTTCTACTATGGGGATGAAGATGGTGAAGGTTGGCGCGTAGAATATCAAACATAATTACCTGAAACAAAACATAAGATAATCATTAGAAATTTTGTAATGCATTGAGAAAAAAATTATATAATTAGGAATAGTGTGAAGCGCAATTGAATCAATGATTCATGTCAATTTGGCAGCATAATTTATTATACTTATACTTATCTATAAAACTTATTTTACACATTAGTAAGTTAGACCGACTATACTTAACTATTAACGCAAACAAAAATAGATCCTAATAGTTATGTTGTCTAAAAGGTCATCAATTGATTCCAGTTTTATTAAAATTTGTTTAAGTTTCTTAAAATCAGCAAGTCATATCGAATAAGGTCCAAAAATACTTCATACTTAAATAATAAAGGACACTAACATAGATTTAGAATTTTTTGACTACGCAATAAATCTATGGACACTAAGTACTAATCAATACTGATATCTACTTTTTATATAAAAACACATCGCTGCTATATTAAATTTTTAGTGTATTCAAAACAGACTCGTCACCCTTGCTTACTGATTTCCAAAAAATCCAAATGAAAAATCGATTGAAAATGTTGCTTTAGCTTTAAAGCGTTAAAATTTTTAAAAAGTATTGACGAGTGGCTAGCTCGTATACAACCAGAAACCCGATGTACCGCTTTGTCGGTCTTTGATTAGTCGCGCTATGACGAGCTAGGCAAGGAACAGTTGGTGCATTATTCAAGTCCCAGACCGACATGGCTCTTGGGTATTAACTCAACTATTGAATATTGAGTGGCAAGAGACAGTCCAAAGACCCCACTGTTAATGTTAACTAGTGCTAATTGCATTGCAAGGCGAAAGTTCACTCATCACCTAGTGCACTTTCATATTTTCCCAAGACGAAGTCCGTTGAACATCGCGTAATCAAATAAGGCTGACCGATAGTCGGGTCACCGACCCCGCTCCCACCTACATACGTCACAGTGCATACTAAATCTGAGCACAATGTGACAAGCCGTTGTGTAACTCTCGTTATAACGATACCACTCGCAGTCTCAAAAGGTAGTATTTTATAACAGATGCAAATGTTTCGTCTATGATTGTTCTTTGTCAAATGTGGGCTAAGGTTGTCTTTGAAGCTGGGTTTATAACCTCAGGCCGTGGATTTAACCAGATATTAAAATGTAAATAATAAATAAATAAATAAATTCTTCAGACTGACACACCAATTCCCTAGTCCCAAACTAAGCTTATAAGCTTGTGCTATGGATACTAAGTGAACGGATAGACATACTTAAATACGTTTATAAACATCCATGACTCGAGTACAAATATCCATGTTCATCACACGAAATATTTGCCCCTAGCGGGATTCGAACCCGCGACCCTTGGTTTCGTGACCAGGATCTCTGACCACTCGACCAACGGGCCAGTCAATGTGCAGCAGATTTTAAAATGTTTTCTTGTTAAACACAGGTTTTTAGCTAATGCTACAATTTTATTATTACTGGAATACAAATGAAACATTAGGTTCATCGGGTTCAAATACATTTCTATATATAATCGTCCAAGAACCGATTTGTTTAAAATTTTAACGAAGGTTCCGTTACCTACACAAAAACACATACTTATAATTGCCCATGACAACCACGTAAAAATTTAATTATATTAAAAAAAAAAAAAGCCTGTAGGTATAAATAATGAAAACAAAAGCAGGTGAGTTTATCAATACTCACTCATTGATTGTAATGTAGAGCATCCTCTCAGCGATAACGTTACAATAACATAAACAAGTTATCAGTAGGCAAATTGATTAATAACACAATCGTGCCTTTGTAACAGTTTGTTGTTACATAAAATAACAGATAATGACTCATTGTACTCATTTGCGACTGAGACTTCTTTGTAACAGTTGATAAGGACTCCTTGGTAATAAATTTAACGTTGTCAATTAATCAATTTCGACTTACTAATTTTAGAAATGCGTATAGGGTTACATACGCAATTCTAAAAATAGTTAGTCGATCTCGCGGTATCCCTTAAATCACGGGACCGATTATGATGTAGTTTGATTCAAAAGGATAATTTTTATTCCAGAAAAAAAAAAACAGATTCCGCGGGACTACGTTTCTATAACAGACTGTGAAGCTAGTCAATAGTAAAATAATGTTTAATAGTTAACGAAAGTTTACAAAAAAAAATCAATATAATATAAGAGAAATGCCAAAGCCGAATAGCTCAAAATTGCCCGCGCCGCCGTTGTTGTCAGAAGCTGACATTTTCCGAATCCTCGTTGGCCTGCACAAAGCGCTGTGCGCCAACAACGTCAGGGTCCGCTTAGACCATGATCCTGGATTTAGCGAGTCTGGTAATTACATTGAAGCGACTGCCGATCTGACCTTTGTAACCCTAAGATAGTAGAACCAAATAATTTTGGATAATGGTAACAAATCCGTAGTTGTTGGAGTGTTACATCTACTATCGCCATTAGAAGTTGTTGATCCCAGATACGGTCACCAACCGCTAGTTCAGCTCTCAACGCGTATCTTCGGACTAATGCCTCAATAATTTTCGTATTACCATGCATTTACATTTCTTAGGAAGGTATCAATCTGTCTACGGTCTTATCAATTCGAGTGTCTATCTAATGAATAAACAAACGTTGGTTGTGCTCGAAATATTGTGGAGTGGATATGTCTGTTTCGTTGAACTTTCACGTGTTTTAAAACATCTGTTTGAGACATATAACAAAATTAATAAGGCATATGTTGACGGGAGACTAAGTCTAGTGGTTAGAACACCAGGAAATTAAAAGCTTGGGGTTCAAATACCACATTTGATTTCGAGTCATGGATGTTTCAAGTATATCTAAGCATAGAAGAAGCGTATACTCTCAGGAGATCGGAGATTTGTGTATAAGTATGAAGAAATAACATAAGCTAAGTAACTGACTAGTTTAATGCCATTTCCTAGCGGGGTAGGCAGAGAGAAGTGAACGCCATACGGCACGGTCGTTACACCTCACTTGCTTCTTAAACAATTTATTTATTTATGTGTTTATGTAGAGAGATATAAAGGTATATATAACTTAGGATTATTATGTTATGTGGAAATCTAATGCGTAAATAATGTTGAATGTTTCTGCAGCTGCTATTATGATTGTGCATTGAATTTAGAAGTGAACGCAGTACAAAATTGTCGAGACATTATGTGGAATAGAATAACGTTTATTTTGTTTTAAGCTGCAAATTACGTGGAATTTTATATACACCAATTTGATTTCGTAAGCCATTGCAATAATATTCCTACGTTTAAATTTAGCTTGTGAAAAATGGTAGGACCTTATAAATTTTTTATATTAAAAGAGTAGGTATTTGACAATGCATTCAAAATTATAGTGTTCTGTGACGTCATAAAAGTTCTAATAATTTTTTATTTGTAGATATTGTTAGCAATATTTTTGGTTTTGAGTTATATTGAAGCATTGCTATATGTATATTATATGTCTTTTTATATTATATGAACCATAAGCTCTCTTTCAGACATACTAAATCAATTTGACGAGATAGCTCTCTTCAGTTCAAACGAAGCAAGAAGCAAGTTACAGTTGTGCGAAATGGGCAAATAAAATAAGTAGAAGTGGCCAATATTTTCAAAACACGTCCGCACTTTGCTTATTTTTCGACTTCACACCATTACATCAAGTCGGCGTCTAAAGAACGGTACATTTACCGTCGAATAGAAACACCATCGGTTCGGTGGTTTACGGATTTGACCTTAAACCCTATTTGGCGCTAATGTGTTTTTGTTACAGTTTTAAACTGAATTTTTGTTTCAAAGGGTTTTGGCTTCAAAAAAATAAAACTATTTAATTCTAAATATATCCGATTTACATTGTAATAAAATTAATCGCTCCACCACATGAAATTTGCGCTAATAAAATCTCAGTTTTTATTCTCTCACAAACTCTCTTCCACAAATCATTACTGTTGTGTTGTTTATGGGGATCTCCCACAAACCACCACTTAGGTACGGGGAGCAAATAGCGGTGTTAGGCTCAAACCGACTAAACATGAACTACATAATTTCATGACACAGTACCGGAGGAGTCAGAATATCCTCGACCTGCTGTGTAATTCGGCGTCTGCTAATTAATTAACTTCTTAGTTTACTTCTGTATCTTTTAAAATAACTATATAAAAGATTAGGTATATATATAATATAAATATAAAAATGAATCGCTGAATGTGTTGGTAAGCGCAAATCTTGAGAACAGCTGAGCCAATTTCGCTTTCTTTTTTAGTTATGTTTGTTATTATCAGGTGAAGATTCTTAAGAAAGAAAAAAAAAATGGGTATTGAAAATCCGAGAACGGGGCGTTACGAAGTGCGCCGGGTCAGTTAGTTACTAATATAATATACGCTCTACTCTCACTCCGTCCAATATAATCCTACATTAGGAACACTTCGCGCCGCGTGCGCCTCTCGGACTATCCAATTACAAGACATTACCGCATTTGTACGGATTTGCCGGCGTCACGTTACGCCAACGAGGGTTTCGAGGTTTCCGCTTATGTGGGGAAATTATTTAACTACAATATTATAGTAAGTTCAGCCTAACAGTCAGCTGAAGTCATTGGCTAGCTAAAAAAACTAACAAATTCCAAATTACGACATAAATGATGAAATGCAATCAAAGAGTATGGTCTTTTTCAACCGTCTAGATGCTAGGCGATTGAATTTTAAGGGCATCGAGGAGTAGATCTTTATTTTAGTTAATACGCTTCTGAGAAAATGGTTCGCTATGTTAAGGTACGGGACCGTAATAATACCATTACTTAACATAATTATTAAGTATATAAGCAATTGCAAATTCCTAAATATCACGACTCATTTTTGTTTTTCATAAAAAAATATGAAGTTATGTGAAACAAGGGATCATACGTCTATAAAATCGAAAAAATATGAAAGAAAATGAGATGTTTAAAACCACATAACCATATAAATTGAAAAATAAGGTATTTCACGTTTTGCTATGATAATGACATAGATAATAGTGAAACACATTGATCAAATGAACAGTCTTTCGGTTCGTGTAGGGAAGTGCGATTGTCTCACGTGATTGTATTAGAGCAGGGGTCGGTAACCTTTTCGCAGACGTGGGTCACTTAGTGATAAAATAGATAAAAGCGGGCCGCACTTGTAAGATCATTTTGTATATATATGTCTACCTAGTTATTTACAGGTAGGTACAATAAGTGATATTAGAATGCAATATTAGTTATTTTTATTTAATTAATATAGATGACAAAGGAACAGGAAAAACAAAACTAATTTCAAACAAAGACTTCAAAGTACTTAAAAACTGATAATAATAACAAAAAATAAGACTGCAGTAAAAATAATATAAATTTTTTTTGTTTTTAATTTAATTATTATAAGACTTTAATTTACAAAACAGTCGCGGGCCGCATGGAAATAGGTCTCGGGTCGCATGCGGCCCGCGGTCCGCGCGTTGCCGACCGCTGTATTAGAAGATGCCTCCACGTGCCATCAATTGATCCAATTCCGTAACCCGCCTACACGCTGCACTGTCGCTGCGTGAGACAGGACGTTACATTACATTACATTATGTTTCTTCACAGGCATAAGTCACTACGAATACTTACACTATGGTTACGTTAGAACCTTTTACCTATACTAGCTTCACGCTATTTACCTAGCGGGGTAGGCGGAGAGAACCGAATGCCATATGGCTTTGCATGGCTACACAACCCCCGGAGTTCTAACGCAAATCCTTCGGGTTTTAGCATTAATCGTATTTCAAAACCGTTATGCTGGACTTGGAAACCAAACCATTTGTTTTTAATCATATCATAGCATACTAATTGCTGTTCAGTAATAACATGATTAGATAAATCCAGGATTGTAATTAGGAATATCACGATTCCTTTATGGAAGATAAATAGTAAAAATAATGAAGAGTAAAAAATAGTTGATAATTTATCGACCCTCTAATTCTCTACAACGTATTACAGGCCCTTAAGGACGATATTAAAACCAGTACTTGTATCCTGTCTAACCGATAAACCTAATACAAATTCAACAACTTGAGCGCCAACATGAATCTTTCATTAGACCTAAATTTATTACCTTATTAATTTAAGCATATGCTGCATGCACGCGATCATAACTGAAGATTAACATCGCACTACGTTTTATAGTAAAATATCATGTCATCAACAAAGTCTTATGGCTCTTTAACCTTCTGTTGAACAGTCTACAAAATTTATTTAAGTGTTGATGGTGTTACGCATTGATAAATATATCAATAGCTTTGAAGTTTACTTTGTCCGTTCACGTGAGATAAGTGATTAAGCACGTTGTATAACTTGAAGTTGCTTGTGGAGAGTTTTCTCGTTTCCGAGGTGCGAGTGAAGTTGTGTGGCAGTTTGATTCAGTTTTTTGACAGCTTTCATAAGCATATTGGTCAAATTTGGCGTGAAAACTGAGCATGATTTGTTTCGTTGTATTTTTAATAAAGATTCTCAAAGTAAATAAATATTGTGACTTTGAGAATTATTTCGAGTTATTCCTATCTGATGTTATGTCAAAACCCAGGTAGATCTGTTAAGAGTCTTATCACCTTGGTGTCTTGTCAAAAGCAATGCATTGATAAAATACAGTGTTCTTGTCACAATTTTATACTCACAAATTAATAAATACCTAGTCTTACTTAACAATATACTTACTATTGCCTTAAACACGGCAAGAATGCTTGAATATATCACACAAAATCCTATTAATATTATGAACACGAAAGTTTGTGAGGATGTAAGGATGTTCTTTCGCGCAAAAACTACTAATTGGATTTTGATGTAACTTTACAATAATATAGCTTATACAGTTAAATAACATATAGGCAATTTTTTATCGATGTACCACGCGAGCAAAGCCGCGGGCAGAAGCTAGTATACAATAAGTTTGGCAATACTATACTGACAGAGCGCGAATCTTAATGTTACAAATATCAATAAGACAAGATTAACTGGTACGCAGACATCTCGATTAAGTCGTCAGTGTGAAAACATTAGAACCTGTTAATGTGCGCAGTTGCAGGGCATGAACCTTCAGATTACGAATACGATAGTGAAGTATATCATCCGCTAAACAGTTACGACTTACGAGCCTCTAAGCTATGTCGTAGGGTTGGCAGTTATTAGAAAGTAATTATATTTAAGAATCATATGACTCTTTCTTACAATAATGTTATTTTATATTACGTTCATTGAATAAATGTTAAGGTCATTCAACGGAAATGTATGTATGTATTACCGCTGTGAATGAAATTGTTCGACAAAAGCAAAGATAAAAATATTGTGATAGTGTAACTAAAATTGCTTAGTCTTACTTTATAGCCTAACCCTGACATGTTGGTTAATTTGTCTCGTTTTCGTGAGATTCCGTTTGACCCTATCTTACAAAGTCTGATTATTACATTGAAGCGACTGCAATTTAACCTTATTAAGTTTTCATCAATTACAAATTTACCATTGTCATACTGGATAACATCCTCAAAAGGCATTTTTAATGAAACATCATTAAGAATTCCTCCCACAAGCCGTAGCCCTGCGGCTAACGGTACTCCGCGTGCGCACACGCACAATTGTGATCCACTTTTTACGAGCTTTTACAATGCGCCGTCAGCACTCGTCATATCAAAACTTTCTCGCTTACATTACGGATTAGGACTGTGTAGTAGTGCTATTGAAATGGTTCTATGCAAGGATGTGTTGTACGCTTTCGTGAATTGGCTAGCAGAGTTTCTAATTTACAAATAAATGTTTCCAATTTAAAATTAAACAGTTTTTGTCTCGAAAAAAGTGTAAGTAAACATACAAATAACATATTTCCTTAATTGGTTCAGACAAATGAAAAAATTTTTTTTTTGTTAACAATGTACTAATATCGATTGAGAAGTCGTGGCTTTATCTTTGCGGCTAAATAATAACTTCGTATAATGCATAGGACTACAAAAACTGTAAGTATTAGTATCATTATACATTGGTAACGATCTGCCTCGTTACCAAGTTTTATCAAGACTGTTTACTAAACTAAACTAAACTTAACTAAACTAAATTTCACACCACTTCCCTAGCGGAGTAGGCAGAGAGAACCGAACGCCATATGTACCGCTGTTTACTGGTTCTACTATTGACATATTAGCTATTGACCAATTGAATACTGTCGAATTTTCTATGATAACATGTTTTAAAATTTTAAATGGATACCATTACCCTTTGTATATCATTAACTAGATTTATTTTCCACTACATATATTCCTAAATAAGCTATTCCTAGCAACCGGATTACTGAGGAGTTCTCGAGCATAAATCGCCCAACCCAAGCCATTAGCATCCAGATTTGGCAATACGTCCGTATGTTCCACCTCAGCGACCTTCTCATTCTGGCTGTCACGAATACCTTCCATTCCAGTCATTAGGATTTCAGATTGAGGCACAGTAAAAGTCATTTAAGGACTTAGCCGTATTAAAAAACGTAACGTCGCTAGATAAGCTGGTACTCATTAAATTGTGTGTGTATAAAATTAAGTAGGATTTAAATTAAGGTCGTAATCGCTGCGTTAGCTTAAAAGAAATTACTAAAGCGGTAAGATTCGTTATACCTACTACTGGGTCACATTGCCGAAAATCCGTTTCTTATCCTTTCGTAAACTGTCGTAATTCTTGCTTTTATCAGGAATTCAGGACGTCCTTAGGTACTATGCAAAATACTAATTCTTAGGTACTATACAAGGTGATGTAAGAAATGTAATCCATAAATTGTAAGTAAATAAATGGAATTATCAAGGCAATAGTGAATAAGACTTACTTTAATACATTACACGATAAATCTTGAACAATAATGTGTTTTAAGTTGAAGGCAGCTTCAACATAAATAAAATATAGTTATTGCACAAGATAACGAATTTATTAAAAGAATAACGCATTATTTCTACGCGATTCCTCTGACTGCAACATTTATTATTCTGGTTAAACCTTATTACGACTTCCAAAGATTACACAATGTTAGGTACTTCTATGGTCAAAACAAACCATTTATCATCTGTATACGGGTATTTTTGTTCTATTCTAAGCGAGTAAGTAGCTTCTACTGAGATCGAGGTCAAGCGAAACGGCAAAGCTAGTTCGAAAATGTATAACTAACATTGCTTTGGTCAGTTATTGAGGCGGCAATATGATTAAATGTAGTTTAAATGTGAAGTAATAGAAATGACCTTTGAATATAGTAGCTTCTTTGACTTAACTGGCAAATAATAAAAAGGTTTTTAGAAGTCAAGATTGCATTGAGTAATATGTATTAGATGATATTTCATTAATTGGTACGAGAATGAAGTATAAAGCTGAAGCTGAGATATGATAAGAGTTACATGAATGTTTTAATCAAGAATAGGGATAACAAATTGTTGTGACAATTTGGTCAAAATGAGATTCATGAATCGTTGTTTAAAAACGGTATTTCAACATAAAAGATACACTTATTCATACCTTGGATATTACAAGGATATAGGAGCCGCGGAAGGCCCAGGCTCACCTACCACTACCAGATTGGTCGTGTATTAAAAGAAGGTGATGTTAGGAGTCATAAAAACCGTAGAGCTTGTATGAAAAGGATTATGAATGTTGAAGAGCCGAGTGAGGTGTGTAAGGATCGTGCCATATGGCGTTCGGTTCTCTCTGCCTACCCCGCTAGGGAAGTGGCGTGAAGTTTAGTTAGTTAGTTAGTTTATTCATACATAAATGGAAGCAGTAAGTAAAGAGATTTCAGTTTCCATGGGGAAAGCTATCAAAGATGTAATTGCTTGCCAAAATCATGTTTCACTTAACACAACACAATGATTACACCAACAATTCCAACAATATTCACTACAGTTGTTAGTTACACGCTGTAACACGAAATGTTATGGCTCCATAATGGCGGGTTAGAAGCAATTTTCCCATACTCCGGGAATCGGGACAACGGCACAATGCACAATCGTTGACACGCGTTGGCGACCTTGGAAAGAGAAAGTCGTATAGTGTAGATATAGTACTTGTTGCTGATTCCAATGATTTCAGTGTTGGAAACGTTGATGGTATTCTAAAAGATGAAATTAAAAGGTTTGAATGTGACTTAGACGAAGATTTACAATTTGAGATTAAACTATAAGAGCTGTATGTGAAAAACATGCTGCAAGTGATTGAAGAAACAACCATAAGGGAAGAATTTATAGTTTAGCCACAAATAAGGAAAAATAATATGTTGCTATCATTACGTAATTTTGTTTTGTAGAGGTTATATGCTAACTAACTAACTAAACTTCAGGTTATATGTTAATACCTCAGAATCTATATAATGTTCATTTAATAATTTATTTGCAGCATTCTCTTTACCGTTTTACTAATAACTTATGACTAAATAAAAATAACGATAGGTACAGTTAATTATTCAAACAACTAAATAAAATCAGCGACAAAACAGACAGGCAATAAAGATAATGTTTTAGAAAGAAGTTATAAAAATCTTTTAATTGCTCAAAGAAAAACCGTCACAACGACATTAGCAATTACATTTTATTATGAAGACATTAAACAAACCAGATTTGATTTAGTATGTTATCTTGTTCATACAGTTATTACGAATGTCCACATTTTTATCTGTGCAGACAAAATGATGCCTTGACCTGATGAACTAATTCTGAGCGCTGAGCGGAAGCCCCACCTGGCTGTTTGTACAATTGTTTCCTTTGCTACAGTGCCGAAGAACTTCATTATGAAGTATGTTTATTCATTTGTCAGAAATGTTATTAATGAATAGCAAGTTCTTGGAAAAGTGTGTGAATTATACGTGTAAACTAATCGCCTTTTCCAGCGCGCTAAATATTGCAGAAATATTTTTCCCTACCATTACCTACGCTGAAAATAATGAAGTAGGTGTTTGGTTTGAAGTTTGAAATCTGATGAATAATAACAAGATTGCACAACATTCCACGCATTGCATTTACAGAAACAATGTGAAGTTTTCAGTAGTTCTGTCACGTTTTACCTGGGTGACTGTATACATAACTTAAACTGAATCACCTTAAATACCTATTTATCATTTGCATTCAGTTCTTCACGGCTATTTTTTACACCACACAATCACACAACATTATGTTCTATTGCATATGGCATAAGACGTTTAATTACGTGATTATCATACACATTGTGTTCTGTTATGTAAGCAATTTCCCGTCCAAGCCAGCAGTTTTATAAAATCGACACCGCAATGTATTTCTTTAGCATAATGACATTTACAATGCAATCTTTGCTAATCATGACAGCTTATTACGTCCATAAAAGTATATTTAGTCCGCTCTATCGCATTTTTAGCATCGTTCTTGACCTTTCCAAGTAGTGACCGCATTGGAATCCAGATAATTGCATACGATTTTAATATAAACCACTTCTTCATCATCAGACGATTTAGCCACCGATCATCGTCAATTAGAATTCATTATTCTATTCACCTACTAATGTCATATCCGCATTTTTCGGCTGTAATGGCCGCTAATGTTTCAATCTATAACAGTTATTAATTATCACGACACATTTTTTATAAGCGACTGGCCAATAAACTAGTCATGATTTAGAATATTTTTTTTAATTAGTTATTCTTATGGTTCTAATACAGCTCCTTGCGCGACCCTGAATCAATTTGATGTAAAGAGGAAGTAGTAAATTGAGTCTACAGTTTCCTTTAGAAATAAAATGCAATGTCAATAAAATTCAATAACAGAACGGGAAAGACCAGAACTCGTTGACAAGCAAAGTATTTTAAACACTCAAAGGTGTATAGAGTACTACTTTCTCCATTATAGGGAAAAATATTCGCCAAAGAACTCCAAGAGGACCGCCGTTTTCAATATTAATGGTATATGCGGTATGTATAGTGGAGGCCTGAAAATGTACGTCAGTTTTCATATTCATTACTGACGAATGTTTGCTTCATGTTAATAACAAAAGGAAAAGTAAATTTAGCTTAGTAGTGAAGTTTAAATCGATATAATCAATAAATACTTTATCATTTATTTTAGTATTTCTGATATTAACTTCTATAATATGTAAAGCTATTAACTAATTATATAAATAATTAATTCACAGTCATAATAATATGCAGTCGGTCTACTTATAAAGTATGAATATATAGCCTGTAACCAAAATTTGACATATTTATTAGCAGTATAAATTTTATACTGATTTGACCCCAACGATAAATGTCAGTAATATGTCAAGAGTCTTTATTTATAAGTCGGTAATAATATTTTTGACTCGTAAAATTAGCTTTTTATCAGCTGTAATGTTGGAACGGAAAATGATTCAGAATATGAGTGAACCGTGGAACATGCATGCGAATATAGACTTAAAGGCTTCAACACTTTACGTACTGCGAAGGTACCATGTGACCTAGGGCCTAATATGGGACGTAATTGGGTCCACCGAACTGGATCTGAGGTACGCATTTCACTCTCGAAACGGTTACTTTCTTTTGTTTTTGCGGTAGGTTTTGCACAAACCTGCTTGGGGTCTCTTTCATTGAATTTTGAGTCTGTTGAATGACTTTTACGTCTTTTTGCAATTCTGAGCCAAGGCGCAGAGTTTGCGGTGACTCATTACATCCAGTCATCTTGTGGCGTCCTTGTGATTGGGTTAAAGTGACAAAGTTGGTTTCATATCTTGAATTCTAAACCTAAATACATTTTAATCATCCTAGATGCAAGAACGGATACGTGGAAAGGCTGCTATCAGATCTTCGTAATCTTTGTGATGGGAAACAGACAAATTGGATTATGGTTATACATCCATAGTTATCTGAATGTGTTTATATTTATTTATATTAGTTATAAACTCGTACTAAGTTATTAAAAATAAAACTCACAGCTAACGCTTTCTGAAAATAAATTCATTTTTAAATTGATAAACTAAAATAACAACGAATCTCATCATAAACTCTCGTTTATCAAATCAGACAACTACTTAGACGCTAAGAATGTATGGTTTGTACATATATTTGCTAAAATAAAATAAGCAACAGAAGTCACTTCTGCGATATGATCTAACATAAATTAAACGTTCTTGTTAAATTCTATGCGGATGCAGTATCAGCTAGCATTACATATGCAGGAGCCATCCTGTCTTCCGTTTTTCTGTTCCAGTCATCTCGTTTTGAACAAGTCAAAGAAAGTCAATTGATTCCTTTGAAGGGCCCGTCCGTCAATTGGCCAGATTAATGCTTCCGTCTGTACATCTGTTGCTATCGTGTGTCTCTTAATTGGTAAACAAAAACTGCTTAATTGTTATGGCCTTTGCCTCAATGTGTCGTTTTGCGCGTATATCATTTCGCATTGTGTGCAAATTGCAGTTTTTAACGTCCTTTGTTATCGCTTTAAAATAAAATTAAGATGTTCATTAATCATAGCCGAAGGTGCATCAGGAAATCCTCCTACGTACAGACGTAAATAGTTCCTCAAGGAATTTGACATTTGCGACGAAGGTTACTGTGGGCGTAAAGATTGTTCAAGATATCGTTTGGCTATTAAGAGCTCTTGCTGTCGTGATTGCGGTAATTTGAGATTTTTAGACTTGGAGGTTTTTGAACATAGAAGAAAATGTTTTGTTACGAACTTGCAGCCTTTTTTTTAAGTGTCTGAGACGTCCACACTATCGGAACGGGATAAGTATAATGTGCTTAAATAATTAAATATATTCAAATAAAGATTGACATTTTTTTTAACGATTTTTATTTTCCTTTGGAACCAGCTCCAACGTTTAATGATACCTATGGCCATATTCGTACGTACTAAAAATATCATCGAGAAAAATTGTTACTCTTCCATACATAAACTAAGGGTTAGTTAAAATACTTTCAACAAAAGTTTCAAGTGGTAAATAAGCAGACATCACAAAATTCAAAATCACATTGAAACTTCTGTCACATTGAAAACGTAAACGGACTCGAATCGTCAGTTTTTAATAACAAAGCATGTCTATACAACCAAAAGATAAGAGAAACGTACACAGTTTAAGCTCGTACTTACGACTTTATTCCTCCATTACAACAGTCATGTATTAAGTAACATTACACAGTACTTGTAACAATGATCCCGAGACCTTCGGAGGCTGTACCAATGCCGTCGGAACAATGATGACCAACGAGAGATTATATTATTGTAATTGCTCTTTGCTTATCAGATCTGATACACTGGTCATGTTGTGTTGGGATTCCCATGATGAGAGTTATTGAAAGAATTTTACCTTGTATGAGTTCGAATAGATGGTAAGACACACAGAATTACATTAGATAATAAACAACTGTATTACCAAAAAAGCGAGTACTAGCCACGTCGTGGAATCCTCTTGGATTTATAGTCAAAGTCAAAGTCAAAGTCAAAATATTCTTTATTTATATAGATTTATATAGATTATATAAAGACCTATGTCCTCTTATAAGTACAATTTTTGGAAGACAAAGTAGCCTATACCCGTCTTTAGTCCCATCTATCTCTATACTTAAATTCACTTACATTGACTTAGCAATTCATACGTGCTAGCGTAACAAACCAACTCACATTGCATTTATATTATTAGTTGGTATTAAAGTATTTTTTCAATACGTCGTCATTTTAAATTGCGATGATGATTATGTGCAATTGCAATATTATATGTAAGCGATTCACATGCAATAAGATAAAATTGATTTAAACATTCATAACTAGCTGCTTGAAGTATGTTAATAGAATATTTATTGCCCAGTATCCCAAGACTAAAGTGATATTACCCAGAACTTCAAGTTCGCTCATTATAAAGGTAATAAGCATAAATTTCACACAAACGGCGATTACTGTAATCTTAATACGATTAAACATTTCAAAACATTAGATGGCAATTAAAGTAATTGAGAATGAGCAGGTTTGATTAGAACGGTGTTACTTATCATCTTTTAAAGTACAGGCGGAAATAGCCGACTAGTTATAACCTTTATTCCTTAGACCATAAGAACTAATATATAACTACTTCAGTTGCTGACCGTACATGGTGTTATTAAAACATGTTGCGACAGGTGTTCGGATGATTTAGTCTGAAGAAGGTATGCAATAGTGTTGCGCTTTGGTTGCAACCGAGTAGTCGATTAATCGGTTGCTTAATCGACCTACCAAACGAATATAATGTTCTTTTGCGTATAAAATCTGGAGTTAACAAAGCGGGTTTTACATATCTACAAATATAAAAGTAATCTGAAACATGTAAGTATTACTTTATTTATATACCAATAAATAGGTAGTTCCGAACCTGAATATACGTAACATCTATTATTTATTTAAACGATAGACGTATATGATGGAAAATACACACTATATCGATATACTGTTTCCATAGTCAACTTTACCGATTAGTCTTTACCATCTCATTCCATCTCAATTAAGCCATGGTCATTACAAAATGCTCTTGATTGATTAATCACCATAACGTGATGGGCCCACCTCAGGTTAGGTAACGGCTTGACAGACAGAAAGGTCATCAGAATGTGACGTAAGGTTTAATTATAAACACTGATCCGAAGATAATGGTCAAGTGTGAGTTGCAAGTCTTTTACACCCAGTTCGAACTAAGCTTATAAGCTTGTGCTATGGATACTAGTTAACCGATAAATATACTTAAATACGTTATAAACGTCCACGACTCGAGTCCAAATATCCATCTTCATAACACGAAACAATTGCCTCTAGCGGGATTCGAACCCTCGATCCGCGTTTCGTGGCCAGGGTTTCTCACCATTCGACCAACGGGCCTGTGAAATACATAATACGAGCAGTTATTTAACCTTAAAAACTTTTGACTCGTGCAAAATAGTTGAGTGTGGCACGCTATGACGTCACAGGGTAATGTCAAATGCATTGCGTTTTGACTGTCTATTGACTAACGGTGGCAACTACCTTTTTCATTTTGCTGCCTCGTAGCTAACATTCAAGAATCCTGATTAGAATTTATTCATGAGCAACATACATAGGCTGGCGACGGATTACGCATCGAGTTAGGTCGATTTCGTTAACGTTAGAGTGGACGAATTAAGGACTCGAAATTCTTGTCTCGTGTAAGTATTTAAAGTGACTTCTGTGAACACTTTTCATGCATTCCTTGTGCTTAGATATCTATTATTGTATGTACGATGTAACTGAAATACAGTTAGCGCTAGGATTTTCTATGGTGTTGAGCTTAAAACAACCGTCTCTTAGTTTCTTATACCACAAGCGTACAGGCTACCTGAAGATGAGCTGGCAAAATATATAGATCTATGTATATTTATAGCTATAAAGGAGTGTAAATCGCACATTGCAGACTCTTTTAATGCTTTGTTGAGGATTATAAGCTACAAGTAAAAAAAGACCTTTATATCCGTCGTTAAAATATACAACTAAACTTAAATATCCGTATCTCAGGAAATTTATTGCGTCTTTTGAGTGGCATGCGAAATCCGTGCGAATAAATTATCTTCGATGATAGATCTTTGATCGATCTAGATACGTACTTGCGAAGTCATTGGCAACCGCTATACAGGATGACGGACAACATGTTCTACATATTTATCTGGTCGTTAGGAAATTGTGTTGTAATGCCACTTATTACGAATTGTTTAACCGTGATTTGTAAGCAGACAGTGGTTGTGTGTTAAGGTCGTTCGTTGATTCATTTTATTAATATGTATAAATGGCAACATATTTTCCCTAAGAATCATCCTAGAATCATCCTTATAAGTAACTTAGGCTGACTTGTATGAGGCGCAATCAAGTTAACAACGATTACGTTGTCGACTTTCTGGTCCGCAAGACCTATTCTAATATTATCTTTAAAAAAAATTACACAGAAAATTATTTTTATCAACAAATATTTATCTGTAAATAGCATAAATATTAATATTAAAAATGTAAAATGCTCTTCAGAATCCAATTATATAATCAGTACTTATGAATTACAAGATTTAATTTTAACACCGGTCTCCGAGTCCGGGTCAATGTCAGAGCATCCGATATCGATTTCACGTCGAGGTCTTAGACTAATATCGCGTCGCAATAGATTTTATTGCAATACAATCTTCGGTCTAATAGACCGACGTTCCCCAATTAGGTTAATTGAAATATTCCACCTCCAAGTCACATTCTCAGATATACTGTAACGACCTACCTACCCATCCTTGAACTTTTGCAATGCTCTGTAATAAATTTCCACCATAGCTCATGGTTAGCAAAGCAGCTACCCAGTTCTCCATTAACTTTGAATGGTTTCAGCGAACATGAGTTATCCATTCATTTAAGACTATTCAAATGAAAGTAAGACTGCGAGTAAGTGAGACAAATGGAGTTAATTAAGAGACAAAGAGTCGAGCCGCGGTAACAAATTAGTGCAGTTTTGTAATGGTCACGAGAGTTCAGTGTTATACACCCACTTATTTGTGTTTGGAATGAAATACTTTGTGCAATGTACTGGAGATTTTAGTTTGCGTGTACATACATATAAATCACTTAACCAATTTTTATTAAACTTGATACAGCCAAATATTTGAACTGTAAAAGTTAGTACATAAGGTACTTTTGAATCCAGAAAAAGAAATATCTACGTTTCTCGCAGCCTAAGCTAATTAAAGTGGTGCAAAGTAATATAGCGGTCCGGGAGACCTATTCGAACTGATTTTTTTTATGACATACCTTATTTATTAATACTATACAGTACTAAAACGTTAATCGATTAATTTCCTAAGTGCGTGCACGCACGATACAGAAATCAGTTTTACAATTAGTAATTTTGCAACTGCCGCTTTGTAAATCATTTGTCAATCAGTTTTCGGCTTATGCGGGTTAAGGAACATCTTGAACATCATATACAATTAAGACAGTTCATGACAGACATCTTTTCTTATTTTAAATTTGATTTTAATTTTTGTTAATTGTTGAAGTGTTTGCATTCACCTAGCAATTTCAGTTGACGTGCACTGGTTGGTTCATTAAGTTTGACGGGTTTATAACAAGATGCTGATTGGTCAAGAGTTATTTAGTTTGGTCATCAATGTATGTGATGTCGTCTGATATTTATTTATGTAGTGATTTGTCACTGATAAAATGTCAATTCATTAAGTAATTAATTAAAGTAAATTTTATCAGTGACAAATCACTAAATAAATAAATATCAGACGACATCACATACATTGATCTGACTCCGAGGAAAGTAGCTTGAGCTCTTGTGTTACGGATATCGGAATCAACAATGGCATTAAAAATATATAATTAAGACACAGAAGACACACAAGTGTTCATCACACGAATGTTTGTCCTGGGTGGGGATCGAACCCACAACTCTTCGTGCGTGGGGCAGGGTCACTACCAAATGCGCCATCGAGGCAGTCCAGTAACAGAGTTACGGAATTTTTTCGCCTTTTTGACCAATCTATATATGTGTTTATATTAGTTTATGTAGTCGAATGTTGATGAGCAAAGAATTAATATATACCTCATGCATTTCCTAAAACTGTTAAGCAATTTATCAAACAAGCAACAATGTCTCATTAGCATCGCTTGTTGAATCACCTATTTGTCTTCAGGTGCCTCGCCATTGTTAGATAATGCCTTAATGAGCATCATATGTAATTAAAAAGGAGGAACAAGCGTTGCGTTGATAGATTGTTAATTTTATCCGGATAGTGAGTTTCCTTAATTGGTTTTGTAACCGTGATCCGAAAATTGTCTGGTTTCCCTATCTTAGGATTACGAAGGTCAGATCGGCAGTCGCTTCGGTGTAATTACCAGACTCGCTAAATCCTGGGTCATGGTCTAAGCGGACCTCGTCTAAACACGGGACATAACGCTAGGAAGATGATGAGTGAGTTTCCTTAATTTTCTGAAAGTAAACTTGTGGAATAGAAAGCTTGGGTGAATAATGGAAGGAAGGCTATAGGCTATGTTGTCTCATGTTGGTCTGGGACTTTGCCCCGTGGTTCTTGCCTAGCATGTCGTAAGAGGCGACTAATGGTTTACGGGCTTTTGGGTATGTGACTGAGTAGGCGACGACTACTAGCCACTTGTCACTCATTTTTCACAGCTTTCCATCCAACCCAGCCCACTGTCCCAGGTTGGTCCGGGACTTAAAAAGAATATGCCAACTGTGGTTCTTACCTAGCATGTCGTAAAAGGCGACTAATGGTTTATCGGGTTTTGGGTGTGTGATTGTGTAGGCGACAGGTTAGCCGCTTGTCACTGCTTTTTCACAATTTTCCATCTAACCCAGCCCGGCTTAATTTTTGGCTGAATGTGGTTGAAGGGACTTGCTGCCCCTGCGACTCTGCCTACCCGTTCGGGAATTATGGGCGTGATGTTATGTATGTATGTATGTATGTATGATTGTATGGCTATAGGCTATATAATTAACCATGAAAGCGGGTGAAACCGCGGGCACAGCTAGTGTTCATATAAATTTAAGAGTTGAGGGAGAAATCATTAGCACTGCAAAAATATCACCAAGTCTGCATTTACAATTAGCCTACTTGTTTAACCTTGAACGAGAGAACGGCGATTTCCACGACTTATTTTAGTCGTGATGGTGACGTCACTATGCTAATACGGCATTAAGTCATAAATCGAAATGCCACAAATGATTGTTAAGTCATTTGCGAATGAGTTGATTGGTTTTTAATTAATATGAATGATGAGGAGACGTCGCGTGTGATGACATACAATGTGGGGTTAGAGGTCTTAGAAAATTGTGTTCAAAGGTCTTGTGATTTAATGATGATATTTTTAGGTCCAATTAGTTCCGTTAATGAACCACGGTTCGCACAGAAATACATTTTGTCGTAAATATAAGTAATATAGCAGTTGACAGTCTTAAAATGAAAAGTTACGAGGTAGTAAATTCATATGCGAAATCTTGGATAAAATATTCTGATAAATAACGACATTTATATTAAGACCTTACTTACTACGTTTGTAAAGAAAAATAAAAAAACCATTTAAGTACTTGCCTTTTATAAATCTGTGTAATGTTTTCCGGGTACATTCAACCATACAAAATCTGCTCACATTCACTCTAATTGAACAAAACAAATAACAATTACCAATTGAGCAAGACTCATAAACATTGTATTTAATAATCATTAATCACTGGAGAATTTCATATACTGTTTACAAAAATGCTGCAACACTTACATATATATAATTATATATCTTATTAACATCGCAGTAACAAGACATCGATTTAACAAGACGTCGCAGTATGGAGATGTCGTTGAAAGGTTTTCGAAGAAACAAACGTCGATGATACGGCTTTCGCACTCAAGTAGGTAACCCTATTATATATAACACAGATCACAAATCCGCCAATACCTAATATTGATTATTTATATCCGTGAAGAAGCTAATTTAATTACAAAATGTAATTAGCAAACAGAAGAACAACAAGACGGCACAAGCACACTGGCCGACAGTAAATTTCTTTGAAATAATGCGACGGAATGAAGTAAATAGGATAATAAACAATTAGTAATAATTAATGTTATCTGCCTTCCAATTAAGATCGTTATTAATTAGTGTTTTATTGATTGCGTAGTTAAATTTTACGAGTGTGTTGATCAGTGTGTGGGCTTATGTGTCGTTTAATAAGTGATATATGTAGTATATTTCTTATAGATAAATATACATTTACCTTTGGAACATACTCTACGAACTATGGTTCGTCTTACAATAAACTATAATAAAAGAGGAAGTGTGGATCAATGTTAGTTACTTAATCGCGTCAGAACGGTTGATCGGATTTTGATGAAAATTGGTAGATAAGGATTAGTCAGGAATAGAGGATGTTATTAGTCTCGGATACATTAGCCCTTGTAACAGACCAAATTCTACAACGAAACTTAGTAGAGTAGAAATAATTTCAGATAAATTATTCGATCATCAAATAGTCGCAATAATTTTTTTTTAAACCCACTACAATCAATCAAAAACATAACTTTTTGGTACACACCCCAACATTGTTCCTCGACCCAAAAGGAAAAAAAGTTTAAAAAACAACCCACCAACAAGAGAGCCGACCGCACCGTGAAATTGCCATCGATTCCGAGGGTTTCTTTTTTGGCCGAGCGAGATTAGGTCTAACCACTGGGCCAATTTCAGAGTATCGCCCTAAAACTGATCATCCTTGAACGAGGATCGGTTTTTTTCTGATATTAGAAGAGAAATTCTTGGAAGAAATTGCAATCAATATTGGATGATGCAAGAAGTTTTGATTTATTTTGTTTGTATATTGGTTAAGTAATAATGCTGATATCAGACTACATCACATATATTGATCTGACTCTGAGGTAAGTATCTTAAGCACTTGTGTTACGGATATCAGAATCAACAGCGGTATTACAAATATATACTTAAATATTGTATATTAACACCCAGACACAGAACAAACACAAGTATTCATCACACGAATGTTTGTCCTGGCTAAAGATCGGACCTACAACTCTTGGCGCATAGGGCAAGGTCACTACCGAATGCGCCATCGAGCCAGTCCTACATAGATATATTATGTACAAGCAAGAAGGTTCTCAAGTAGCTATATAAACTTCACTGTTACTACAGTATCTAGCTAAGTAGCTGTCTAGGATTTTGTTTTGGTATGTAGTACTATATAAACATCTCTCATAGATAAATAAATATGTAACAATAATTCAAAGGTTTATCAAATATTAAAGTTTTTATAATATATGTATGTTAGACTTAAGGTATATATTATATGGGCCAATATTGTTTTTTTAATAATTTGTTGCCTGAATTAGATGAATAACTAACTAACTAAACTTCACGTCACTTTCCTAGCGAGGTAGGCAGAGAGAACCGAATAAATGAATAAATAAATAAAAATAAATTATCCCCATTTATGTTAAAAAAATTCTCAAGTAGACTTTAAACCGTTTTTCCACTTCTTTCATATCAAGTATAAAGGCTATACGGGTCACTCACAAAAGCTAGGTAGAGCACAGGTTGAACCTAAGTACATTTAGGCCAGCCCCGAAGCCTAAGCCATAAATACAGATGCGGTCTCTTTCAAAGGACGTCTAGGCTTCTCCTGTACAGCTCGTACGACATAAAGCAACTGGGCTCCGTCCTACTTTAGCTTGAGACACGTAATAGCTGAGATGTGTGGCTTCCCTTTAGTGGGTCAGTAATTTGAGGCGTTTAGCAAGGACGCTTGTGGAGCAAATGCTGCTACATTTACTATGATTATAAATGCCAAAGTTCTGCTATCTGTAGCATATTCAAAAGGTAAAAGACTGATGTTGATAATTGGTATGCCAAAAGTTTGAAAAATATAGTTTTTATCCCAAAAGAAAATTAGTGATACCGCAGGACTGATTTTATTAAAGGAAAGCATTTTATTCCTTCAAGTTATATCATCAGAAGTTGTGATGTACCATAATTTTTATAATTATTTTATAAGCAATTAACTAACAATTCACTAGATAATTATCTTCTCAGTCCTTTTAATAGGTCACATGGGGTCGGCGTATTATTCTCGCTTAATTATCTCCCGTTTAGCCATCAACGGCCTATTCAGTCCCATTTCACTCATTATCATATCTTCCCCACAATCCATCCATCTCTTCTTCCTTCGCCCATTATAATTTACATCTATTGGCAATCAACAAAAAACATTTAAATATCATCAATGTCAATAAATAATAAATAAATTCTCCGGACTAACACACCACTTCCCTATTTCCAAACTTAGCTATAAGCTTGTCCTATGGTTACTAGGTGAACGGATAGACATACTTAAAATACGTTTATAAACATCCATGACTTGAGTACAAATGTCCATGTTCATCACACGAAACATTTGCCCTAGCGGGATTCGAACCCGCGACCCTCGGTTTCATGGCCAGGATCTGTGACCACTCGACCACCGAGCCTGTCAAATATAGGCTTGACCGGATATCTTATTATAATGATAGCGGACGCCGGATACTATTTCTCGATAACAGAAACTGTATTAACGCTTAATCTAAATAAACGTGAGTAAAGTCGGAAATTCGTACGGTAAGTTATCGTATCGGCTCTTTATTAGCATAATGGAATGTAATTAAACACAAACGGTTCGATTTCGTGAAGAAACTCGTAATCTAGATTGCTAAGAGCTCACAAATCCTTATTTCGCTACTGTACAGTTTGGTAAATGTCAGTGAGATAATTAAACCACGGCTACGTTATGCACTTAACGGGTAGCTAAAAACTATTTACAAATAAAAGCCAAATTAGGTGACACTGAATAAATTTTATTGTCCTTTTTTTTTTGTTAAGAGGACGTCGGTAGTTGGCCGAAGGCGGCCTTTACTACCTACCGGGCTGGCGGGGGAGCGGGAAACTCTCACCCCTAAAATTTAGGCAACAGCCTAAGGGCGCCCCCTATGGGGCTCGACCTCGGCTCAGAACGTTGCTGAAGAGGGCAGACGCACGTAGGTTTGGGGAGACCTTGGGACCTATATATACCCTGGCGCAAATATCTCGTCATTGCGATTTAGACAAACTACAGTGTTCCTCGGCGGTGCAACGCCATCTATTACCAATTACATCATAACTATAGACAGCGCTATGTCAACAATGACTTATCTAATTAGTCTAGATAATTTTTATTTGCATGCTATATATCGCATTTACTTTAATAGTACAGCGGGTAATAAGATTTGATTATTATTGTTATGGTAGCGTTTTGTGGCAATAGGTTTCGGTATTATATACTGTTACATTACAAAATATTAATACAATACCTAATTTTTGGCAATGGTTTTCAGATATTGCAAATATAAATTATGTTTAGAAACATTTTTTTCATAATGATACAAGATTAATAAATGATAATTAAGTCATAACATCACAAATGTTTGAAACGTTTTCTCATTTGCTTCAAGGATTGAGAAATGGAGTTTTGGATTTGATCTTATCAAAACAGAGAGAAATCATCTCCACGGTTGAAATATTATGGTCGTATGCATCTCTGCTTCGTTTCTTGATTGTTCACTCCAATGGAAACTCGATTTAAGAATAGAATAGCATTTACCACTTAGTGCTACTTCACTGCTATCCTACCTATATTGTATCAACTGTAAGTAAGTTAATATACCAGCTGAGACACTTTTACTCAGACATTTCCCTTCAAGCTCTAATCTATAGCATCAAGGTCCAATATCGCCTGCGAAGGCTCAGAACAATGTCATGCAAATACAATATTATGTAGAGCACCTCCTTATGGCTTCAGCAATAAAGGCTATATTGAAAGTTGTTTGCGACCAGTCTATAGCGGTCAAGTTCGAAATCGTCAATAGCATTGTGTACTTCCTGGCTGATCCTATCGAGCGAACCGGTTTACCGAAACTGGTCGGATAAGCGATTTAATTGTCAACCACTGCGCAGCTCATTTTACTGCGCTGGTTGACTTAACTCAATTCACGGATATGTTGGCGCACAACGCACTGCTCAAGACCGAGACAATAGGTTAGTTGACCCAATTTTTTTTTTTTTATTGTAAGTTAGATAACCAAAAAGTATCGCTTTATATAATAAAAAAAAAATCGTTTATTTCGGACCGAAATCCATAGTGTTAGTAACAAGATAACCTTATAGACTATGTTAGTAACAGCATAATTTTTGAAATACTAATTTAAATAAGTGCTCGATATATATATTTTTTGCTTTAAACACTCGAAAAATTACAAAGATCGCTCCAAAGTTCTGGAGTGGGACGCTTTTACGTCACGCGTAACTTTAACGCGCTGGCTGTATCTTCATCATTTTTTATTTGCTGACCAAAAGAAAACATACTGTTTTACTAAAGGACTTGAAAAAAATTCGAGTCATCTAGCCCATAGGAAAGTGTTGAGATTACTATAACGGCGCGTTCGCTGCGCCATGGTACTATTGGGTTATCCGAGTGAGTTACCGAGCTGGCGCAATTTTTGCTGAGTCAACCATATTTAGTAGCCGGTAAAGTCTGCTGTAGCTAACTGTTTTTGCTCCGGTTTTTACGAACGGAACAGTTCAGTTAAGCCTTTCCTTATCGCGAAAACAATCAGGCGGGGTAAGAAACAACTTCGTGACAATATTAATAGCTTGGCTACAAGAATGTTCAGGTATGTACTATTAGAGATAAGAACATTTAGTCTTTAGAAGTAGGTTCGGTTATCTTGTCTAGTTTTAGTCTATTGTGAATATTGCGACAAAGGCCAATCAGATTTCGTTAAGGGTCCAAAGTATCCCATGTCATTTCATGGTATTGAAGAAATTTAATGGCAAAATTCTATAAAAAATACTGCGTACATCCGCTTATATACATATAAAGATAGATAGATGAAGAAACCTATATACTTAATACACTTAATCTAGTAAGGATATGAGTTCTCCCGACACTATTATGCGAGTTTAGATTGCACGATATAAATAGTCGTATACTTAAATAATAGTGATATAAATACCTATTTCCACGAAGGAATTAAATATTAACTTATACTGTAATAATATACACTAAGAAAAACAGGACATCTTCGATATAAGAGCTATAATATATGATATAATAAGAATAATAAAAACTATTGATTACGCGATTATAGATTATATTAGTGATCATGTAATTTATTTAATACACTATAATATCGTAAAAAAGTATAAAAAACATGTAATTTCGCTATTTTATATATTAGCGACTGGCCTCTGCTTCAGAACATATTATACACGCCAAATACCGCCTGGTAGAAATAGTATGAAAATCTATCTTCACACGGATTTTAAAAACTAGAGGCACTTGACCGGATATGAATCCGCACCCGTCAGATATGGATCCACTACTAAGTTTCCACCGGTCAATGGTAAGGACATAAATATGTATAAAGTTAGAAAAATCATCATTGTCGTTTCTTAACAAACAAACATTTAAATCTAAATCGGAAACGCGCAGAAATTAAAAACTGGCACGAACGCATTGCGCAAACGCACTTTCCTTCCTACTTTGTCGCCTAAACGAGCAAATTGCCCGCTTGCCGTCCCGACTAGGCGGGTATACACCTGCGTACGCGCACGAACTATGCTCTATCCGCCACGAACAGTAGATAATACATGCATTCCGTCTGCGTATGCGCATATAAGGAACGATTAAGCGAAGTTTCAGTTCTCTCTGCCTACCCCGCTAGGGATGTGGCGTGAAGTTTAGTCAGGTAGTTAGTTAGATTAAGCGAAAAGTTCCGGAAATTGTTTCCTAACAAACAAATACTCCTCGTCTTTGAGACATTAGATCAAATGTCAGCATCTCAGGATTGTTCATTTCCCTTCTGTATGTTTACACAAATTGTATCTAACTGCGATCTAATAGAATCGCTATAAAAAAACAGGATCAAGAACTCGGATCGGAGAAGACCTTAACTAAAAACGACATATTTCGACAACCGAGTTGGCGCGGCACTGTTAAAGATATCTTATGATTCACGCAAAACGCATCGTCCGCACAATTGCACAGGTCTGGACGCACCTTTCTCGGTGGCGTGACTATATTAACAATGTTCTACTGCGCGTGCATATTTTTTAATAAATAATTTGATGTAATTGCTGGCTGAGCAACTCGCAATTATTGATTACAGAGCCGGATGATTTTTGTCCGTTGTTTTTATTGCTTGACATCGGAATTGAAATGAAGGAGTTAGATATGTGTTTAGTTGTGAATAACATTGTAAATGCAATGGAGTTAATTATCTTGTCAATTTAGGGGATGTGTCGCTTTGTGAATACTTTCTTGGGACAGACAATCTACCTAAATCTTTTTCTTTTAACACACAAATTCCTCAGTACTACTTAAATCTACAAAGATACCAAACAATTAAAATATTTTTTGTTTTATAAACGTGTTGTTTTATCAAATCGGTCCACAAAAATTCGGACCTTTGAAGCGTTGATAGGCGATTTCAGCAAATACATTAACCAAAGAGATATAAGCAATATTACTGCAGTTTCAATAAAAATAATTTCTTAATGAAATTAGTAGGTACTCAACACACCTAAAATGTCTAATATAGTCTAATTAAGTTTATTGAGACCACAAAATTGAAGACAGAACTGCTCAAAACAGTACATAAAACAGCACCCATAAGCTAAATCATCGAGACCCCAAAGTGAAGGCACCCAAGCATTCACACAATGGGCCGAGCCCGAGGTGACCCCCGTTATATCGGATCGGATCGGTTAAATCCGATCGAAGGCCGGCGCAAATGTCAGCTGCGCCGGCAGGTGCGCACGCGCAGACGTGTCTGAGGGGGGGTGTGACTGCAGCAGCCAAGCTTATCCCGAAGCCGAGATTGAATTTTTTTTGAGCGATTTGGTTCAGAGGTAACACTGTTGCCGAATAGATTCCATTTTGGAATTGTATGCCATGTACTTACACATGTGCTTATCTAGATACATAAATACAATTAATTAAGCCCGTAATCCCCGACGGGATAGGCAGAGTCCAAGATGCGATTAGCCCCATAAACCACATTCAGCGAAAAATAAAAATGAGTTATTGAGTTAGATGAAAAATATCTGTACGTTATAATCCCCGTGTTGTTGATGTCATCGTAAACCCTTTAGTACAGAAAGTAAAGTTACTATAGAACTCGTGAACCAACAATAAGATGCTGAACATTTAGGTATTTTTTATTTTACTAAACTCTCAATATACCACGCGAAATTTACAAAGTAAACATCTTAAAGTAGTTTAGTTATCGTAAACGAAACTGCTTTATTCTCAGAAAAGCGTGGCCTATTTTCATGGCTATTACAAATATCATCATTTCAACGAAGCATTTATGCAGTTAATGCAAATCATAGCTAAACGAGAAGACTGTTTCTAGATACATTCACAACTGCAAATTAGGTAACATTCGAGACAGCGTAGATGCGAAGGCCGGCGCCTGCGCCGGCGCAGCCGACAGGTGCGGGCCGTGGAATGACAGCGTCTTTTGAAAATATTGTTCCGTTTTAGATAAACTT
Organism: Glyphodes perspectalis; assembly: GCA_951394215.1. Taxonomy (NCBI): domain Eukaryota; kingdom Metazoa; phylum Arthropoda; class Insecta; order Lepidoptera; family Crambidae; genus Glyphodes; species Glyphodes perspectalis. Next base: position 11,096,136 of record OX596219.1, read on the forward strand.
GAGAACCTGTGCCAATAGGTATACACACTTATGTGTTACGTTTTAAGGTAGATTTTTACAAAAACAGAAATGTAAATGCCAAAGTGTTGCTCTTATTTTGCATTTAAATTGTTTACGTTCAAAGATCTCGTTGTATTGTTACTATATTTCTGTGCGCGATATAACTTATACCAATTTATAACCTAGTTCTTAACTATGATTATCCAAAAACATATTTTAAAGTAGGTATAGGTACTTAGTGACTCCTAGAAATATTTCTTATAATACGCATATTCTTGAACCATTTAAAAAAAAATATGTCAAAACTACTTACCGCAAGGCGTCATGAATTTCTCAAAAGATACATTTAATTGTAAAACTTCAAGACAATCGAACTCGGTACCTTCCACGCTTCGTCTTCTCTTAATCACAGCATCATCAGAGTCTTTATTCATAGGTTTCTGAGTAAATTTTCCCCCAAATAGCGTAAGTGTGTAATAGTCTTTTCATCGTAATGATTTGTTAGTTAACGGGAGAAATCGACATCTTTATTACATCTTGAGGGGTGACGTCTACAACAGCTAATAATAAGACAACATCTTTTATCTAAATGTTTCCATTTGATAAAGATTTTATTTTTGATATCCTTCTATCATTTTAAAGCTGAAGAGCTTGTTTGTTTGCTTGAACGCGCTAATCTCAGGAACTACAGGTCCGACTTGAAAAATTATTTCAGTGTTAGACAGCCCATTTATCAAGGAAGGCTTATAACATTAACCATAAACGCAGGTGATAATCACAGCTAGTAATAAATATTTGACGTTCGCTAAGAGTTCTCACAAGACTATTTATCTACAATTTTAAAATCAATTCTAAGTAATATTTATCTATCTTCGAGAATATATTGAATGAGGTCAACTCTGACAATCGGAATCCAAGCCAATTACTCGTGAATCAATTCATAATTAGCCATAATAGTTTCTCGCTCGGATCATTGAATTATTTCACAAGAGCGAGCAACGTTGACATCATCACGATCTGTTTACCTACTTCGTGATGATTTAGTGAGTAATCTTTAGTCACAAGTATCTTAAAGGCTTTTTGTGTTATTTCTTGATCTAACTAACTAACTAACTAAACTTCACGCTACTTCCCTAGCGGGAAATTAGTTAACAATTTCTCGATCTATATACGGAAAAATGCAATAGATTGGACTGAGCGATGTTATACGTATAATATGAAGGAGTTTAATGTATCTATAAATTGCACAGGAGAACAAAATAATTAATTAATTTAAAATTAAAATTTAAGGCACACTCATAACCGGAAGTTAAGAAAAAAAAACAAGAACTTAACACATCTGTCTGACAAGCGAAAATAGATTAGGTGTTGTCATGAGGTCGTTATTCTTTTACTGTAATAAAAAGCTACTGAAATCGATTTTTAATCCAGCCTTTGCCTTGACGATTTTACAGTGAGAGGTCAAACCTGTACCTACAAGGAATAACTATCCAAATATGGTAACAGAAACCCGGCGACCTTCACAACTGTCACGTATTACTGTGTGAATGTATTTTGTCCCATACATACACGTAACCAAGCCACAGTAATTCGATAGCAGTGATACATTTCCGCCCACACCTTTTAAGGTCCGAATGTCGTGGTAATGCTTGCGAAATTTCAATTAATCAAGTTTCAAGTATGAATATTTTATGTTGAGTATCATCATCATATTGTAATGAACATTATTAGGCTGACATTAAAATAAAATTTGGTTACACATTCAATCGAATATCAGTTTAATTTTTCAGTTACCATAATTTTAATTCGTTCAAGAGGTAAAACTTTTAGAACAATAAAATTATTAAAACGCAACCTGCGTTTTAATAATTTTAAACGTCTTGCTATATCCCTTCGTGTAAATTCTGTAATATTTAATTTGAATTCTTACTACTAATTATTTTTTAATGCTGTTCTGCTTTTAAAATAAAATTACGAAAGGATGCGTCTGTCCGAATATTTTTCATATTAATTTAACCAAAAGGTTACGGTGAATAAATTAATATAGAAAATGGATAAAAAAGAATGATATGTGCATTAGGTACATGTTTCGCGTGTCCCGTATTTTACTCCTATCTTTATTATACTGTAAGCAAACGAGCGATTACTACTTACAAGTAACTTCGTAAGTAATAGTTGTAATTTCAAATTCTTTGGAATGTCACTTGACAAATTGAGTTTTATTAAGACTTCTACAGCTTCGTCAAGTTTGCTTCTCGGCAAATAGTATGAGCCAACGTGATTTCATTACATAATTTTTTTAAATTTTTTACTAAAATTACAGTTTTAAAAATCATATTTGCCTAATAGTATTTTATTATTCAAAATATAAGTTTACTAATTCTACTACTACGTCTATTTACTAAATCCAATTAATATCGGTTATGTATTTCCAAAGATTATGCGCACGCAACATTCTAATAAGCAAGAAAAAGAAATAGTTTTACTTAAGTAATCCTTTAGTCCAATATAGTAGTATATTATGTATATTGTATGTATTAGGCAAGATCAAATCAAGTTAAGCCATCAAGACCAACAAATTTGATTATAATTAACATACAAAATTGATGACTTCATTATCCCCTAAGGGGGTTACCACATAATCCAAGATTAGTTCCGAATAATCAGATCATTAAAATAGTGTCCATTCAAACAGATCTGACCGGCAAATCACACGTTCTCCTTATTTTAATATTTAATATATACATTTGCATATGGTAATTAATCACTGTTTGTTCATCACGTTGATTAGGATCTAATAGTAGTACACTGGCTAGCAAAAAAACTGTGTATTCGAATTTAGCTATACTTAGGCACTTTGACAAAAAACTTAAGATTTCATGTTTTTTTTGTCAGTATAGAGTTTAAACTTAGGACATCGACATGCAATATCATTATTTAAATAAAGCCCAACACATACACGTTATAAGTCTATTAAAGGTTCCAAAGCTAGACGTGAATTTAATTTCTTATTACACTTGATAGTTATCTAAATATTTTTTTAAATTTTACTTACGGACTTAGGACAAAAATATATGATAGCTAAGTTACGAATTATAATAAAAACTACCATTACCAACAACTCTTACTAACATCACCAATGACATACAGATAGAGACATCATAAGCAGTAATTTGAGTGACACGATTTTTTTGCTCGCCACTACATTCTGGGTGACACCGCCAACTGAAGCCACAGGAAATTAAACTCTATGTACTTTGAAATAAGGTAAGTGCAAAAGCAAGGGGTGCGATTGATGAGAGCCGTGAGAATCTCGAAAGGATATGGTAATAGTGATTGATTGGGAACATCCTCAATCAGATGGTACGTGGCCTGAGATAATTACTGATGTATTGAACCTGGGAAGCGTTTCAGGTATTTGCTCGGGAACTGATTGAAGAGCAGGAAATGTGCAGAGGTGTGAAGACGTATGACATGGTAAGGCCGTGGCCTCGATGACAGCGGAGAGGCTAGCGCAAACAGATAGCGGGCGCGATTAATAATTTGGCCACAACTTAAAATATACTTTTATATAGGTATATATCAGACTACATCACATACATTCATCTGACTCCGAGGTAAGTAGCTTAAGCACTTGTGTTACCGATATCAGAATCAACAATGGTATTACAAATATTTACCTAAATATTCAATATTAACACCCAGACACAGTTCAACAAACACAAGTATTCATCATACTAATGTTTGTCCTAGGTGGGGGTTGAACCCACAACTCTTGGCGCATGGGGCAGGGTCACTATCGAATGAGCCATCGAGCCAGTCAAATAAAATATGTATGCAGTTTTAAAGTTTGATGATAAGTATGCGCTTGTCAATTTCTCACACATTCGTTCCACATATGGTAATATTTATGTGCATATTCTTTTGTAATATAACACTAAAAAGTAGAATAAAAAGTAAAGGCACCAGCAATTATTAATTAATTAAAAATAAATCCAATCGTACATATGGCAACCATTTGCTTAAAAACTATAATTTATATTTCATAATGTTACACATGATGGATTAACTTCAAAGCGGAATGAACAGTAAAACGAAGTTTCGGTATTGTAAATAATATACATATTCGTATTTACTATCTAAGCCTCTTCATGTTTTTATCGGGGTTATCCATGTTTATCTAATCGTATGCAACATATTTATCCATGGATGACACAGGTTGATAAATCTATGTCTGATTTGACTTCAGATAAATAATACAAAGAGTTAAAACTGTTTGTTTTATGGCGTGTACGGAAATTCAAGGTAGATGCACTTTTATAGATTAATAGCAGATTCCAAATTCAAATAATGAATGGCATGTCACATTACAATTCCAGATGTTACATTACATTATAGATGACAAGTTTAAATGTGACGCCGAAAAAGGATTGGCTAAGTACCAGTATATAGTTACCATTAGTTATGAATATATATATATATACGTATATATATATATATATATATATGTATTTTATCCCACATTATTGCGGACATAAGTAGTTTTCGAAAGAAGAGTATTTTTTTATTGTTCACTTATTTATTGTAGGTATAGAGCAAATGTCAAACCAGGTCAACATCGATCTATAGTTTTCTAGAATGGTAAATATCGATATTATAATCCAGAATCGAAAATGTTAAAACTCAAATATTTTTATCACAATCAAGGTTATTTTTAACAAATACGCGAACAAATCTCACGTCACCGTACGTCTTATTCCTAAATAAAAGTCTAAATGATTAAACTGAACTCATTTCTAACTCATAAGTATTAAACGGTAGTCTGACTTGAGTGATTACCCACTCAAATACTATCTGTCATATCAACAAGACGGCGCATTAAAGCATCACTGCCAATCGCCTTTGATACAAAGATACTACAAATTAAACCTATTAAATATGCAACTGCATTGCAACCGGGTTTCGTAACTATAGTATACGCAAGAATCGCACATCATTTAAACACAGTTGCATATCAAGTTTACAGATTTGACACTGACATGTGTAATATGCTGGGGTTACACGGAAGCGAGGATGATGGACCTGCCAGTTAGCTAATTGTCCTAATTGGTAGTGTGCCGTCTTTAGGTGTGAAATGGATATCTTGCAACGGTGTTTTAGAAATTATACCATTGGAAGCTTTAAGAATCGAAATTGCCTGTTGTTTAGATGTCTAGAACGCTGCTACAAGCTTTGATGTATTAGAGCACCACATTATTAATGTCGGCATTCGTATAAAATAAGGTTATATTTTGCTATAAGTATTTGGTTTGTAGTCTGAATAAACTTGAAGAAAGGCGTAACAAACAAATTTTGCAAATATACCCATGGTAAATAATGTGTGGGAGCCAAATTGCACTTTGTTCATCACGAATATAATCTGTATAAAAATAAAAACAAGTTTTGAAAACAATTAAAGAAGACGATAGTTTACAAAATTGGCAAAATTTAGTTCAGTAACTAAATCAAATGACGTAAATATATATTGATCCAACAACCTCGCTCCCATTGCGACCACATCCTTACTTGCACAATAGTATAGTAGTTGCTAATTAGTTAAGACATAGGCATTTAATCATAACGGATTTAACGCAACGATATGCAAAATCTGCGGTTAAATCAAACGTTGTTATTAAATAAGGTTATAAGAGCGGTTTCGGCAATTTATCTGACTTTATTGTTTTATTATACAATCTTAAATCGGCACGACATAAGTTTGTAAATAAATAAACCTTTGAATTGATAAAGTCAATGTCGACAAATAAATTGGTTCCTAAGGTAGCCTTTATCATTAATTGAATTATCAGGAGTAATACAACAGACTTATGACTAAAAATAGTCACATTTTTTTATAGCTATTTATTTTGTGTAGGCTGGCGATAATATCTATTGTAGTGGTTAAATCGCCTCCTTAATCCGGTCGATAGTTGAGAAAAAAAACCGAGAATGAATCCTTTTAGTTACGGATATAAACAGGAAGTTCCAACACTACTAAGGTTGCTCATGAAATAAGCTTACTACTATGTATAAAGACTAAGGCGTTTCCATTGTTCCCGAATGTTAATTTCTAATCGCCAACCCGGATTTGCGGCGATTATTATTCGGTAAGTACGTTTAGTGTCGAGCTGAGGCCTTTAAAGGGACATTAATGGTTGCTTACGCGACAAATGACTTAGACAAAGGTCGCTGTGAAGTCGGCCCGAGGGCTAGAACAGTGACCTCGTTGTACTTAGAAGAAATATACCGTGCGTTAGAAAGCGTTGTTAAAATAACACGTTACAACGTTACAGAACTGAGTGAGACGCAAGTGTGTAATTACTCACCATATTTTGCCAATGTGGAATTTTGTTTGTAACAGGTATTTATAAATAACTCTTACCGTTGCTCGCTATCGCTACGATGTAATATTTCCTGTCAATTTGTAAATTAAATGGTAAAGGCATGGCAAGGTGTTTTTGGGAGAGGCCTATGTCCAGCAGTGGACGATGATAGGCTGATGATGATAATGATGACGAAGCTTTATTGCTAGATGGAAATAGAAAATTGTAAAAATACCACTACTTATCTGCTAGACGACTACAAGTACGTGCGTAACTGCGTATAAATATGTGTAAATTTATATTGCTTTGTTCAATTAAATACAGGTAAAGAACTCACACAAGGATATATGATATATAACTACATATATGAGATGTATAGCCCTGTGTGATCTCTTCACTTGTATTTTGATTGACGGTTTTGTGACATCTGACACACTGGATCTGGATTAAAATTAGGTACGGTTTTGTGGTATTGTATGATATGGAAGTATCCTTAGTCAGATGTTTATAGTATAATATTTAAACGTCAAAAACAGCAACAACGAAAATAAACGGATAATCACGGAATCACCGCTCGGAAAAACGTTGAAAAATAACTTATTTAACTATAAAATAACGAAAGTGAAAGCAGTTAACAGTTTTTCTTTCCGGCTCACTGGCCACTTATTTTCGTCGACGTAACTTAACTCATTTCAAATAAACCTATATTAGTTTATTGGTGCCCCGTCGCTAATCAATTGTTGATTAAAAACGGGAAAAAAACGTTACAGCAACGGTAATTGTTTTCAAACATGTTTCTTGTTGAATTTTCCGTGTCTCGGTGTTTCGTCGTCAGCTGTGTGATGAAAATGTGATATTTTCGCTTCATTAACAAACAACAATGTTTTTGCAACATGAGGTAGGTGTCAGCATAGAGTTGATTAGTCAACAGAATTTGTTAACATGCCGATAATAAATATGTAGAATGGATATTTCGATGCGGCCGTGACTATGACTAAATTACTCATTTGACACCAGCTTGGCATTTCATACTGGTAGACTTTATAAGTAAGTCAAAGAAAAGTACAATCTTGGATATTATACAGTAACGAAACATGGGATAGAAGTTATCCTATGTGTTCTAAATCTAATAGTTTGTTCCCTTCAGTAGTTATTGAGCAACAGACGCTATAAAGTTAAACATTTACTTTAGTAGGTAAGTTGGATCAACAAGAAATAATGAATGCATTAAGAAATAGACAGCATTAATCTCGCTAAACTAGATATCAGATATCGACTTATGGTATAATTTCTGTTGTGTTTAACGTTTAAGGGAATACAACAGAAGATTGTAATGATTAATATAGATTTACTAGCGGACCCGGCGCACTTCGTATTCTCGGATTTTCAATACCCATTTTTTTTTATTTACCGCGCAATTTTTTTTTCTTTCATAAAAACCTTCACTTGACTATAACAAACACAACTAAAAAGAATTAGCGAAATCGGTTAAGCCGTTCTCAAGTTAGAGCTTTGGGGTGGACCAACCTTAACATTTAGTGGGTAATAGATGTTGGCCGATTCTCAGACCAACCCGATAAGCACACAAAATGTTATCAAGATCGGTTCAGCCGTTTCGGAGGAGTTTGGGAACAAACACCGCGACACGAGAATTTCATATAATAGATTTAAACAGTATTTGCTACATGGAGTATAACAAAAGAGTGACAGTAAAGAAGGCAACTAAATTGTAAAGCATAAAGTTAACACAACAGAGGTTTAGTTTACACTATTCTAACAATTTCAGCTAGTAACAATAGAGATAAAATTTTGCGCATCAAAACGGTGCAAATATTTGCTGAAATTTAAATAGAAGGATGAACGATAAGGAAAGTAGGCTTTCACGTTTAATCTCTGTCTGACAGATAACACTAATTTTGTTGTTTTCGTCTTAATGGAAACTGCCAAATTGTTAGTAAAAGGATTAAGTGCAGTATATTTAACAATGTTATACAATAACCAAAACAGTATTTTAATCCTCCTTATCAGTCCGTCTTGTGATCCCCGCAACAAATGCTTATCTAGACATAACATTGAAGTGTCTGTTTGTAAAATCAAACCTTATGTCACAAATCTTTTCTTTAATCTCTGTCTGTTGTTGCTTATCTATTCCTTTTCTTCTCTCGTTGTCAAAATCACCTTGAACTAAGGACATGGGGTCGATGTAGACCAATTTGAGAATGCCAGACGAAGCAGTAGAGCTTTATGTGAGACGTAACGAGCCGTGTAAACCAACAAACAGCTTAAAGGTGATTGGGAGCCTGGGCGAGGGGGTCAGAGATCAGCCCGCAAGGCCTTATCTTACTCCACCTGTAATTGTTTGTACATACACAGCCAATAGGCTCATACATACATAACATCACGCCCGCATTCCCCGAAGGGGTAGGCAGAGTCAAAGAAGCACCCAGCGCTCTCAACCATATTCGGCCAAAAAAAATTTTTTGAGGCCTACTTAAGTATTTGTTAAGTAGTTCAAAAATTTTTTTTCGAAAAAGAGACGAAGATACAGCGCGTTAAAATTCTGTGTGATGTCACTAACACATACAAATTTGAGAAACATACAATATTCTACACTAATAGCGCCCCGCGATTTTACCTGCGTAGTTCCCGTTCCTGTGAGAATACGGGGATTAATTATGTACGTTACCCGCTGTTAAGGCAGATTTCCATCGGTGTAAGAATTTTCAAACAATCAAATCTTTCCTCTTTATAATATTAGTATAGTATAGATCACTTAACAATACTATTATAAATTCATAATAACAAATAAATCGACTATGCTCTCTTAAAATAGCCCACATCGGATTCGTAGCAAAAGTTTTTACAAGGTTTATTTCTGGCAATTGCTGGTTGTTTATTTATAGTTTTAACATACGGCAGTGTTCCATAGTTCCGCTATATAGATTTATTCGAGTCAGTATTACAAGATTACAAAATCACAAAAATTTTACTTAAAAAAAAAAAAAAAAAATCAGTAAAATGTATTTTCTTTTACTTTATTACTGTGAGTATATCGTCTGACACTAAACAATTAATGTGAAATGACTATGTGTTCCAAATAATAGCCAACATTCGTAATTGCATAAGCATTGAATCAAATTAATATAATCAGCCTAAGAAGGATGTAGGAGCCGCGGAAGGCCCAGGCTCACCTACCACTACCAGATTGGTCGTGTATTAACAGAGGAGAGTCATAAAAACTGTAGAGCTTGTACGAAAAGGATCCTGAATGTTAAAGAGGCGAGTGAGGTGTGTAAAGATCGTGCCATATGGCGTTCGGTTCTCTCTGCCTACCCCGCTAGGGAAGTGGCGTGAAGTTTAGTTAGTTAGTTAGACTAAGACATTTTTTTAAGGGCCATCAAAATCCAAATAAGTAAAATGATCCATATTTAATTTCTAATTAAAGGTTATTTTACCATACACTTTAACTTATTGTAAAATGTTCTGTATTTTATTCTACATTCGTATCAGATTCAAACACAAGCGGGCTGAGCTGAGCACACGCACGACGTAGTCCCAAACGGAGCACTCCGACCTCTGGCCCTCTGTGCGAACAGGCCTAATGACGATAAGTGGTGACTCAGACTTAACATTAGCGTTCTTAACTTTTCTTTGAGAGGTTGTGGTCTTTCTAAACGTTATGACCTATTTTAATTTACAAACACGCACGCATTTTTAGTTTAAGAATTGATATAATAAGAGTAATAAAACTGTTGGCTGAATGTGGTTGAAGGGGCATGCTGCCCCATTGACCCTGCCTACCCCTTCGGGGATTATGGGCGTGATGTTATGTATGTATGTATAAAACTGTTATTATTGAGAGCTTGTTAAGTAGATACAAAGCATGACAATTCGATATTTTATATGATACCCTCAAGCAACGATGGTAAGTCAGAGTGATTATAGTGTAAGTGTTTACCTGTTATTAATAAAAATTGGAGTTTGTATGTATGATTTTTTCTTTTGATAATACTATGTCGCAATGTCGAAATGAACAGCAATGGTAAAAGTAAAGGTAGTCAATCCATGAGCTAGTTCAACAATTTCATATATCAAGAAAAACAAGTTTCCTGTTTTGAAAATAAAGAGATTTCGTGGCACCAATAAAATTTGCGTAAATTTACTTAACACGAATATTGCACAAGTTTATATATTACATTACATGAACGCATTCATTCGATGTTTTTCTGTGTTACAATAATAAGTATAAAATACGAAATGTATAACAACAGGGCAACTTGTAGCGATTTCCAATTATTTAGTAAAATCTGATTAGCGCATACAAACAGAATCTTCTAAAAAAACCGAATCTGACCTTGAGCAAATATAGACACGTGTGAACTACCGACAGCTTATCTAGAATAAATAATCTGTCTTTGTTTGGCGTTAAAAACTTGATATCGATAGTTGAACGACAGTAGCCGAAGGGAAGTCCAAACAAGTTCGGTTAGGCAATAACATTTGCAAAGGCCTCTAGTTTAGATTCATAAATGTTTGGTAAAAGGCAGGAAACTGGTTGTTTAATTATTATAACTCGAGAGGTCACGTCCATACACGACTGGGAACTTTGTCACCGGTTTAAATAACAATGTTGGTGACAACGCAGAAGCACACTAAACGTGTACACTCGTTTAATTATTTCTCACAAATGTCCAAGACAATGCGAGCCGTTTCCTCTATTAACGATTTTGATCAGTAGGCCAAGGAGCCGGTAGTGTCGAAACAATTTCTTTGTAGTAACTCGTTATTAAGTAGCTTGAATAATATGAATTCCTAGTCCATGAATGAAGTACGTAATTATATCGCGCAATGTTCGTATGAGTGTCTGTTTTCACATGGGGAGGTTATTTTGATTGCTCATCATCGTTGATGATCCATCTGTCTTCTGCATCCTAGATTTTGGAGTTAATTATAAGTTTAATCGTGTTTATGACTGACCCCATGCGGAGATTGTAGGTCACACATGATATTTTGAGATTAAAGATTGTATAGATAATCAGAATCATACAGATTTGAACAATCTTAGAACAGATGTGTTTAGCACAGAACATTTACTTGAAGTTAAAGACGTAATACAGACAATTATTGTTTATGAAGACTTCAAAGATACTAATTGCAGACATGATGCGAGTCTTTACGTTTGTTTAAAGATGGCTGATTTTAACGACTGACGTAGATTGCATTTTATCTATCATTAGAATATATGTAAAACTTAACTTGCAACTATTTTACGATACTTCGACGATCAATAATGATTTGTAACTTAGGTATTTTAGATGACAGAATTCGTATGCCTGAGTCTGAGTTAAACTTTATTTTCTGATTAGTTATCTGAATATTTATCTTCCAATATCTTTTGTTGATAAGAATGATGTAAATTGGGCAGCTGAACATTGTCTCTTTCTATTGCTGCTAAGAGATCGAAGTCGCTACAAAGAGCAGCTTCCACCTAACTGACCCAGTTAGAATGAACAGCAATTACCAAAGTAAAACTTACAGTTTTAGAATATCCGCTGCAAGCGCTTCCATCTGAAGAGTTGCTCAATCTCCTCTCGCTGTTGGACGCCGGCGGCGACCACGCCGAGCCACTGTCTGACGGCATCTTGTACTAGAGAACCGTGTCACATCATAGCTGAAGCACAACAGTATCACTAACGTTAACCGTTATTCACAACACTGACACTTCACTGATGGGCTTCGTCTGCGCGGTCCATTATGCGTCCCCTTTACCTGAAATAGAAGAAACCATTGAATAATCAAGAGCAGTGGATGATTTACACAAAACTGATGTGGACGTTTAATGTCAAGTAGCGAAGGAAAGAATTTACTGGATGAAACCAACAGATGCGAAAGTCCAGGTAGACGCAACATATGGTTTGGTCGTTGAATTTTATGAAGTTTGCAGCATTCAACGTGGAGATCAAGAAAAAAAGATAGCCTTTCAAGCCAGGTAGATAAATGCAACACATGACGTGATCGTTTAAACTTCAGGCACCGATACTAGACAGCGCGTTATAGATAGTGTTCCAGATATTCAGAACGTACTGGAAAGTTTAACAGATAGTAAAAACGTGCGTAAACTGTTGGGCAATCTAAACATTTGTGCAATAAAATAAAATCACGCCGAACAGAGACACGGCGTGTCCCAATCGCGGTGCGCGAAGTTTTTTTCTATGGCATCACAAATCTGACCATACGCTCACAAAGGCTTTTGCAATAACAAACGTCCCTTATGTAACGTTCACATCGGCACAATAACAATGAGAGTGGATTAATTACCCGAATATCAGAATTCCACACGCAATAGATTTGCAACTATACACGGGAGCAATAAAGTCGACAATCGTTCGGATATTTTGCGACGAATAACCGTTATTGTTGTTTACGTCCCGTGCGTCCGTGTCGGCGCGCGTCGCGGCAGAGACTGAGGCGCGGAGGAGCTGGGGCTGCGCGGGCGCAGGCCAGATAACAATTTCTTAATCGATAACGTGTTATTATTAGGTACTATAACTATTTGTTTCGAAACGCGGTTCATGTAAAAATTTTATTGCAACTAGTCTTTTTTGTGGTATGGAATTCAGATACCGCAAAAGTGGGTTTAACGTTTCTATTCAGTGTTTCCTTTTTTGGCCTTTCGGCGATTTTGATATGTAATAGAATTTATAAAAATCGATTTCTCATAGGTTTTTTCGTTTATCGGATTTCCCACCACTTAGAAATAGAAACTACTATAAAACTTAATAAATACAATACATTTTTAAAAGGTCATTGTTTGTAAATGGTGCCAAATAGTTCAATTTAATATTGATGAATTCTAGTACATACTTCAATAAATATGTATGCTATTTGTAATCTTTGTATATTAAAATGGTAGTTTTATGACTGATTTAGATCATATCAAAGTCAAGTAAAACGTTCATATATGTAATTAGAACCTAAAGTTTTAAAAAGTGTGCAGGTTAGTATCATATTCTACAGGATCTAAATTTTTACCTCTTAGAGTTTAGATGATCCAATCCGTAAATTTAAGGGTCTTAAGTACTAGCCGCAGGTGGAAGTCCTGATCCTTGCCCGGATCCTACAGGTTAGCAAGATTTTATAAAATACCATGCTTCAAGCATGCCGAATGATAGCGCCTTTAATTTTTTAACTCGTATTTTTTTTTAATCTCAACGATTTTACGGCCTTCGAAAATTAGTCAGAACTGAAGAGGTGGCCATTTTCATAGTTGTAAATCGGTATTGGGGCTACCTGCATACTTCGGCGTGTCCATTGTGAGTCCATTGACAAAGACAGGTACAGGTTTTGAATGGGCAATGAGCGTTTATGCCCAAAAAAAGGGTGCTCACCAAAGTGTGACCAAGGGCACTGTTTTTTCATTGAAAATCGCCATAAGGTTTAGTAGAGCGGCGAGATATTATATTGTTTGTCTATTAAGTTTTGAATGTCAAAAACTGGTGTCCTTTATAAACTGCCGAATAGTACAATAAAGTACAAAAACAAATATTTATGTTAATTTTAATTGTTATACCATTTGCGCTGACCTGAGTTAGTTTTCATCGATGCCTTAGTTTATGAATACAAGGCTATGTGAATTAAATAAACCAATTTTGATGACTCAAAACTTTCCTTAATAAATTAATCGACCAGATTCACGTCTTCTCAATATTTACATCAAATGAGCAGGTAAACTACATACTATTTTTAAATAGAATACATGTGCGTACATATGTACACCTACTTACAAAAAGGCACAATTGCAAAGGCACATTTTCCTGCAAAATTGAACCCTTAAGACGAACATAGACTATATTGTGCCCAAAAAGATATAGTTTTCGCGGAAATATTGTGTCTGCCAGAGAAAAAGCATCAGAGTCGCATGAAAAAGCTAGTATTCATATTAATAAGAAGCTCGTTTTACAGTTCAAATTCAGTCAAAAGTCACGTAACTGCACGGTACTGTAACACAACTGTTCAGGGTATTATCAACAACATTTTTTCGTAAAATTCGCCACTGGCATTTCACCCAGACACGCACGCACCGAAACACTTTTCCATCTCCCGTTACGACGCCGTGACAAAATAAAAGTAAAAACAACCAACCGTTTGGACGCAAAGTGCCTTTCGTATCCCTTTCGGACAATCGCTATTGACGATAGCGAATAGCATCGCCATCCTCAATAGCAGTAGTGACCCCACTGAGATTCGACGAACCGACCCACATTCGATTATCTGGGCGCAGATTAAAATACTATTTGTTGGTACGTGATCCATTACCCATTGAAGTGACATTGGACTCTAACACAATGTGACAAGCCTGCACGACGATCTATAGGAGAAATGACACTATTGTGTTTTGTGCAGTGACCAATTTGACATCTGACGCGAGGACAATTGAAGACATTTATTTCTGTCGCTAATTTTGCTTGTAACTATTCTGAGCCTACTTTAATAATAATATCTTTTTTTATTTCCCAAATTATCAGGGTTCTTCAATGAGATTCAGGCGTGATGTTGATATGTGTTGCTGTCATAAATCTTGCCGTATTTATTGGATATACTTGTTTAAAAGGAAAATTTCCGTAATTTATTATATATGTATATATCTATCTATTACAGAAAAAATGCTTTAGTTCCTATTAGAAGCACCCGAATTATAATTATGTGTAGATGTACTGTATTGCCATGTACTGTATGTATTTTTAAATGGCAACGACCTTTAAAATAAGCAGCCTTGTTTTTTTTTTTTACAAAAACTTACGTCTTAAGTCTTGCTTTAGTTACAAATACAATTTTGACATTTTGGATATTGTAAGTAGATAACAATACACCTGTTTTTAAAGTTAGGCTTTGAACTTTCGTGGTGAAGGGTTAAACTTAAGTACCTATATTTTATTATTTTCATCTATACCTCCTTGTATAAGTCTTTAAAAATAATACTTTAAGTCAGGTGAAGTAATGCTAATAACAAAATTTACATCGAATGAGTGAGCACAATGACAAAATATGGTTTTACCCAGTCTATGGATTTTTCGTGAAACAAAACGAAGTTCAAATCATTGTAAACAAGCGTACTTTTGCATTCGTAATTATTATTAATTACTAATAATGAATGCACAGTGTTACCTCAAATTGACGTGGGTGTTGAAGATGATTAATATTTTGAATGCAAAAGTAATTCTGTCGGTCTTACATTTTTACACCTACAATATCGTAATCGATTAATATATTACGATAAAAAATTAATACACTGGAGTGTGAACGACAAAGGGTACTTTTTATCGGGTAAAATATGGATGCAGTTAAATTTACAGTAGTCTCTATAATAGACCAGTTGTAATGAGGGCAGAGCCGCGATCAAAAATATAGTATTTATATATGTCAAATCACCTAAAAAAAAATTAAACACGTTTTTATTAGGACTATCCACATTCCTCCTCAAATATAGACACCCTAATCATGGGACACTTTCTACGTTACAAAGTTACACCACAGCGCGTGAGCGAGATAACAGCGAAATTGTACCGAAGCGTGCTTCGCGAAATAACGCCTCTATTAGTCAGACAATAGGGTTCAAGTTTGCGGGCAAGGGCAGTTGGGTCAACAAAGGACAAAGACAAAGGGCTAACAAGAGAAATCGGTCGGGCGTCCTTATTCGCGGATTTATGTAATAGGAAACTATTAGTAACAGCGGTGTCATACCGGTACAGGAAGTTTGATATATGATTCGGTGTATAGATACTCCTGTGTATCTACATATACATACTACTACATAATGTATATATACATATACTCGTCGGTGCAATGGTTCGGGGCGTCCCCAATTTACGTTAGGTGATATTGAGAATTTCGAAAATCGAACACTTCTTTTGTTACCAACTTGAATAGTAACAAAGTTCAGATGGCATTAGCTGCAAGATAGTCTCTCTAATCCAGTATAAATGTCCAAGCGATTAGGAACGGAACATAACGCAAAGAAGAAAAAAGTAGAAGAGTTATCTTTCAAACACGTATTACAGTATACACTTTAAATCATACCAACATAGTAGTAACATTTGAGATAAACAACATTACTAGGATAGCACAGGATATTGGCAAGATATAATATCTATATCTGCCGTTATTCAAATCCGTGTTTAATTAGATTAAAACTGAAATACGTCCAGCTAATAGGATAATTACGTTTATCATCCTATTCCACTAGAAAACGATCGAGATACAGCCATGTCCTTCGAGATTATCAACATCCTGTTTGATGCTGAAGAAAATTTACTCGTAATTAATATCGGTTGACATTTAAAAGAATCTCGGCTCTCGTATAAGGAAGAGCCCGAGGTCGTCTAGTAACATATAAGAGATTGCATATGCACGCATTGATGTCGAGTATAAATCTGGAATGAGAGACATTTATAATGAGCTGTCGCAAATATGCAGTTTGGAGGGAATTACTTTGTTTTTCTGTGACTAAGATTTAGTAGGTAACTTAGGATAAGCTGAGTAGTTTACGCAAATGTGAGGATGACGACAGATGTAGCTCTGCAAATGTCTGGCTTATCTGTAAACCGTTCTAAGTTGAGTCAAGTGAAGCCTGGAGATAAGGAAGGTCTGTTTTGCTTAACGGAGTAAAGAACACGATTAACCGAAGACGCTAAGTTGGTCGTAGAGTGCATTTGGAAAATACGGATACAAATTAAGTCAGATTCAGTAACGTTAAATAAGTACACAAGTCAGATAATCTTTAAAATAAGAGAATATTAGAAACTAGTTACATATTTGACTCTGCCTACCCCTTCGGGAATTACGGGCGAGACGTTATGTGTGTATGTAGTGACATATTTTTTATTTAAAATAACAATAACGAAACATTTGTATAAATTACATATCAAAACAAAACTTACATTATCCAATATACATACGTAATATGGAATATTGTATCTTGTGGTCAGATTTAGGTACAGTCACGACCACCGTGTTTCTTTTATATCTACCATGTACAAACAAAAGTTGATTGAAACATTTTATCGAAACAATAAAATCACTTTAAGGGGTATAATTTTCTGTTATACCTAATATCAGCTCTAAGCTTCCAAGAAATTCTATCTCATAATCTTAAATAACATTAAACATACGCCTAAGTACATACCACACAGATTGCATTTTGCAAATATAAGCTACAGCAATTAACACATGCAGGACTTGTATAAACACTGATATAGCCAACATATGATATGTTATATGATATTCTTGCAAAGGGCAATGCCCCCAAGATAAGGTCTGAAACATTACCGCCGTTTCTAGATGGCTTAGGTCTTCTAGATTATGTCTAAAGCTATGTCAACAGCCCGTGTTGTAATTTTATAGCATGACCTTTTTTGGTATCGTTATCTTGAACTGAACTAGTTGTAAGACGACGTTTTGCTTGCGCAAACGCAGGTTTCGTGGTTACAATGTTAAATGTTTTATTAATGATCGGAATTACGTAATCGGTAATATAATATGTCGTGGAGTTGAACGATTAAGGTGCAGTAATGTATTATTGAACAAAAATTCAGTCGAATTGAACTCATTTTTTTTAAGTCGGTTAAAAATAGTGCGTTGTTAAGAATCGACGAGACGAATTAACAAGTTGAAAGTTGAAAGTTTGTTTCTACTCGAATACTTTTAGTTTTGGATGTTGGATGGTGAACATGGATGGATGGATTATGTTAAATTTAATTTCAATCACTTCAGCTATCAAGACATGTTAATATAAATATCATAATAAAACATGTCGGTTGCCTTAAGAATACATAATTACGTGACTTTTTATGGTTTGTAACTACTGTAAAAATTGTGTTGCTATGTTAGAATCATAGCAACACAAAACTATTCCCAGTTCTTTCTTTGAATCAGTGAAGTTCGCTCCAAAGTCCAGTTGATACACAAATCAGCCACCCGCTTGCTGGAAAATGCAACCGCACTCCCATAACGCAACAAGTCCATACTGCAAATCTTGCCGCAACCATCGGCCCACTAAATTGAATTATTAGCTGCGCCTGCGCTCAAGCAGACCCGTTGGGTACGTGAGCGGTCTGTTATGAAGCGGTGACAGCTGTCGTTTAGGCATCTAGAGACGGGTTTGGACTTGGAACGATTCAATAAAGTACGTAAGTGTAAGTTGCAATCAAAACTGTTAGTAGTATGAAACATTTAAGCACAAATTCATACAAATGTCATTTCTTTAGGAGGCATACTTTTGGGTGTGTGTCACGAGTTTATAGCAATGTAATGGCTTGGAACTATTTATTAAAGGCCCGATGTAGTTGAAATCTAGTTACCTGTAGTATGAACAAATTTAAATACGGTATTATGCCAATGTTGTTTAGGCATTTGTTTGGCTTGGGTCTAATCTGATATACTTTTGTTAATTAATATACAAATATAGTCAGTTTCATAATAAAACAAGGTTATAATAATTAACAATTATATCAGTAACTCGCTCATAGCCTTTTTACTACTTAGTAAAACTAATACTTCAAACGGACCTTAGACCTATTTATATTGACTTACGAAGAACAGGTAATGTGCCATCCTCTGTGCAGGCGCCACAACAAGCCACAAAAACACAAACAATGGCGTTGCCATTTCCCTTCTCTCGGAAAAATGCCTTTATCATCGCATTCAGTTTTATGATCCACACGCAGAATAACTCTAAGACGACTAGTGGCAAAGACCAGGTGGACACAGAAGGCGACCTTGGTCTTATTACCAATGCTTGATAGTAACATAAGTGATGCATAACATAATTTCTTTGACTCTCAGTGGAAAGTGAAGAATGATTCGTACTTTCATTAGCAGTTTCATCTGTGAAATTATGTATACTCACAGTTTGCTGTTGGTTTTGGCTTTAATTGAATGGACAGCAGTTGACACTACGACGGCGATAAACCACTGACGTATTTCGGTGGTGTCAGTTACTGAACCGCTAAAGCTTGAGAGCCGCTACGCCGGTTTGAATAGGGATCTTACCTTCAAGGTAGTTCTACCACCTACTAGGAAAAGAGCGCTCGTGCCAAATAACATGCAATTTTGCTGCAAGAAACGTAGTTATAACAGAGGGAGCATTGGACTAAAATGGTCAAAACATAGCCAAAATCACATTCCTTTCCCATACGACTCTCATGCGTGTATTGTCATTTGCACCAAGTCAGCCTTCTGCGCCAGTCTGTTTGGTGCTAACGGTCAGCAAAAACGTCGGCGGACTGTCGTCGGCATGCTCGGCGCGTGCGCGTCCCGTTACGCTACCGTTTTTGCGAGGGGATACAGCTATTTTGATACTTGATGCCGTCTCGCTCGCGCAATGCTAATGTTTGTGGCGGGATTAACCCATTTGTTTTATAACATTTGTCATTATGAGCGATTTGAGGTAGATTTTGATAAATGCAATGTTGGGATAACATGAAAAGTAAAAGTCGAGTAATCTTGCATGCTTGTATGAAAAGGATCATGAATGTTGAAGAAGCAAGTAAGGTGTGTAAGGATCGTGCCATATGGCGTTCGGTTTTCTCTGCCTACCGCTAGGGAAGTGGCGTGAATTTTTATATAATAGTCGTAGACTTTATATGAGGAATTTATTAATTTTGTTTATATAAACAAGAACGTGAACATTTCAATGTTTTTGCTGAATATGTTTATGAAATGCGATAGGTTATTATCGATTTAATCAAATTATAAATGCTTATTTAACCGCAAAAGAAATGTTATGACTACGGCAATCGCACTACATGCATACTCGCTGCAGATCTGTGCCATACTGATTAGTCATAGCAATTTACATAACACAGATATTTTCCTACTACGCGTTGGAACTAGCAGTGAGACACGTATGAAAATGCCAGTACGGTTTGGAATGTTACAACGTAGAAAGCATAATCATAACCAAGGGCATGTATTTGTAACACTAAGTCAAATAATCGATATTACTAACATATAAAGCTGAAGAGTTTTGTTTGATTGCTTGAACGCGCTAATATTAGAAACTAATGGACCAAATAGAAAAAATATTTTTATGTTGTATAGTTGATTTATAGAGGAAGACTAAAGGCTATAACATTAACTATAATAACGGGTGAAACCGCGAGCACAGCTAGTATATAAGAAAATAAGTTCTCTACACTGACACACCATTTTCCTAGTTCGATAGTCATTAAATACGTTTTGTAGACCATGACTCGATCGAGTATAAATGCCTATGGTAATCACATGAAATATATTGCTCTTATCGGTGTAGAACCCGCAACCCTTGGGTCCCTGGCCAGGGTCTGACCATTCCACCAACGGGCCTGTCATGTCATAACGGAGATATCACAAGGCCGGCAATGCACTTTTCCTAAATTGTAGGTAAGGCATTCGGGTCGGTAAGCCTATCCGGAGGGGACTAGTGATGCTAGCCGTGTAGGGCGGGCCTGTCGCTGGAGGGTATTATGGAAGTCACGGCACATCATGACACCCTCCACTCGAGCATCTCTATGTTCGAGTCGAAGGGAGGATCTCTGGGTACCGCGAGGTTTTAGTGGGTATACCCCGGCCACCCACCATATTTGGCCGGAGATTCTCCGAGGAGAGGCTCCTGGGAGTCCCACACACCACCCTGCCCCCCCAGGTGACGGTGCGTAAATCATTTCCCCGCGACAAAAAAAAAGTAGTCGTACAATGCACTAAACTTGCTAAATCCTGGATCATATCATATAATCATAGTCTAAGCCGACCCTGGCTAATCACGGGACACAACGCTAAGATGAAGATGATGCTGTATATGACATCTAGAGAAAACTCAGAGAGCTCCTTTCACAGCCTTAACATGCATAACAGAACATATTTTCCTACAAAGAAGTAATCGCATTGAGACACGTTACTACGTGTCAAGTCGGAGAGCGGGTGGAATGTACAGCGTAATATAGACTTCACCCGCATTCGTGCCCAGATGAAAACTTTATATAGATGCCTACACGACAGGGAATGTTATACCGAAGAAAGCTTTACATTACAAATAATATTTATCTACGTTTCCCCCCGGTTTCGCTCTCGGCGAGCGCGCCGTGTCTGTTATTTCCCAGTACGTGGCTAATTAACTAAGTAAAGCTTTGCGCAACTAGCGGGTTCGATGTCCGGCCACAATTCAATTGGTGACAGTGAGCCGTGCTATTTGTATCTAAACACTGTACAAATTTATAATTGGTTTCAGTAAAATGAGAATTCTAGTTTAAATGCGAGAGTAGCTTTTCAATCACATTTTCACGTCTAAACCACTTAAGCGATTATGTTTCAACTTAGAACGGAAACGGAACTTAAACTTATCACATACGCCTAAATTGATAAATTGCATGTAAGAATTACACGATCAAAACCCAAGACTACTAGATAAGTTGTGAATTTTGATTTTATTGATAAAAAAATATACTAAATAGATTCGAATTATCTTCAATAGAGGTTACCGTACCGCATTATAAGACGTTCGCCGCAATAAATGTTAATCCTGTCTCGATTTTCTTACTCTCTGACCCTCACTGCACTATGCGCAGGCTCACTTTCAATGGAATGTCTTGCATGCGGGCAAATAACTTTAATTTTGCCTTCAAAGGTTACCTCAGTCTGCAATCACTTGCAGTTTCTGTTCTTGTCTACCATTGTGCTGTGACAATGGTTATTGTGATCGGATGACTGAACTAGGATGACTTCTTGGTCAGAGTGAATGACTTTGTCTTGTAAAGGTCATGGTTTTTTGTATAATATCTGCTACAGGACTAACGTATCCGTAGTAATATATATAAATGCAAAATTAACTGTCTGTCTGTCTTATATGCTTTCACGCCGAAACCGCTGAATCGATTTAAATAAAATTTGTTAAAGAAGTAGAGTAGACCTTGAGAAAGGACATAGGCTACTTTTTTGCGCTTAAAAGCTTGAAAGGGTTGAAAATAGAGGGTGAAAATTTGTTGGAAAATTAGTCATTTGGGCGTGCTGTGTTGGTGGACTCTGCGTTAATACCAAAATTGCGCTATGACTGCAAAATGGAATGCGCAGAAATGCTGAGCGCGACACTTTTGATAAATAGCAGGACGCTTACAGGTTTTACAAAGTAATCTTTATATAAAGTTACTGTAATCTTTATGTTCCATCTGATATATTAATTACAGGGCAATATGTATGATCAAGAAAGATTTGTACATATAGGGTTGCCAACTTTTTTTACAAGAAATAAAGAATATTCAGGTCTATGAAGAATATTAAACAGTATTTTAGAAAAATTAACAGTATTTTATTTATTTATTGTTTTAAATGAATATTTTTTAAAGCTTCTCGCATAACATACCAATTTACAATCTTTTTTTAAAACTTCATACGCTTCATCACAATTATAACTAAATAAAAACAAATTTGTGTGAGCGTCTAAGTATAACACATAATAATGTGTTTGCATTTTGATGCTGAAAACAGTATTTGGTATACTTTATTTTTGTTCGACAGTAAAAAGTATAATTTAGTGAAAAACAGTATAATACTGTTTAAAACAGTATAGTTGGCAACCCTAAGTGAGATTCACATTTTGGAGAAGTGAGTTGACACATCTGGCGCAGTCAACTAAGTTTGCGCAATTACGCGGTGCAAGCTCAGAGTTCAAAGTCAAAGTCAAAGTCAAAATATTCTTTATTTATATAGGTTTCAAAGAAACATTTATAAATCGTCAAAAACAGTTGAAATAGATATGATTCTACCAGTTAAACATGTTTAACATATATGTACTTCTCATTATATATATATTGCTTCAGAATCGGCATTATCAAAGCAAAGTTTATTTGTAGCCCATTGAACATCAACATGGGTCAAACAAATCATAAACATGAGATAAATACCATGTTTGGCTCATCTACTGATTACGTCATCAGAAGATCTTTCAAAATTTAATGTAAATAAAACGCTACTGGAAAATTATGACATAGGTACCTATTTCCTAAATAGGAAACGACAAATTGCGTTTAAGCAAAATTAATTTCATCACTCATAAAATATTTTCGTCTTTCATTAAAACAAGTCAGGAATACTTTTTCTGGATGAAAATGCATCTTGCATACTGTTCAAACCTCAAGAAAATGCATCTGTCAAATGTAGCCGACTAGCACATTTTTTAACTATTCGGCATTATCACCGCCAATTTTTAAATTTAAATCACGAGAGAACTTTAGTTCTGAATAATTGAAGTTATTATTTCCATGGCAATATCAACGGTTGCTTAACAATGACTACAGCAACAAGTTAAAACGGGAAAGCGTAACAAACTCACTTTCGCATTAACAACATTATATAGTAAGGATTCATATACACACAGCCACAGTGCGTAAAATAATTATATAATTATGTTAATTACGACTTGCCGACTCCGTAGTAAGTCGTAAACGTTCGTAAATGCATAATTTGCGAATGTTGCAAAGTAACTTATTTCAAGTAAGTAGGTGAGTGGGCAACGCGAATTCTCACTAAGTATATTAATTTAAATTATTATGATATTAAATATGTTGTACTGTGACGCAATATAGCTGTTTGTTTATTATTGTGTGAACGCAAGTTAAGTAGTTTGTAACATTTTATTTAAGTAATTAGTTTACAGATAAATAAGACTCTTTGTGTCTTAACATTAAAATACTGTTATTGAAACAAAAGTTTTTGAAATGATAAGCTTTACAACTGCCCGAGACTGTTTGATATATAGACTGTATAATGCGTCCATCGGGATCTATTTTTAATATTCTTTTCAGAATTATTATATGGTAGCCCGACTTTTCTGAGAATAAAAAATTATGGAATTTAAAAAAATATATACCTACATACATAACATTGACTGGCCCGTTAGTCGAATGGTCAGAGATCCTGGCCACGAAACCAAGGGTCATTCGAATTCAAGGGGTTCGAATTCCGCTAGGGGAAAATGTTTCGTGTGATGAACATTAACATTTGTACTCGAGTCAAGCATGTTTATAAACGTATTTAAGTATGTTTATCCGTTCAACTAGTATCCATAGCACAAGCATAAGCTTAGTTTGGGACTAGGGAGTTGGTGTGTCAGTCTGGAAAAATTATTAAATTATAAAATTACGCCCATAACTTCCAAAGGGCAGAGTAAAAGGGGCAGGCTTTAAAAAAAAAATATTATTAAAGTACTATTTGGGCTGAAACTTAAAAAGAATGCGAAAGTGCCAACTGTGTTCCTTGCTTAGCTTGTCGTAAAAGGCGACTAATGGTATATCGGGCTTTGGGTATGTGATTGCGTAGGCGACGAGCTAGCCACTTGTCACTACTTTTTCACAATTTTCTATCTTATCCAGCCCAGTCTGATTAAGCTGAAAGAGGTTAAAGGGGCTAGCTGCCCCTTTGGGGATTACGGGCGTGATAGTACAATAAAAATTATTACGTATTTAATTTCAGTGGTTTGGTGAAAACTTTACAGACATAGACTTACGCATTCATAATATTAGTAATCGTATAATAAACCATTCGTACCGACAAGCAAAACATCTTTTAATTTATAACAATGTAGCGGATTTTCATAGACTTGCCTTTTAGATTTAAATTAAATCAGTTGGAACTTGATCGAGTTTGGCAGTTTTATCCTTTTTTGGCATTACTATAATACTGAGTCTAGACGCAGCCTTATACGTTACAAGATGGACATTTATGTATGTATGTGAATATTTTATTGTCTCATTTTGACCTATACCACCAACTTAACCATGCAAAACGGTATCCTTATTGCTAGCTGTAAACGCCTACTTAAATAAGATTAGACTCATTATAGATTCCAACCAAAAAAATCATAACAAGCCCACCATGTCATTTAATATTCAAACTAATGTCAAATAAAGAAGTTTTTGAATTAATTAGGCGGAGCTTTCGATAACTTTCGCTTTTTGGCCCTTAATTAAGACGCGTAATTAATCACTTGCACTTTTAAGGTGTTTAAAGTTTGTGATAACTTAGAAAAGCTTTATTTGGAGTTATTCTATTTACAAAGATTTAAAATGTAACTTATTTTTTTGAAGGAAGGGACATATCAACCATATCATTACGCCCGTAACCCCAAAAGGGGTAGGCAGAGTAAAAGGGGAAACTAGTTCCCTTAACCACATTCAACCAAAAAATAAATCTAGGCTGGGTTAGATGGAAAATTGTGAAAACAAAGATGCAAATGGAGACACATTTTTCCCATAAAGTTGTGCCTAAATATTACTGTTCTATGCACTTTTCCATTTGGGTCAAGAGTTTAGAATTTTATAGATCAGAAGAAAGAGGATTAAATACCAATATATAAGTACCTCAATCAATATACTCACTCACAGATTAAGATCATTAATTCAATTCATTCAAAAATTAAAAGTAAATTTTATCATTCAAGACAAGAGGCAAGCCTTTTACGGACCGTCTCCTAAGTATCAAATACAAAGTTGAAGAATGTTTGCATAATTAGATTTTAATAAACTTACATCAAGCCCAATC
Source organism: Glyphodes perspectalis (assembly GCA_951394215.1). Classification (NCBI taxonomy): domain Eukaryota; kingdom Metazoa; phylum Arthropoda; class Insecta; order Lepidoptera; family Crambidae; genus Glyphodes; species Glyphodes perspectalis. The sequence continues at coordinate 11,122,061 of OX596219.1, forward strand.
AATATTGAACCTAATGACGTGAGCTAAAGAGTTATTAATGATTAATTAGCGGACTAAGAGAATAAGTAAAAAAGTTAAGTAGGAGACACACGACGACTTTTTGTCGACGCGAAGGCACGTTTCACTTGCGATAGTATCACATGTATATATGAATACATGGCTTTATTTTGGTCATGCGGTTATCTAGCACGTAGTTATCGAAACAAGATATCTAATAGCGGACTGGGTAACGAGTATATTTTTCAGTCCTATTCTAAGACCGTCTTGTACACAATCCTCTACAGATACATATCTTTAACTAGACAGGCCTGTAATATATCGAGTTATAGATTAAAGTGATTGCCATCTGACCTTATTAGCACTTTGAAACGAGAATGAGACAAATTAGATCATGGTCACATCCAGTTATCTGAATGTGCAGGTCTATCACCGAGCTAACAGCAAAATTTCAAATTCCGGTAAATTCAGAAATAATTTCTCGAATCAGCGCTCCACAGATGATTCACTGAACTTTTCTTGTCTTATCGATTCTTAAACCATGGACGGAAGCCCACTAGACAAAATTCTAGACAGAAGTAGAATATAGGCATAATAGGTAGATACGATTTCTTGATATAGCTTCAGCAATAGCAACTGAATCGCTACGACTGAATTGTAACAGCGACTAACTCGCAATAGCGACTGAATCGCAACAGCGACGCTATCACAACACCGACTATAACCTAACAACCAAAGCGAGTGCATCCCAGCATCGAGTTTGCAGCAAAAAGTAGCCACATGCGCCCCCTACGTCGCTCGCAACAAGAAGCGATGTCTCGAAGGCAACAGCGGTCTACATTCCTGCAGGCTGGTTGTGAAACGTGCAAGCATTACTGCACCATAAATGTAGATGGCACATGTCCCTCTGATACTCTAGTTTAGGGCTGTCAAACCACTCGACAGATGTGCAAGTTTGAATGAATGTATTAAAAAGACAAATGTTTCTATAAATTTAATTAACTATTTCTATATAGTGCATAGTTTAGAAAAGATCCAGTTAATACTCATTGTAATTAAGAAATATTTGCTGATTTGTGATAGTTATTCGCTATAATTGTCACTGCAAATAAAAATCTAATTTTTTTATTGATTTGTAATCTTTCTAGTGTTATGGCTCCTGTTCAGTTTGGGTTCGCTTATACCATGATTTTGGATTTAGCGAGGGTTGACATTGAAGGGTCTGTTGCTCTATCTAGTGATAGAGGAGCCGGACAAATGTGGTCATGCTTTTACAACATTTTTCCATGTGCAAATTTCCTCAATGTTTCCGTCTCTCTCGAAGAAGTGGTATGTAATGTACATAGATTTGAAAGATCTAGAAGTTGTGCCCTTTTGAACCAAACCCTCGCATATGTAGCACGGTTCCATACCATTGAGCTGCTGAAGCACAACTGCTGATTGCAGTTACAAAGGAGCAGCACAAAAAATGCACTATGAAGGTCCTACGTCTACTCAAAATTGCTGACCGTACGACAAGTAACAGTATGCGATGATGAAACAAGAGCCAAGCCAGATGGCGACTGCACCGAGATGTCGCCAGGCAACAACGAGTTCACTTAACATCTGGCGAGTGGAGGATACGGGTCAGATTCTGTGTTTACGGCGGTGGAGTAATCGATTAATTTGGTTTGTTTATTATGGTGTGCGATGGGATAGTGATGTAATATCGGTGTTAGTAATTTTTATGCTGCTAATAGTGTCAAATGTGTTTGCCCGTGTTGGTCTGGGAGCCCAGTGTTGGTCTGGGAGTCCCGTGTTGGTCTGGGACTTAAAAAGAACGTGCCAACTGTATTTCTTGCCTCGCATGTCGTAAAAAGCGACTAATGGTATATCGGGTTTTGGGTATGTGATTGTGTAGGCGACAAGCTAACCACTTATAACTACTTTTTCACAATTTTCCATCTAACCCAGTCCAGTTTTATTTTTGGCTGAATGTGGTTAAAGGGGCCTGCTGTTTTTTTTGATTCTGCCTATTCCTTCGGGGATTATGGGCGTGATGTTATGTTAGAAGTGTCAAACAAAGAGCTAGGTACCTCACCCCGCTATGGAAGTGGCGTGAAGTTTAGTTAGTTAAGTTAGTTATACCACTTCCTTGGCGGCTAAGGGGAAACGTCCTTCGGAAAATTGCACATAAGATAATATGGAGATGCAACTAATATCCCGATTCACAGTTATTTTGCTTACGTTGTTTTCCCTAACCTCAAAGAAAACAGTATAAATCCGGACTTAGATAAAAAATAACCATAAGCTGTGATGTTGAACCTAAAACACGTGAGTTTCAAGTGCGTGAATAAATGAAATAAACGCATTATATTCAACATCATTCATTACATTGCATCATGTCGGTAACCAACCTGAAGTTATAAATTGATAAATCATTAACAAAAAGTAAATAAAGTAACACTGAAGTAGGAAGTCCTTGTACATTGTACACATACGCACATTTAATTAAATAACAACACGGCACAATACAATGCTTGTACATAAGTTAAACATGCGACAAGTGTGATAGGGTTTGTATATCGAGATTTCCGCATAAAGTTACAGACTTTTGAAACGGTTTTATTTAACTTAAACTGTTTATTTATTTATTTACTAGCAGCGCCCCGCGGTTTCACCCGCATAGTTCCTGTTCCTGAAGGAATATGTTACTTCCGGATAAAGTAGCTTTCCAATGGTGAAAGAATTTTTGAAATCGACACAGTAGTTTTTGAGTTTATTCATTACAAACATACACACACACAAAGATACAAAAATACAAATCTTTCCTCTTTATAATATTAGTATAGATATAGATTTTCCTAGTGCTATGGACTGTTCAACACCGGAGTCTGCTTGGCCCATGATATAGCGAGTCTGGTAAAATTTATGCAAGTGACACTTGATCTTCGTAGCACATAAAGTAGCAAGGGTACTGGACAAATTGGATCATGGTTACATGGATGCTTAATTGAATGTGCATGTTTTCCCTCAACGCTGAGCTGGTGTAATCCATGTTGACCCACAGTATGCTAGTCTCATATAGATTATTCTCTCATACGATGGACTTTCTACAATAGTTTGATAACGGTAGACTAGGGGACACAATATTGTAGACTACTATATTTTTAAATGGATTAGTAACTTTTGCTTTTTAGTAATTAAAATATCCGATTCAACTTGATATCTTACAGTTTATACATGCCTGACTTCTTTGTCAGACCGTCCGATGACTCCTAGGGTCGACAACTTTCTTGATGAGATGTTATCGATCGGTTCTAGGATGAAGAAGGTTCAGATTTTCCTTAGCAAATACGGAACCCTGAAGGCTGAGCAAACAATAGAATAAATACTTCACACGTAAACCACCAACAAGTACTCGCACTTAGTAATACCAATAGAATTTTTTTTTTCGTTATCCGCAATCTCGAATCGAATCAATTTCAAATAAAACACTGGCAGGAACAGAACGAATCGGGCATCGACGTAACCTATCATTTGGCTGACCACAAAAAAAAGTTCGCAAAAAAACACCAAGCACATGACCTTTGAAATTCCATAGCACTCCCATCCAAAATTAAACTTAAATCATTGGAAAGAAAGTCGAAAATCGTGATGGAAGGGTTGTGTTTTATATCGTTTTGGTTCTGAATGGGAAGAAAGGTGGTAAAAAGAAGGATAAGGATTGTGATATGGTAGTGAAACGACCTTGGGTTTTAAGTGTAGGCCGCGGACCGGCTGTTGCTCCGGTCCGATCCGGTTTTGTTTTTGTGGCTGTTTTGATCGATGGCCATTGGGGCCCTTGCGTCGGTTCTGATAACGCTGGCTAAGTAACAGCGTACGTTTAGGCCTATGGTCAGGGACTTAAAATTAGTGTACCGAATGTGTTCCTTCCCAGCCAGCAACAATATTTTTTTACAATTACATATAATTGTGAAAAAATTATTCGGCTCTCTTTGCCTACCCCGCTAGGGAAGTGGCGTGAAGTTTAGTTAGTTAGTTTTATTCATATAATCCAATTCTATTTTATTTTTGGTTAAAAAGGTAAATGTTGCTAATTACCCCTTGGACTCTGTCTACCCTCTGGTATTTCGGGCGTGATATAATTACGATTGACATAGGTTAAGCTGGCTTTGCCTTAATCCCGTAAACAATGCTATAAATGTGAAAGTTTGGGGATGGAGGGATGTTTGTTACTTTTTCACACAAATGGGTGGGTTTGTGAACATTTAGGCAACGAACTAGCTTGTCGCTACTTTTTAAGTTTCTATTTAACCCAAACCTATTTTATTTTTAGCGAAATGTTGTATAAGCTGTCTATTGCTCCTGACTCTGCCTGCCCTTCGGAGATTGCAAACATGATAGAATAAATGTATTCAGTAAATATTTGACTGACTTTTACGTGAAAGAGTATGCACTATTAATACGTTAAACGCGCAGTTTCTTCAAGAATTTTAGTAAAAAAAAAACGAAATTAACTACTTATTAACATGTCTGGTAATGAGAAAATAATTGTAAAGGAATTTATGTAAATATGAAGAATGCTTCTGCTTATATTTTAATTGCTCATACGTATTAGCAATTACACTCTTTCTTGCGATAGGTACAGAAATAAATCATCTTCGAACACAAGTGTTATCTTTCTGTCCACATTATATATATATATAATATTAATATAATTTATAACATTACATCAGTTCAACTTTTGGCGTGAGTCAATAAAATATATTAGTTTCATAAAATTGCGTGTAGAATTACAGCTTGTGTAATAATGTGAATATAATTTTTTTTAAATACTATATTTTTACGAGTGTATTGTATTCGTTTCGTAACAATAATTTCACTTATTGTGTACCTACTTAGTGATAAAGATATTCAGTTTATGTATCACGGAGTAAACAATTATAGATAAAACTAGATTTTTTTGCGTTGGCGGTAAAATAAAATCAAATTAACAACACCAATCGATTACATAGCCTGATGACTTTAGGAGGTATGCATACCACCCTGAACCGGGGTGGCAAGGACGTGCTGCCTCCGCACCGCTTGAGGGGGCTCCCTGCTTAAAATCTGGAATATTCTGCCACAACTTTGGGGAAGGGGCTTCGAAAGAAAAAAACGTATAGCGTCGACCCCAGATGACCTGGGAAAAGAGCAAGATGATGGCATTACGAATTTTAATAAGAAGTGAATGACGTAGATTGGTATGAATAATTCATGTCTCACTGATAATACCAAACAAGAAGCCGAATTTTCGATACTCCATCAACCTTCGCCGGTAGCACTCACACCGTGTGACAGATGACCAAGGATGTTATAGCTGCTTGGCGCGAGATTATCACAACGATGTTGGGAAATTGGCTTTGACTAATTGAGTTCTAGGATCCGAACTTGCAGGTATATAAAAACAACTCATAAGACAAATCATTAGAAATGGAATTTTCCAAAAAAATGTACTGGTCTACTTTGTGTACATATTTAAAGTATGGTTACTTACTTTTTTAGTTAGTTTAGTTTAGTTAGTTAGTTACTTACTTTGTTATGCTCATGCTAATGTTTTGACTGAAAATTGTGTACCAGAACAATAAAGTCTTGCAGTATTATGGTTAGGAAATATATTATAGAAACATTAATAAGACATTATTATTTTATTTTTTTCCCATCTTAAGTACTGTCCTACTGGACCAACCTTTATTTCCTACGTTGAGTTGGCTATCCTTAAGGTTACGAAAATTAGACCAGAACATCCACATTTCCAGTCCAGCGTCTAAAACGTCCACGTATTTGGCACACTTTTAACGGTTCTGGTGATAGCCACGCCTCAACCGATCGGCGCATCTATGCAATTATTACTTTTACTTTCCACCGCTTTGGTGAATTTATTAATATAAACAGAAAGTTCCGGGCGTGCAGTGAAATTTTTGATAAGTATCAGTATGGACACATCGTGTAAGCTTGTAATGCGTTCCATAATTTCCATTCTTACGCATAGCACGTTTGCTTGTTTTATTATAATAACTATTTCGTGGCCAGTGAAATCCTAGTTATTCAAATTCTTGGAAAGTTTTCGAGTTCCGAAATTCTGAGGTCGCCGTGGTCAAACGCATCATTAGCGACGGAATCTGTATTTGAAATGTGCGGCATTGGATGTGACATTGTTGTCACGGATAGGCGTCGGCGGTGTTGATGAAATGGAGTATTTTTGACTGGAGAATGCGGAGTTTAAACATAGTGTACAGTCCTTTATTTTTAGTAAGGGCTATTTTATTTATGAAGCAATCGGTCTTGCGTTTCTATTAGCACTAGAGTATGTTCTTTACATTACACACTAACTGTGTAGAATTAGAACGACAGAAGCAATCAATAATCTCAGAGGTATCTGTGTAGTATAAACCTACGTAATAATAAACATCGGTAAAATCTTCATGGAGATCAAGTTATTGATTTCCATTCCGTCACTTTTTATCATTATTAGCTGTCCGTTTACTGATGAATTCAGATTTATTGCTGCCTTTTTTATTTCATTTGCGGTTGATAAGGCAAACTTCACGCTACTTCTCTAGCGGGGTAAGAAGAGAGAACCGAACGCCATATGGTACGATCCTTACACACCTCACTTGCTTCGTCAACATTCATGATCTTTTTCATACAAGCTCTACGGTTTTTATGGCTCCTATGTGGCGTAAAGTTTAGTTAGTTAATAAGGAAACAAAACTAGCTAATATTTTAAATGTTAAATTTAAACAAACTCAGTTTTGCTTTTGTCTAAAAGTGGTTGATAGAGCTTGCTACTTCTTAGACTCAGCTTAGCCCTTCAGGGATTGCCTGCGTGATAGTACATATGTATGTAGGTACTTGTGCAATAATAATTTCACAGTAATGCGCAGTTATCGTTAATTTTCAATACGCAGTTGTTTTGAGCATTGTAAATTCATGGCCTCTTACACAATACATTCTTTGGGTAATTTGATACGGCGGTGTTGAACTTTGTATGAAAACTGTTTCAAACGAGCATTGTTTGAATGCCAACACGGGTTTGTATATGGGAACGTGTATGTAAGTAATATGTGTACATGTGTATTTGAAGTTCAATTGCGTTGTGGTTCGAGAGGTTGACGTCAGAGCTGAACAACATATACCTAGTGAATTATAATAATAAATAAATAAATTCTTTAGACTGGCACACCAATTCCCTAGTTCCGTATCTTCCAACAAAAAAATACTGACCATTATTGTGGTGAAGCTTTAAGAAAAATCTGGTAAAGTACGAGTAAATTAATCAAGGATAACTATAAAAATATGATAGATAATAATTACCACTACTCTTGATAATTACTAGAATTAGTAAATTGTTGACCCTTGAGGAATGCCTTACACACCTTCACTCCACCTGGGGTACGACGTAGTGGGATTCGTAGGATGATGGTGCCCCGCTACTGAATTTAAGTATGTGGCGACATCGGACACCGGACCATCAATTAAAAATGTAACCTTGATTAACCTCACCAAAACTCACAGTTGATTAGCCAACGATTTACGAGAACTCGGCCGCAGTCCTAAACTAAGCTACCGTTCACTAAATTACGGGTCGAAATGATTGCAATTAAAACAATTAGAGCATGAATGCATAATTGATACTTGCATGCTCCAGATTTATGATTCCGATCCGAGATAAACGGTGTTGGTTATGTTATGACTTGTGTGAGTGGGGCAATAGGATTGGGAAAGTGGAGGCTCAATCTCTTGCTGGATGTCCATTAAAGGATGAAAGGTCAAATTGTGTCCTTTGAAGAAAGCGGTATAAAATGAAATGAAATTGTCTTTATTTATGTAGGCTTCAAAAAAGCATTTCAATAAATCGTCAGAATGAGATCAAAATCTACCGGTTCAAAAAGTAAAGAAACCGGCAACTATCGAGTTTCTAGAGATGGCAAACAACTGAACATAGCTGACTTGAGTGACAAAAAGAATACACGTAATGCACACATACACGTACTATACACATGCACAAATATATAAGTGTGCACACAAAAATACAAACACACTCGCATATTTTTGCGTCCAATAAACACGATCTTGATTCAAATCAGACAGAGAGATATTTAAATAAGTTTAATAACTAAAACTTTACTACGACAAGCTTTAGCTTTGCTTTAAAAACACGAACTAGAAAAAGAAGGCATCCACGCCACTAACTCGACGTTTAAGCATCTGCGGAGCTCCAATTTGACACGCAACTTACATTACACATTGACATAAGCGCCCCAAATTTCCGATATCCCTAAGTCTCACTCACACATGCACAAGTTATGATAGCGCAGAGTCCTTAATTTTTTACTAGTCCGTGTTTGAAAAGTGACTTTATAATTTCTGAATAATTGTACCTCATTCATCAAAACCCCATAAATAATTCAATACGGTGGAACATACTGCTAATATCAATAATCCTTCCTTTATATTATATGTTTAGTTGAGTAAATATACACATATACTCGACTAGTACGTCTTCACAACACTTAGTGATCTGCATAACAGTAAAAACATCTCAACTTATCTGCTTCCTTGTCAACAAACCACATTTAAGGCCATTCCCTTACTTAATATAGTCGTTACTTACATCTAAGGCACCGTAAAGTTACACTGTATAGCCAAATGGTTTGACCTAACCGCTTACGAGAAAGATAACGTTGAATTAATGTAATTCTCATAATCCCATAGAAAATCCCACGATACCGCAGAACTTGAGAGTTAATAGACAACTACTAATGTTAATGAGGCAATAAGTCAACAGGACGAGGATATTTTAACGGTACGATTTTAGCCCTTATCACAAACGCTAAAGATCTAGAAAATACGGCTAAGCCGGAAGGTGTGTCTTTAAGAGAAAATAGTGTAATTGATTTAACGTGTATACTGGGTTTCATATTAGATCGCACATGTTGCTAAGACCATGTGAACTGGTTATCATAAATAAAGCGTTTAGAAGGAAATTGTAAAAGGAAACAAGTTTGTGAACCTCAACTGATCTAAAGTATCTTTTTAATAGCTTAAAAACTTAAACGAAGATAAAATTTGGTACGCCAAAATAATTATTTTAAGTTAGGGTTAAATATAGGGAGGACATAGGCTGCTCGCTATATCGGATGAATGAATTCCTTGTGGCTGTGAGCAAAGTGTATATCAAAAAACAATTTTCGTCATACCAACTTCAAGCTTGCAAGGACATGACGCAATTATTTCAATGTATACGACTTCTTCAATGCGGTACATCGTCTACAGGTTATATTTAGATTACTAATCTAGCATAAGGTTACTGTAGCTGTTTATAGGAACAACGCAGACTCTGTTTATTTCCTTGAACAACAAATTAATGACTTCGACGAATATAATCCTAACTAAAGCCAATTCTTTGGCGGGAGGCAGAGAGAAAACAATCCTGAAATATTTATTATTTTAGAATATTTATAGGTTATTAAGCGGCATAGACAATATAATTATAATTTAACTTTCATTTCATACTTAATCCTCAAAGTCCTAAAACGATTTCTCATTTTGTTATTAAATTTGGAATAAGAATTTCTTCTTATTTCTTCTATATTTCTTCTATATTTCTTCTATATAAATAATAGTACGCAAAATTCATTCGAGCTTTTACAACGTACCAAATAAATAATGAAAATTAATATCAGCTGAATATCATATATCCGGTATAGTATTCTAATCTAAGTTATGATCTCTTCAAAATAAAAATAAAACTTTTAAATATCGATATTTCCTGCAAAAATCGATGCGTCCAAAAGAACTTCTTAATTTCCGCTCATAAATGTCAGATCTCGACCAGATAGCACCACAGTCGCGATTTAATTGCTGCAAATATTATTTATCGATCAGCTGTAGACTTAACATTGCAATGGGTACATGGAAAGGGCGTACGTCGGGCGACATGTTGGAGCAGAAAAAATATAGAACAAGCTACCATATGTTGAAATAGATGGGTTTGCATTGAACAATTCAGTTATTTTTAACAGGTTTTGGAACAGTGCGCTAAAGCATTCAATAGATATTAATAGTGTTTTTTCTTAGACAACATCGCATAAATTAATCTGATTCTAAAATAAGAAGATTACGTGCTACGTGCTTATATTATTGAAAAATCAAGGTACCACTGACATCCAAAACTGACTGATGTATGAACTCTAGGAAAGGCTAATCATTAACCTGCTTAAGCTTATAATAATCCTACGAAACTCTAACGTCTCTGTGACGAACCGAATTCCGAGCGGACAGAGCCGAGGGCAAAAGCTGCTTTGAAATAAATAACGTTCCGAAACTTGTGTGCTAAGATAATATCAACTTTTCTGCACGTCTGCCTGTATAACATCCAGTCAATATCCCATGGCAAAAAATAAGTTGTTACGAAATTACTTTGTTGCCTCACCGATCTGATTTAAGAAAAAGGTCCAAAAGTTATTTCCTTACAAGCCACCGTTTGGCATTACAGCTCCCGATAAACATTCACAATCGGTTCACCCATCTAAGTAAAGTAACTAAAAGTGTCCGTAACCTTTGGAAATCGCATCGAATCGAAGACAAGACCGGCTACAGCCATTAGCGGGCCAAGCCCAACGTTATGGTGTTGGTGATCCCATAAACTACGAGCAGGGTTGGTGAACCAATGGCTCGCGTGGTAAAGATAATGAAGAAAAAAACTTTTTATAGACACGAAGATGGCTAACAAGCGTGTGACGATATTAGCCTCGAGGCGCTTGCAACACAAGGAGTACTTACACGTTGGCGACCTTTTGGAATTTTTGTTGAGCTATCATATCGTAAAATGCGACTAATGGTATATGGGGTTTTGGGAATGTGAGTGTGTAGGCGACGAGCTAGCCACTTGTCACTATTTTTTCACAATTTTCCATCTAACCCAGTCCAGTTTTGTTTATTTTGGCTGAAAGTGGTTAAAGTGGCTTGCTGTCCCTTTGACTCTGCCTACCCTTTCGAGGACTATGGGCGTGATGTTATGTATGTATGTATGTATTAATATTTAGTACTTTTTAGTATATCGCCGTAGGAAACCATAGGAAATATTACTATATTTCCCATGGTTCCCCGCTTGCGGATTCGGTTTGTTGCAGGTCTTCGTTCGCCTCGCACGAAAAAGCAGCCTATAAGGTGCTTATGTCATCCTGCGGTGAAGACGTGGCAACAAACAAACAATAAACCAAATTCACTCATGTTTATAATAATAGCTGAAATGGAATCGTAGCAAGTTGACGCCACACCTTTTCGAGAGCATAAAATAAGTAGGTGTAAAAAGGTTGACGACCCTAGACTAGACAATACGCTTTAATGAAGCGAAACGGGTGTCCAGTTAATGTCTTAAACATGCCACATTAGGCTTTAGTGGTACCGTTGAAATTTACACAATGCGAGTTGAATTAAAGGATATCAAATATACATTACTATGATTGGTGCAATATATCTGGGCTGGTTAGATATGGTAATAAGGACACTGTCAGGGAGTATTTGTTCGTGTGGGTAGACGTAATAGCTTAGGTACATGCTGGACACGGCTTCTGGCATTACTTAGCTTGGTACTTACTTAGATGTGTGGGTGAAAAAGATCGTTTGATTAAGGAAAACATTGGGCAGAAAATATGTAGCTTTTATCAAGCACATAACCTTTACATTGGTATCCTTACCAATATTAAATATGCGAATTAACTCTTTGCAGGTTATTTCTTAACGCGTTGACTGATTACGATGAAATTTGGCTACTGAGAATGGACATAGGCTAGTTTTAATTCGGTGAAATCATAGACCCCACAAAGCACACGGTAGATCTAGTCTTGCTTAGAGAATGTCGAAACTATGTTTAGTACAAAAATTTTACAAAGATCACAGAAACCTCCAAATATTAAGAGATCTTGATATTTTGATTTTTTCGTAAGTTTCTGAATTTCGAGAATGAAAAACACTTAAGTCATAAAACTTTTTATCTTCAATTTAGTATTCCATTACAATAAATCATAAGAGACAACCAGAATGACATTAAAAATGTCTGATGATAAATATGAATAGTTTTCAATTCTAACAAAAACAACGACAACTTATCATCGGCTTCCGCATCAGGAGAACGTTCATCAAACGACTCAGGTCATGACTGAGATACGATCTGAAGGGACCACTGTGAAACAATTCTGCTTCGGGCATTTTGCCATTTCGACGCTTGCGTCACACCGGTGTGATACACAAACGCAACCTGAATACTAATAGTGGTTTAAAAAACACAAACTTCTCCTTTGTTGAATATTTCAAGAGTTTCGTAAGGAACGTGATAAGTCGCGGAATGTTGCGCAAACAAATTATGGGGTTTCGATGAAGTGAAATTAATTGGAGCTGTAATAAATATCATAGACGTTTATCAGGGTCGTGTTAAGTATTGGGATGATCTTAATGACGTCAAAGCCTTCGTAGATCATAAAGATTAATATACGATCTACAATACAGGCGAAGACGGATTTCGTGGTGAAAATATTAAAGTGAAAGGGTTTAAAGAAGATGTGCAGATGTGATGACGAAGTGTGACTGTCGTTTGTATGTACAATAATGTGGAAAAAATACTCAGAATTGTAAATATTAATAAGTGACTATTTGCTGTCGATAAGACCATATGCTTGTTTGCTAGCTTTAATGGTCTTTAAAATGCTGAACGTAAAAATAATCGAAAGATATGATGAAGAAATTTCGGAGTAAAATCTTTGACAAATGACGCGGACGCAATTATTTCTACTATTGTAAACTGAACGAATTCGAATGAGAAAGCAAATCTACCCAACACCATAGAACACATGAAGCCATCAGTTTCAATTACAATCTTGGTCAATCGAGAAATACAGAACAACGGAACGGGGTTATAATTTCAGATTCCGGTTCAAAAGCATAGCTTGCTATAATCGATTTACGAATCCGCTATCTCAAATTGAATATGAGAGAACGAAAGTGGCTTGACGAAACGTTCTTAACAAAATGATTTAATCTAACCCGGTGAACATGGAGAGTTGCGTGTTAATAATGCTCAGCTTGAAGCCAGCCGTGGGAAATCGAATGCCGAAAATATCGCATCTTTTGTTTATGTTCGTGTGGAAAATGCTTAATGGGTTAGCTAAAAGCTGTTTGACGTGGATTATATGAATGGTGGAAGTACTTGAGGTCGTAGGGCTACGCAGGAGCCGCTCACTGTTTACATAGCTGGGTAAAATTACTCCTGTATCGATGATCTTCGGTAAGTAATAGTCATAACTTCTAAACATACTGCTGTTTTTTCTTGGTGTATGAGAGTTGCCGATGCCCGACTCTTTGCAAGGCACTTGTGCGCTTTCAGTCATGCTTATGTCTAAGACCATTGTGATCAGGGGGAGTGTATACTCGTTTGCCACCTTTAGTGTTATTTGTTTAGAATATTAATAATAATAATTAAAAAATTATCGACAGGAGGGAAAAGCTTCATAAACATTGTTGAAACTGTAGCCTCAACAATTTTATTTTTAAGCAGATACTTTATAATGCAAACATGTTTCTTTGTATTTTACTTCCAATGGTATTATAACCATTTAGAATATTTACGCAAACTAATTACCTTTAAGCTGATTAATCTCACTTGTCAAATCAAACGCAATTATTTTTCATTCTAACCGTTAAACAGGTTTTAGAATTAAACAAATATTCAGAGACAAGATTCCCAGTGATGACGTCGAGATAACATCTTAGCCGCAATTTAATTAATCGCTTATTATAGCTCGATAATCTTGATAAACACATCGCCGTGACCATCAATACTATGAATAAAAATTAATATCATCGTAATGATCACTCCATTAAAACTTCAGATTACTATCACAGGAATAATTGATGTTTACTAAAACGGGAGTCGACAAAGAAAATTATAAAAAAGACAGGAAAACTTGTGAGTTTTTAATTTTACTAAGCGAACCATGTGACTCTATCTACTTGCCTATGGGAAAAAGGCGAAGCGTTATGTAGTGTCTGTATTTATATATTTTAAATGTTATAAATTCGTAATACAGAGCGTGTTTAACACCGTATTTTTGCGAATGCTATTATTGAACAGACTCGGTCAAACTGTGCGTTTGATTAATTAAAAGATGATCTCAATACCTATATTTACATATAGAAAAAGTCCTGTTTTGCTATGTGATATACAACGTAAATAATTCTGTTGTAAACGAGTACTATAATTTTTAGACTGAATTATATATATAGAATCCTTATAAAATGTTGAAATTTTATAAATTTTTTATGATTTTCATTTTGTAGTTTTATTTTAACAGTAGCTCATTTAGTGAACTGTACATCATTTTAAGAGCCGATGCACTAATTACGAAACTACACCAAATTTAAATATTTTAATTGCCAATGACCAAACTACACTCAATGTATGAAAATTAAAAACAATGACGAAACTCCACTAACCCTTTGATAAGAATTGTTATACCTAGTTACTTTGATATGAATGAAGTTTACAGGTAAAAGTTAGACTATAGTAAAGATTAACATACACATTTTCACATACATGTGGGTGTTGAGAGAAATGGAACGTAAGGCGAATGAATGAGATGAATGAACAAAAGAGTGAGATACGACGAATGAGTGAAGGAGCGTGAGACGAAGAGTCTGCTAGAAACGACGAAAGGATTAAGACGTAAAACGAACGACGCTCTAAATAATTATTTGTAAAAGTATTTTTACAATACAAGTACTTCACCGAGAAGTTCCGTTTTCTTTTAACCCCTATACCCTACATAGATAACATCATGCCCATAATCCCCGAAGGGGTAGGCAGAGTCAAAGGGACAGCAGGCCCCTTTAACCACATTCAGCCAAAAACAAAATAAAACTGGGCTGGGTTAGATGGAACATTGTGAAAAAGTAGTGACAAGTGGCTAGCTCGTCGCCTACACAATCACATACCCAAAACCCGATATACCATTAGTCGCCTTTTACGACATGCTAGACAAGAAACACAGTTGGCACATTATTTTTAAGTCCCAGACCAACACGGGACAATGCGCTGGGTTACATTTTTAATGAGATTAATATTCATCTTGTTACCAATAGACACAATTGAGCACGATTGCTACCTGTCGAGCATACTATATTAAACTTAACGCACATATTGCAGTTAATCATTGCATTCTCAACTTTATCTCATATACGTATCGACTATTTAGTTTTTTATCATAGGCTGATATAAAAAAGGTTCTTTTATGATCAATTGATTGATCCCTCTGAATCTAGTTATGGTTAATTTTAGTAATTGCGATAACGGTAGCCTCCAGAGCCATGTTACTTTTCACATGATTGTTTGCATAAAAAACCTATCCATCTGTGAATCGAGATTGAGAAACGCATTTCAAGTGGTGTCATTATAGTTAATCAATTAACTGTGATCTTTGTTGTGAATTGCATATATCCCTTTTTGTCGAAAGGCAAATGCAATGATTGCTATGTACGAATGTGATTAGGCGGAGTTATCGTTTGCCCTTTAGGGATGAGGAAATGTTGGTACTTAACTATAGTTTATTTTGCAATAGTGAGTAAATTAGACTTTTGACTGGCCCTTCGGTCGAGTGGTCAGAGACCCTGGCCACGAAATTAAGGGTCGCGGGTTCGAATCCCGCTAGGGGCAAATGTTACGTGTGATGAACGTGGACATTTGTACTTGAGTCATGGATGTTTATAAACGTGTTTAAGTATGTCTATTCTTTCACCTAGTATTCATAGCACAAGCATAGTTTGGGACTAGGGAATCAGTCTGAAGAATTCATTATTATTATTTATTAGGAATGCTAATGTGTTTGATTGTTAATAGATGTTTTTAATATTGTAAGTTAACACGAAACTCGTCGCTTGCTGCAATGGGTTAAAGGTTAATTATCTCATCTATACTTACAATAAATCTGTAGAGGTCAATTCTGTACATGAAATATATTTTCAAAATAACTATCAGGGGGTGATAAGTGATCGATACTGATGCCAAAAATGCAATCAGTAAAATTTTTGTCTGTCTGTCTGTCTGTCTGTCTGTATGTTCCTTATAGAAACAAAAACTACTCGGCGGATTTTAACGAAACTTGGTACAATTATTCTTCATACTCTTAGGCAGGTTATAGTATACTTTTCATCACGCTACAATCTATAGGAGCAGAGCAGTGAAGGAAATGTTGGGAAAACGGGAGAAGTTACTCCATTTTTTAAGCTTCCGTCGCGTGTGCAGCCTTAACGGTTAAAGTTACATAGAAATCATGTATGACGGAAATATTCTTTATAATATTAACCATAAACGCGGGTGACACCGCTGGCACAGCTAGTTGAGAATAAGTGAGTGATTATTAACTCACAAGTCGCAAAACATTTCATAATAGCGCATTCACATGTGGATTTTTCATTTTAGAGAACTCTTTAAAATATCACTATTGAACCACAAACCTCACTTTTTTATCACAATAATTTCCCTCACCGATAATTCATTTCAGTTCAGATAATAAAGATATCTATTTTAAGGACAGGGAACTTGGGAACCTATTTAAACAAATAAATATAAATAAATAATTAATATCTAACAACATCACATACATTGATCTGACTCCGAGGTAAGTAGCTTAAGCACTGTGTTACAGATATCAGAATCAATGGTATTACAAATATATACTTAAATATTAGATATTAACACCCAGACACAGAACAAACACAAGTATTCATTATACGAATATTTGTCCTGGGTGGGGATCGAACCCACAACTCTTGGCGCATGGGGCAGGGTCACTACCGAATGCGCCATCGAGCCAGTCAGTCATATTTAAGATTCTTCCCAGCATGTAATATGGAAAATGTATCGTTATTATCGTCATAAATAGTCGTAATTATCACTCGTAACATATATCGATACTATTAATTCCACATTATCGTTTTATCATGCATCTCCGTCCCACATATTGTCGTTAACACAAACTTTTGTTTCCAAACATTAAGGCTGCTTCGAACATATTTATTGAGCTTATGCTGATGATTGTTTATTATCACTTTATCACAATTTACATATTATAAGGCCATTATTCCCGCCTACGTCAAAAATTATTAAAATTCATGTGATACGTGTAACATTTATACAATATGAACTCGGATCTGGAATTAACCTTCCGTTAGAATCGGAACCATAATTCGATTAATTGCAGTGAGGAACTTCCACTAGAGACTAAAATTGCCAGTCAGGTTTGCTCTTTTCTTACTTACCGCGAATATAAGGATGTTTAAGATTAACCTATTTTTAGGGTTTTTAAACCAAGACAGGTATGTAGCTATAAGAAACATGTGTATGTATAGTCTTCTGTTAATGTAATAGTGTCACACATAGTATTAATAGATCATCATCTTCCTAGCGTTATGTCCCGTGCTTAGACGGGGTCCGCTTAGACCATGATCCAGGATTTAGCGAGTCTGGTAATTACATTGAAGCGACTGCCGATCTGACCTTCGTAACCCTTACATAGGGGAACCAGACAATTTTTGGATCATGGTTACAAATTCAAAGTTGTTTGAATTTGCAGGTTTCATCACGATGTTTTTACATAGTATTAATAGATATTGTTCAAAAAAACAGTTGAGCTTAATTACAACTACGGTTATTGTTATTCCGCTGCAAAATTCAAATTTAACTTACACCTACAAATGGGATAGGATCATAACATAACCATTACATCAAAGTGACAGACTGCACTGTATGTCCCCTACACTGTGTCAAGCGGCCAATGGTCAGATCCAATCTTTTACGTTAATTACGCTAGAATGGCCATAGTGAATGTTAATTTTTGTTGCGAATGGAGGCGAGTTCGTTGCCCCGCCGCCATGTTTGACCATAGACTATAGTATTGCCGGTTAACAGAGCGTGACCATAAAGTACAAAAGCT
Source organism: Glyphodes perspectalis (assembly GCA_951394215.1). NCBI lineage: Eukaryota > Metazoa > Arthropoda > Insecta > Lepidoptera > Crambidae > Glyphodes > Glyphodes perspectalis. The sequence goes on from OX596219.1 coordinate 11,140,069, forward strand.
GACTATTCGATGTCGCTCCGGCGACGCATCACTTGTTTTACTGTTTTATGTTGATGTATGTTTTATTATAAGGTTTTGTTTTATTAGCTCTGTTCAGCTATTGTTATTAATGGCACTCCCACTTATTAGTTGAATGGATCCATAACTTTCAAATGCTTCTTTTTTTTTAAATAAAAACTCAGGCGCTGGTAGTTATTTTTTAATCTCATTAGTTATTGTCAGTTGCTAAGCAATGATTTTAACTATGGATAACTGATGCTAACTCTAGAGGTTTTTACCATTAGCTTGAGGTTGCTGAAAACATTGTAAGGATTGCTGGATCTATATGTCATGTCCATAAGTTCATTAAGCAGTTGTTTCAATACACCTTTTACGTTTGTAGTCTAATCAGATAACAGACCAGACACTGATTGTAACAGATTGTACAATCGGGATTCCGAGCTCAGTAGCTTAAGCATTTGTGTTAAGGATATCAAAATCAACAGTGGTATTACAAATATATACTTAAATATTGAATATAAACATGCAGACACAGTACAAACACAAGTATATATCACACGAATGTTTGTCTTGAGTGGGGATCGAACCCATAACTCTTAGCGCATGGGGCAGGGTCACTACCGACTGCGCCGTCGAGCCAGTCAAGAAAGAAAAACACATTTAACTTACATGCCAATGGTTCGTGATCCCTGCCCTATTTCGCAACACAACATTGTCACACCATACTACGTACTTCAAATTGATTTTAATATCAGCTGACAAGGTGATCTAATAGGAACTTGACATTTCACCCCAGATAGCCCGCGATAATGTCAAAGCCATTTCTCGTGGTAATGCAGTTGTGATAACGCCAGAGCCGACCTTGTTTGAAGTATGCTAATGTAGTTTGTTGGAAAGCAAATGTTATTGTATCAGAGTGGAGATAATAATTGTTTACTAAACTAAACTATACTTGTTAACTTATATCTATCTATCTTCTATAATATAAAAATTAATTGCTATTCGTTTGTCTCGCTAAAACATGGGAACGGCTAGGCCGATTTTGCTGATTTTAGATCGTAATCTAAATTGTAATCTCAAATGAGGGAAGGTGTGTACGATAAGAAAATGTCGAAATATTGCGAGAAAAACAATAAAAGAAAATCCGATGATGGGGCGTTACTAAATTATAAGTGCTCCGGGTCACACGTCCCGGCGCACTTATAATTTTTATGTTATACTAGCTAGTACATATTATTATTATATAATTTTTATCTTATTATTTATTTAATCTATTTTTATACTAGCTAGTATAAAATAAAAATTGTTAATTTAAATAAACAACAATTGAAGAATCTTAACGCTGACTGCTAAGCTTGAGAATGGGTAGATGTTTTTTTACAATATTCCTTATTATCAAAAATCCACCTTTTTTCAAAATGTTCCATGTAAGCCAACTCAATTTTACTTTTAGCTAATTGTTGTGCAGGAAGCTTCGTTCCTAAGTCTACCCCTTCGGGGATTTCAGGCCTGGTGTTATGTTATAGTCAATCGATGTCATCGTTTGACATGCATAGCAACTAGTCTTGTCTGTTGTCGTTAATGTCTACAAATGTCGTCATACCAAATAGCCAGCTATGCTCAAATCTTCCTAACAGAAAATGTAATTTTCAATAAAATCTAAGCACATTTCTTAGCATAGCCGCCTACACCGTATAAAATACGAGTATGCCGACAGTTCGCACTGCACTGTATACAACTAAGATGTATTAGCCTACTTAGCAAGAAATATGTTAATTTGTTTCCTTTATTAAGCACTACACAGTCATAACTGCCATAGACAGTAAATTCTATTAATGTTACTTTGCATTAGGGTTCGTCCATAGACAACTTAGTGTGTTTCTATGAATTAAGCTTGGGGAAATAAACGATATGATTTATTTATTTCAGTTGATTTTACTAAGTGGTACAATCAAAAGAAATTGATCTTATTGGTCTTGAAAAATATGGTCCATCTATTTTTATACTTTTCTGGATTAGCAGACTGAAATTCTTTTTTTTAATTCTTTATTATTTATGAGATTTATTTCTAAATAATATTATTGCGAATCTTGTAATTTCATTCTTCGTCATTAATTGTTTAACCAATTTTGGACACACGTTTATTAAACCGTAACATCCAATTTCGGCTCTAACCGATCATTACGTCCGATTAATTTCGGTTTCATTACAATACCGACCTTCGTTCGGACACTAAAAATAATCATCCTTACCAAAACGGTCGAGTCATTACTTATATGCGAGTGCTAGCTCAAAGGCTTGCTCTGGAAGGTGCTTTAGTGTGTGGGTGATATTTATTTGCTCATCCGAGTCTATTTGTGCTAAGACGCACACCCACTTCAAGTTGTGATGAAACACGGCCGTAGGTCCGTAATTAGCCCAAAGGTAGTTGGTCTAGCGGTTCGCGAGAGAAATATGAAGGTGCGAAGTAGTTGCGGGAATAGTCTCTCAAGCTCGGCAAGTCGCGAGCGACTCCTGCGCCGACCGCCGGCCGCCAGTTATTTGCTGGACATGCGCACAGACGCACGCATGTGCATATGATTCGTATAAAAATGCTAAATAGTACACATATGTGTAATTGTGATTTCTCATGTGAGTGACTGTATAGTTTTTAATGATAAATAAATATTATTTAAACCTAAGTAGGGCTGCTGGCTAATTTTACACCGAAAATAGTATTTTTGGAGGACACATAACAATATAATATACTGACCACACCCTTTTTATCCATGTGACTACTGACCTTTGTCCTATGTTGGTCTGGGTTATAAAAAGAATGTGCCAGCTGTGGTCTTGCCTAGCATGTTGTAAAAGATGACTATATACCATTGTACTCGTATATCTGGTTTTAGGTATGTGATTGTGTAGGCGACAAGCTTGCCACTTTTTACAACTTTTTCACAATTTCCCATCTAATCCATTCCAGTCCAGTTTTGTTTTTGGTTGAATGTGGTTAAAGGGGCCTGCTGCCCCTCTGCCCACCCCTTCGGGGATTATAGGCGTGATGTTATGTAATTATGTATGTTACTGACTTTTAAAACTACTCAAAGAAACATGCAAAAAATCATTAAAATCGGTTTAGTCTTTAGGTGTTTTGTTACATAAATACAGAAGATTCAATTACACATGAAAGGTTGTGTTAATTTATACAGTCAATTTACATTACTATATTATCTCGCGATATTGTAAATCTCTAAAATAACAACTCTGTCTACGTGTCTGTCTTGCCTTTTCAGTCCTTAATCTTTAGATTACAATGGAAACTGGTATACCAAGAGTTTAACATTAAAAAAAGACATCTCTGTAAGGTACATTCAGCCGATGAAATACCTACACTCTGCATCAAATTGCTTAAATCTTACTACTATTACTTAATTAACCAACTTGTATGCATTATGTGCGTTTTAATTACAAACACCGACTGAATTTATAAACAAGCGGATTGCATTAATTTTCTTGCATCTTATACACGACATTGACATTTAGATTAGAAATGCAAAAATAGAATTGCCGCTTGCATAATGCAAATGAGAATTTTTAGTTTTAGGTCACTGTATAAGCAGGAATATACTCATAGTTAAATAAATTACAGTGAAGCGCATCGATGTTGATGTTGGAATCCCGTAAATGTTAGACTGCGCCCATTATCGCGACGGCACAGCAAAGGATTTTCAGGTGACTAATAGTAATGCACCTTATGTTATTACACTAAGGTCGAAATTGCAATCAGCAGGCTGCCGGTTCGGTATTCCTATTTCCTAAGCATACCGCGGCTTGCTCAAACCATTAACATTGCAATTTCAACCTTCGTATAAGAACATAAGGTACATGACTGGCTCGTTGGTCGGATAGTCAGAGACCCTGGCCACCAAACCAAGGGTCGCGGGTTCGAATCCCGCTAGGGGCAAATGTTTCATGTGATGAACATGGACATTTGTACTTGAGTCAGATGTTTATAAATGTATTTAAGTATGTCTATCCGTTTGCCTAGTATCCATAGTACAAGCATAACTCTTCTCATCTTCAGAGTTTGCTGAATGATAATATGTATAATATACGGAATAGTTTAGTATTTCATGAACCTGAATATGAGTTTAATAGTTATACTCAATCTTCCATACTGTTAACAAATAATACTGTGATCACGTGCTTCAACGAGAAGATAAAATGTCTGCAAGTATCATAAGACCGGTTATCTGGAGAATTCCTAGGAGATCAAATATTGTAAATCTCACTCGAGATAACAACATCTCAAGACTATTTGTACATGGCAGCTTCCATCGTCCCGGCTTGTTTTATTGCGATGGCCAATATTGTGTTAATGCGGCGTTAATTGATAATTACGATAATTGGTTGGGTAATTTGTTCAATTAGGGTTGTATTTATAGTATTCGGATAGCAATATTCGATTCTGTTAACGGTAGTAATTTATATACTAGTTGTCATTGGCATTTCCTCAGTGTGTAATTTAACAAAAAAGCATATTCTTAGTTATATAAATAATAAACATTTTTATAAAATAAAAATAAGCCATTTTAATACTAGCTATCAATCAACCATCAAACTTGTGAAGCTATAAGATTAGCGAAGAAATCAATGCAGATAAATATTATTATAAAATACAGACATTTTTTAACAATACTTTTTGTCACCAATCTAATGATAGTCGGAAGAAAAAAATAAAACGTAATACTGTTATAACAATATTTACTTTTCTCACACCTCGTAATGAAAAATCGCTTTCTCTAAAACAAATTGAAGGAAACGACGAATTAAATAATATAAAACTATTCATGTAATAATGCAATACGCTATAGTCTATAATATTTATTATATCGCTAGTTGTTTACAACAGCATGAACGTCGTAATAAAAAACGGAAATCCGATTATAAATAGTAATTATTACTTGCTGTGTTTGTTTATAAACTTTTTTTTTTATCTAATGATGATTAATAAATAAACAGTCATTATGAATTAATAATTACCTGCTTTAAAATTACAAATGTCCAAAGGTTTCCAGGTCCAAAACTTTTAAAATAGCCCGGTCATTTAGTTCCGATATTTACGTTATAGCCAGAGGATTTACTTAGGAAAGGGAAAAATCAGAAGGAAACTGGCAGATTGTATAACTATGGAAGTGTAAACACAATTCATTTTGTATAGTTTGGAATAAAAAAAGGTTATATTAGATGCTTCAATTTGCCAGATTACCTAAATCCAGGATATAACGCTAGGAACATTGTGACGATTTAGTGTATCTCGACAATAGGGATGGTGATTGCATTAAAAAACTGTAATTCGATTTAGTCCGTCAGTTAGATTATACAAAAATACTAGACACATATTTTTCTCTTTATCAAATTAACAAAAATCACAAAGATAAAGCGCATCAAAGTTTTAAAGTGGGGGCTTGCGACGTCACTATTTAGTAAAAATTTACGAATGTGTGACGTCACGCGCAACTTAAATTCATTGAATCTTCGTCAATGTTTGTTTGACAAATAAATAAAAAATACGTGTTCAATATTTTTTTTTATTCTAAAACAGATTTTTTTTGTCACCTTGCCTATTAAAACCTTATAACAAATATATTCTTTAAATCCAATCGTATCTTGATATTGACTCACATCAAGGATCCGACAAGGGTTTGTAACATAAAGGAAGCATTATAAAGAGAAATTACAAACAAACCATTAACAAGACAACATGACCTTAATTAACAATTGAAGATGCAATATCAATAATTAAGTAAGCATTAATGTTTATTTATAGTCCGTTTGCAATGCTGATGCAGCGTTTAATGCGTATGCCACACACGTGGAATTGTTTGTTTATTTAAATAACGTAATCTAATTGATAATAATACTGTTAGCTGATAGTAGATACTGAATGAATTGCAATTAACTGTTATTAGTGTCGTTAAAGTTAGTTGTGGTTGTTTTCTGTCTATGTTACCTTATTGTGGCAGTTTAATGATTTTAGCATTCTTAGTATCTGTTCAATTTAGGTATTCACATTTAGCTTTATCTAAAGTCATTAGTCTTTTTACTTCAGCTATCTGACAAGCCTTTTTCAAATTTCTTCAAATTTCTTCTCTTTAAAATCTGCCATTTTTCAAAGTTGTGCAGAACGAACTGGCTAGTAGCCAGAAATATATTTTTTTATGCTCCATGTATTCTTTTATACCGCATTAAAAAAATAATGGATTTACCAAAATGATCTTTTCAGCTTTACTTTTCTTAATTTTTATGGATGATCCACTTTGGAGCATAAACTACTCATCCGATTGTTAAGACTATAAAATAAGACCTAGTTATTTAAATTATGTCATCAGCCTCCACCGATATACATTCAAGTAATAGGTACAATTTAACGTTAACATTCACATTTCTGGCAGAAGCACAGTCACCGTAGTTAGTTGAAGGAAATGATGTAATGCTTCATAGAAAAAATGTGCAATAAATTCACATTTCAGCGCAAATGGGGACTTGGCTCATTTTTTACGCGGTGTTATTAGCGCGGTGTTTGAGCGCGTTTTCGTCACGGGTGACGTAACAATCGTGTCTTTTATTCGAACACCCTCATTACACCAAGTGACATAATGCACGTTACAGTTTGGTGCAATTTACAACCGCCAGCGTTTTGGTATTGCTCTACACGCCACTGTTAAAACTGGATTTAAGTATGAAGAAGGAACCTTAGGTACTTATAAATTCATTGAACAAACCGAGAAAACTTGCTATTTACCAAGTAAAACTGCGAAGTGAAGAGTTGTTTTTGGTAAGACCATAATATAATCTATAATAAGAAATCATATCATACCCAACGCATCTATAATAATGTCTACTTATGTACACATAGTTTATTTTAATAATAATTAGTAAAATATGTGTAAAGGGTAACCTCACATTATCACTATTCTTTTACTGATTATAAACCCTATTATATCCATTTATTTGAATCATATTACATATGCTGCGCCGACCCCAGATGAACTGGGAGAAGGGCAAGAGGATGATGATGATGATTACACATATAATAATATAGTTATATTTTTATCCAGAAAAAGCCACAATTCCCGAAACATTCAACAATCTACATTAACGTGAGTGAAGCAATAATCAAAGCTATGATATTCAGAAGAATGGCATACACGTCAGGCAATAAATATACGATCTACGGTCAAAAGATTCTAAGGTTTACAAACAATCTATTGAATGCGCACTAAACATTCATTTAAGATTTCAACAATCATGTTTACACGCCCCGCCCTATCACTTAGGCCACGCCCTACGCATCGTGAATGTGTGAGCAAAATGTGTTAACAGCCTTTTGTGTGCGCAAATTACCCATGTTTGGAGTGCACTGAATGGCTCCAATGAAATATTGCAGAATCAGATCAACGCGTCCGCTAGCGTTTGGTCTGGTTTCTGACAGTGGTGTTTGGTTGTGGTTTTGATTGATTCAAAACTGTGGCATGCTGTGTTTGCCATATAATATTTTATTCGCTTAATTGTCTGTTTAAAATTATATTTAAGTACATACAATCACGAATGCTGAAGAAACGAAGCAGTAGATTTATTTACCGCTTTTTGTCAAAAATAGAATTAAGCTAAGTAGATGTAGATGACGTGTTAACCATTCACCTAAACAATCACAAATACCTTTTACAACATGCTAGCTAGACAAGACCATTGTCGGTACATTATTTTTCAATCAGAATAACACATAAAATATAAGAACTTTAATATTGCGTGAATTGGCACACAAAAATACTAGCACGTCTAGTTTGGGTATATTAGCAAATTAACAGAATTAAATAAATGAAATACCTAAGTCGGTAAACAAACTGCTATTTCACCATTCCTATAACCAAATTATGTAAGTATGTAACTTTATTGCGCATCTGTACTTTAAACTACGTTATCTGAGTAAAATATCTATAAGTTAAATAACATATTTTCCAATTAACATATATTAGATGGCAGTATTCGATACTGCTGGTCTACAGAGTAAGAATATTGCAATAGGTCGTGTGTGGGAAGCTTTAGTGTATGTAAAATACTTTTATGGTGGCATAAAGGTGTCCCGTGCTGGCCTGGGATTCGAAAAGAATGTGCCAACTATGTTCCATGCCTAGCATAGGGGCCATCCATAAAGTATGTCACACGAATTTCATGAATTTCTTTACCACCCCCCCCCCCCCCCCCCGTCCTTGTCACAGCTGGTCACATTTGTGGGACTCCCCCCTCCCTAGTGTGACATCACATGTTTTGCAATTTTACAGCCAAAAATTGCAAATTATTATGATATATAAGATTTTGAAACATGATGTCACGAAACTTAGGACCCCTCCCACCTCTTGTCACACCATGTCACACAAAGCAGACCCCCTCCGTCCCCATTTACATGTGACTTTATGGATGGCCCCATATGGTAAAAAAATTGGTCTAACTGTGTTTATAATTGTGTAGGCAACAAGCTGGAACAATTTGTTTTTTTCTGGGCTAAATGTGGTTTAAGGGTTTTATTGTTCCTTAAACTCTGCCTACCTCTTTGGGGGGTGACGGGCGTAATGGTTTATGTATATAAGGTATACATTATTTACTTATGATGTTTTTGTGCGTGTGCGAAGAGTCTTCGAGTAATATGACACGCACTTTTATGCTTGTGAATATAAAATGCCTTAGGAATATTGTCAGTAAAAATAACAAACATCGTGTTCACACCATTAACCCGAAAGTTCCACAGATGTGAAAAGTCAAGGTCACACAATCGACTAATCGATTCTCCGAAGAAACCGATGCATTCCGAACGCGAAAGCAATTAAAGGCACGACTCGATACTCATGTCGAGTAATATGGCAATTGTCTCTAATCACAATGCGAAACTATTGTCGGTCTGTCGCAACCTGCTAACTGACCTAGATGTGAGATTGAGCTGTAAGATTCGTGTGCTGGGCATATAAAACTTTATTACCATATATTTGAAGTGAATTTATTGGCAGATCGACAACCCAAGGACTTTTGCTTTGTAGGTATTATCCAATTCGTTCTGGGTCTTAACTAGTGCTTAAGCTACTTACTTCGGAGTCAGATCAATGTATGTGATGTCGTTGAATATTTATTTATTTATTTAACTAGTGGTTTTTGGACGCTGCCTACCCCTTCAGGGATTATGGGCGTGATCATATATTAGAATGTTATTTATATCAAATGACATCTCATACTTCGAGGTAAGTAGATTAAGCACTTGTGTTACGGATATCAGAATCAACAATGGTATTAAAAATATATATTTAAATATTGGATATTAACACCTAGACACAGAACAAATACAAGTTTTCATCACACTATTGTTTGTCCTGGGTGGGGATCGAACACACATCTCTTGGCACATGGGGCAGGGGCACTACTATACCGAATGCACCATCGAGCCAGTCAAAAGAGTTCTCAATTAATTTGTACTTGCAATCTTTTGGTCAAATTTTGCAAGTTAAACTCGAACTACTTCTTGACCCAATGGAGCTGAATAGTCAGCTGCTACGATCATTCTTCGATGTGCAACAGTAATTAATCACAATTAGCGATCATAGTTTCATTAATACCTCGTTATTAGACGAAGGAAGCATCAATTAGTCGACTATATGTAGCGTGAAGGATACTTACTAACGTTGTAATGGGTTCTACAGACGTTTATATTAGAGATATACCATATAAAAACCCCGTAATTATAACTTCATTCTTAATTTTTTTTAATATATTTTAGACTGTCACAAATTCCCTAACCGCAAACTCAGTATGAAAGCAAATAGACAGCAGATAGACTTGTATACGTTTACTTGTTTACTCAGATTCGTATTTGCAATATTAAATTCCAAATATAATTAAATTCTATGTTATGTAAACAATAACATCATTGCTTTTATTCTTATACATAACTCGGTTATATACTATAACCGATTACAATTATAATTCCATTTTCTCTCACGTAACCACCTTTGCAGCCAATGGCAGTTAGATTTGTCAACTAATCCAGGAATGCGAGAAATTACGATTCTATGTGCTAAGAAACAATAAGCAGCGAGTTGCATCGATACCATATCGAATAATTTGTATTGTAATAAATGAATCTTACTAATATTATAAACGCGAAAGTTTGTATGGATGGATAGATGGATGTGTGGATGTTTGTTACTCTCTCACGCAAAAAGTACTGCATGGATTTTAATGAAACTTTACAATAGTATAGCTTATACATTATATTGACACATAAGCGATGTTTCATCGATGTACCATGCAAGCAAAGCCGCGGGCAGAAGCTAGTATATACATAAATACTAACATGTCTGCAATTCCTGAAGGTCTAGGAAACGTCCACGGAGAAGTAAGCTCCTGTACCACATTTAGCCAAAAGTAAAACTGAGTTGGGTCACATGGAGAATAGGGATGTTGACTGGCAAATCAATTGAGATACTTTTTAAAGCTGTCAAAACGCAATCACTGCATAGACTTCGTATAAGCTTGTCGGTTTATGACGTCACTAGTTTAGTCAACTGACTAAATATCTAGCAGTTTTTTTTATATTAAAAAATATTAGACTTGGTATAATTCAAAATTTATAATATTTTTTTATAATTCAACATTTGTCATAAACGTGGTTAGCTCGTCACCTACACAATCGTCAAGCTACTCAATAGATCATTAGCAGCCTTATTTGTCGTATTAGGGTATTTGGTTCGTTAATAACTAGGCGACGCGGTAGCCACTTGTCACTACTAATTCACCCTTTTCCAGCTAACCCAACCCAGTATTTATTTTATGGTTAAAAGTGGTTAAATTGGCTTGCAGCTTCATTTAATCTGCCTACCCCTTTTGGAATTGGTAACGAGATGGTACGTGAAAACTCAAACTAAACTTAATACTTACAGAATACATTCTATTGTCTACACGAGCCTTTACAAGCAATTTGTAGCGAGTTGCGCAAGCGAACTGGTATTCGTTACTACAAATACTGACCGACCTACGACATTTGGAACTAATAACTATACTCGACTGGTTTGTGTGTAACCGGCCGGTGTGGTTACAATAAGATGGTTTGTGGATTTTTTTAAATTGATTAACACGATTCTGCATTTAAAAAAGAACATTTTATTTTATTCAATTCCATTTTATTCAAAACAATGCATTTGATTTTTATTGAGACTCATTTGTTAAATGTGGAATATATTGTTGTTGTCCCATGTTGGTCTGGCACATAAAAAGAATTCGCCAACTGTGGTTATTGCCTAGCATGTCGTAAAAGGTGACTAATGGTATATGGGGTTTTAGGTATGTGATTTTGTAGGCGACGAGCTAGCCACTTGTCACTACTTTTTCACAATTTTCCATCTAATTCAGCCCATTGTCCCGTGTTGTTCTGGGACTTTAAAATAATGTGCCAACTGTGTTTCTTGCCTAGCATGTCGTAAAAGGCGACTAATGGTATATGGGGTTTTGGGAATGTGATTGTGTAGGCGACGAGCTAGCCACTTGTCACTACTTTTTAAAATTTTCCATCTAACCCAGCCCAGTTTATTTTTGACTGAATGTGGTTAAAGGCGCCTGCTGCCCCTTTGACTCTGCCTACCCCTTCAGGGATTATGGGCGTGTTGTTATGTTTGTTTTGTTTGTTTGGTTTATAAGCTAAAGAATTTGATATGTTGTAAGAGACTATAGTACGTCCTAAGGGATCTCTTAAGTTTATTCCGCCATAAGAAGTAGTATTTCTCCTCTCTTAGGATTCAACCCTTTAATGTATGTACTTTTTAATGTAACTTTTGATTACAATCCATTAAGATTTCAAAGCGTAAAAATCTAAGAGACAAATAGACCGACGGAGCAATGATTAGTTTCTTAATCAATTAAAGCGAATACTTTGTTAACAACTTTCGCATGTTATCTTAAACGTGCCAATATAGATGTGTCTACGATTCATAGCGACCACTGATAAATGCATCGACTAATGACCCGGAATCATTAATCGATACATTAATCATTTATCAGTGTTGTTAATTGAAACTTAATTCTAAACTTAATACGATTTCGGTCACCGGTTTTTCACATCACCGAACTGATGTCATCACCATTTTCTACACCATTGAAGAGAGACAGCATGAGAAATTGCCATAATTAATTTTGTGTCCAAACAGCTAATAGTAAAACAAATATTAACGTAATAAATTAGCTTGACTGCGATTCGATCGTGACGCTGAGTTTCCCTAATGCGAAGTATCGCAACATTTATAATGAGGTGTGACATTATGCAAAGCTCTTTGCGAAAACTATGCAAATGACAAATTTACAACGCAAATAAAGCGATACAGGGCAGAGGTTATCATCAAAGAAATTTAAAAGAGCCGCATTTAGTGTTGGGGACTGTTGCCACACTCTCGTTGCCAAATAGTGGGACTTAAAGATCGGGACAGGTTTCGTCTTGCGTCTATAGTTTGTTTCTGAATGCTTTACCTAAAACAATAGTCTACTCATATTAAGAGACAGCATTTTGAGCTCTCGCATTTTGAAATTAAGACGCATTTAAAATGGGACATGTACACGTTGTACTTAAAAAAATATATGAGTTTTTATTTTACGTCTAGTCAAAAAGGCAGTTTCGTAGCTAGTTCATTTGTAAATAGTCATATATTTCCAACATTACTCAAGTATACACGTACACAAGTGAAGTGAAAGTGATAACTTGTCACTATTATCAGCCGGCAAATGCTGAAAACATTTCCCAACACCAACATTGTTAAGATAAATCTATCCACTTGAATGGCCCTCTATATGATATGGTATTATCTATTACCAAATATATATTGTGCCTCTTAACCTGTTTGCGAAAGTAACATATCGACGCTTAAGAACCAAGACCATCTATCTACAAAAAGTCGACTTCACAGGAGACGAAAAAAAACGTTTTATTTCCTTAAATTTATTACGTCACGTAACTTAGGTGGTATTGGTATTTTTTCATAACTTCTTATTTAATGCGAATTTGAGGTTACTGATCAAAGGAAACGATGCGTAAATTAATCATAAAAATAACTGCATTAAAAAGTAAAAAGCGCCAAAAGTGTAGATAGATGGTCTTGGTTCTTAAGCGTCGATATCAACTGATATAATAATTCTTAATACCAGAAACACACCATGATCTAAAAAAAATCTAGTTCCTCTATCTTAGGGTTACGAAGGCCAGATCGGCAGTCGCTTCAATGTAATTATCAGCCTCGCTAAATTCTGGATCATAGTCTAAGCGGACCCCGTCTAAGCACGAAACATAACGTTAAGAAAATGATGATCAGAAACAAAAAAATGTAGACGCTCCATTGCTAAATGATCCAATGTATGCCTCTGTCTTTCTTAATCCTGAGACTTGCTCCTTTCTAAACAAGTGCTTTCCCGTGTACCATGGTAGGAATAAAACCTATATAATTACCTAAATGTAGAGGTTTCCGATGTTGTCCCTCATCGCAGAGCGAGTAGCTTCAAAACCGACTTAGACTTTCATTTTAATCCAGAAGTACATGATCTGTTTTAAACCAAAACCACTCGCGTTAAACTATCTCAGCCCAACTACCAAATCGGTTGGATTGTTACAGAATTAGAGACTAAATATTGAATTCGAATTTGATGTCCCACTATTGCACATCACTACCCACAGCGTGTTCTGTAAAATTTTATGTAATATTTGCTCAGAATACGTTAGCAATCGCCTGACAATAGATAGAGACCTTTCGAACTGTGGCCTGACAATTTATGGCAATATGATAATAAAGCTATCAATATTATTTAACGTATGGGAAATGACAGGGAGTCTGACGATTCTCTCAATCAAATTGCAACACGGAATTTTAATAAATTGAGCACATCTGATTTTCATCAACTAAAACGTTGGTTACTTTGTTACGTCTTTTTACTTTAACAAACGTACGTTATTATTATTCGTATAAAATAACGAATTTGTTTCAGTTATACAAGATACCGCAGTTCTAACTTAAATCATTGTAGGTAAATGCCCACACATACATAAAGTCGAATATGGCATGTGCCATAACATTTAAAGAAGATTATGAGTATTATACTCGTATATACAAATTCAAATGCAAAATGTATTTGTTTGTGTAGGATTCAATAGAGTATATATAAACTGACTGAGTTTACTATACTAAATCCTTAAAGCAACGTGCATCTACTATCGATTAACTTGTATGTGCGAAAAAAAATCGAATATGAAACAAATTTGACTTCCTGTTCACAATGCAGTTGTCATTTTATGATATCACTTACCACGCTAACAGAGAAGTACAAGGGTCTTACTCGGGCTTTGGTGCAAATTGTTCACGTAAAACAAATAGCGTAACCTACTAGTATGCGGCTGAGAAGACAACAATTTGTGTACAATAGTTTAGACGTTATAGCATTGTCTTAAAGTTTAAAATCGTTTGTAATGTTTAGTTCCTTGCCTATGCGATAGTAGTAAGGTTTCCTGGTTGCAAAGCGACTGTTTGTTACTACAATGACTCTTGGAATTGGCTCTGTCTTTATACGCTACGATACGACTAAGGGACTTATAATAGTATCGAAATAAAACTATCGAGTACTTTTAGGACGTAATCAATGTGGCGTTTTTTTTTTGTTGACCCACTTTTAGGTACTCGGCGTCGAATATAAAGTATCGATATTGTGCTCATAAGTAGTAACCAAAAAAGTATCGTACTCGTAATATATATCGAAACAATTTTGAAAAGTATCGAGTAATAAAAAGTATCGAAAGGAAATGTACTCGATTCCACAAAGTATCGATACTTTTTTGGTATCGATTCTTTGCTGCTATTTGAAAAATATAGTGATGAGAGAAAAATCGTTAAATAAAATAACTGTGAATATACCCATGATCCAGTTTGTTTGGTTCTTCTACTTGCAAAGGCCAGATCGATGTCGCTTCAGTGTGTTAAAGGACTAGCTGAATCTAGAATTATGGTTTAAGCAGATCCCGACTAGGAACGGGACATAGCTGATGTTTTCAGAAACATTCACTATAAAAGTAGTACACAGGTAGGAGTACTTTTCCGCATTCTTCCTCATCTGATTTTATAGCCTTCAATAAAAATTTCACGTGATAATTTTTCCTTTCACCTGTCAAATAGCAGATACGCGGCAAAATTAAATGTCAATTGGTGCATTCAACATTGAAGAGATTAACTCTACTTTAATATTGTAATGACCTTTTCGTTATTGACGGCTATGGTATTAAGAGACAAAAAAACGTGCAAAATGATATATGAATTCGAGTATTTCAACAGTATAAATATTGATGTATCCAAATGGAATCAAGATGTAAGGAGCAATAATCAAGAAAATATTTTTGTATGACTCAAATATTTAAAGAGCGTAACATCCATAATTGTTTACAATGAAAATAACACAAATTTTGATCAATCAGTTATATACATTTGGCGTGTGTAACTAAATATCTTCAATAGAAGATAATCAATGTACATTCAATACAGCTGAAAATCCATGAAAAAAAAAAAAGAACCTCTTTTTTACCTTACTTAAAAAATACAAATTCTGCATTTTAAATCGTGCATTGTAAAGCGACCCTACAGTTGTACATTTCCCTTATTGGTCTGTTAACTCTATAAACGATGGTTTTGATTGTTACATATGGAAAGCCCTTTCCGTATGGTGAAATTGAATTGGTTATTGTGACGCAATCCGGCATGCTGTTCGCTCGTTTCATATGTTAAAGGTGAATTGTTTAAACTTGCGTATGAAATATGTCAATAACACCGGAAAATGTCAGTTAGGTTTCTAACTACAGTCACAATTTGTGCAATGTATGTGTAGACGATTATTATGTGAAATTACCAGATGGTATTTGGTTTGGTCGAGTTGCCGATCTAGATTCTGTTCAATTATAAGAATTTAGAAAATTGAATATATTTTATTTATATATTTCCATTTGGATCTTCTAGTTAGGTCCTAGTTACACTTTCTACGTGGCTTAGTCTGGCACACAAAGCATAAGATAGAACTTCCCAATAACCTCCTGCCTTCTTAGGGGGAACATAAAATAATTATGATGAAACTGGCTAAAAAATCATATGCCAAAGTTTTTTTTTTTAAATTTATCGGTTCAGATAATGTGTTAGTATTGTAAACGTAACTTATTAGACACGTACACTTACTGTGCATTCACCTACATCGCTAAAAAGCACGGAATCGTTTATTGAAGAAATTTCGTCAAAAACTATAACAAAGTCTGCTTTCAGAACTAAAATGAACACCACATTTCTGGGTCAACGATTTCTATCGAACATAATATTTATTTTATAAAACTTTTTAATAGATGTGAAAGCGAGACTAATCCTAAAGTAAACTAAGTTAAAGACACAATCAGTTCATAACACCCTTTTTATTGACAAACTCATGTAATAGCCACGAAAAACTATACATTATTCTACTTCCATAACAGCCATGTTTGGCTACCACAAAGTTAAACGCGTAAAAACTGGCCTTCAACTCGATACAACAATGCCATATCAAATTCGCTTCACAGAGGCTGATTCGCTCAGGCACCGTAACGATTGACAATGGTTGCGCACCTCTGACCGTTTGTACTTTCGCTGTGCCGACAAGAAGCTGTCCAATTACAACGCTTGCTAACGTCATAAGGGCATTCATAATCAACATTTTTCGCTCAAGAACTCATACTCAAACTCATACTCTTAAAATAGTTGTGTAATATGGGAAATCAGATGGATTTGGATCTGATCGTTAGATACTTTGTCCACGTAACCAATAGGTAAAATTTCTATTCTTTTTAGGGAAAATGTTTGAATGATGCATATGGACTTTCGTATTCGAGTTTATACATATATTTATATTTATTTATACTAATTATATCAATTTGTTACCCTAGTACCCATACTACAAACACATTTGGAGCTAGGAAATGGTGTGCTAATGTAAACAATCTATTATAATTATTCTGTCGCTTCTAAGAGTTGTGAGAGCTACCGCACAAAATTTATTAGCCTAAGGAATATTTTCCTCTCTATCTGGGTTAATATCATGTGTGGCAAACGATGCAAATTCCACACTTCCACATTATATTATATATTTTATTTCTTGACTGTTCCTAATTAATGATCAAATAGCTATAAAGGATGTTTAAATCATAAAGTTGCACTGTTGCTGGTTGGACTGGGTCATCAAAATTCCATTTCATTAGCATGCCGTATTATCAGAGGTCACATTTATTTGAATAAACAATTTGACTGTTTCCTTTTGAGATTTTTATCTACACGGAATGTCTTTTTGATTGGCGAACTGTGTTGCCTGTTGTGGGATTACCCAATTGTTGGGGAAAAAGATCAGCGCGAAGTTATTTAAGGGTTTGTGGTAAGCAAAATTTTAATTACTTAGGCTTTAAGATCTCTTTAAGTCTAGTTTAGTATGTCAATACAACATGAAACTACAAATATTGGCGGATTAAATATTATCCTGATAAACTATTCTGTACATAAAAGTTTCTTCTAGCTTTCTAGGTATAGTAGAAGAAATTAAAAGAGATTAATCGGTTTTTAAATTTATTACATATCTATCCTTAAAACACCTTAAACCAACGCTTGAATACAGAAATAGACTTCGATTTTACATGGCTATGCCAATTGTTCAAAGTAAATCATTAACATTAAAACATAGAGACTGCGCTAAAACCAAACATAGTCAGAAGGAAAATAAAGTATATTGGCCAAAATTGTGAGTTAAATTGTGCATTTAAATAAATAAATAATAATAAATAAATATCCCACACATCACATTCATTGCTCTGACTCCGAGCTAAGTAGCTTAAGCACTTGTGTTACGGATATCAGATTCAACAGAGGTATTACAAATATATACTTAAATATTAGATATTAACATCCAGACACAGAACAAACACAAGTAATCATCACACCAATGTTTGTCCTGGATGGGGATCGAACCCACTCTTGGCGCATAGGGCAAGGTCACTACCAAATGCGCCATCGAGGCAGTCTAAGCTATTGCAGTGGAGATTTTATAAGATATGCTGTTAACACTGCCGACGAAGAATGTTGTGGGGTTGAATGGAATTTTACAGGCACTTATTGCGAACTAGATCGTGACTTGGTTAAGTTATAATGAGATTATACTAAGAATTCCTTGGAGATATAACAGGCGTGATATTTGATTCTAGAACGTTTCAACATAATTTTATTGTCATGCCAATGTATTTTTATTGGCGTAGGTAGTGAACACCGTTATTTCTTATAACTAAATATATTTTTAAATATGCGAATTATATCCTTGCATGTTAGATAAGGTATTTTTAATTGATACTAACTTTTGCCCGCGACTCTGCTCTCAGAAAGAATTGCATTACTCAATCAAACCTTAGAAGTTAATTCTTTAGTAATATCATACCTACCAAAAACAGGTTCAAAAGCCCAGTCAAGGCCTCTCAAAGTCGACAGATTCATGAACCAGTTTTACAATTTTTTTTTCGGCAATCGTAAACGCGCTTCCGAGATAATCCTGACGCGTGTTTATCATCAAGCAACACCGCGGTATATTGCTCCTATCTTATCGGCTATCAGCACTTTAGCGTCTATGACGAGTGTGTTAACAGAGTGTAAACATTACAGGTCGTCAGGACATGTTTATAAACATGTTATCTGGTAAATAAGGACTTACTGCTTCACCGTATGTGGAAACGTACCTGTAACAGAAAGATTTATAAATTAATTGGTTTATGTGAAAATGGCTATGTTAGATTGGTCTCGTGTTGGTCTGGGACTATAAAATAATTTGCCAACTGCGTTTCTTGCCTAGCATGTCGTAAAAGGCGACTAATGGTATATCGGGTTTGGGGTTTGTGACTGTGTAGGCGACAAGCTAGCCACTTGTCACTACTTTAACACAATTTTCCATCTAACCCAGCCCAGTTTTATTTGGCTGAATGTGGTTAAAGGGGACTGCTGCCCCTTTGACTATGTCTACCCCTTCGGGGATCACGGGCGTGATGTTAAGAGCATATGATGAAGATGGCTATGTTTGATTGAAATTGTCTGCATGAGCTGCGATTAATTCACACATGTGTCCTTATGTCAATTACGTAGTTAGTTCAACGGACATGTGATGAGATGAGGTTAGGGGCACGTGACAAAGAGGGCGACGAGTATGAATGTTTGTGTTTGAAGACGAAGAAGACGACCAAAGAAGAGATGATACATACATACATAACATCACGCCCATAATCTCCGAAGGGGTAGGCAGAGTCCAAGGGGCAGCATGCCCCTTCAACCACATTCAGCCTAAAATAAAGCCGGGCTGGATTAGATGGAAAATTGTTAAAAAGCAGTGACAAGCGGCTAACCTGTCGCCCACACAATCACACACCCAAAACCCGATATACCATTAGTCGCCTTTTACGACATGCTAGGCAAGAACCACAGTTGGCACATTCTTTTTTTTGTCCCAGATCAACATGGGCCAAGTCCCAGACCAACATGGGACAAAACATGGGAAGAGATGATAGATTGTCTGAAAGATGATATGAGTGTATTGGGAGTCCGCTCGCAGCTCGATAACGACTGACCAGGTGAGAAAACCTAAAGCGCAGAAACCTGATAGCCTAGAAAAAGGCAAAAATGATGACGTAGTTAGTTCAGCAGTGCCAAGCCGCACGAACATTTCCAACCGTCTTCAATCAACGCCATGATAAGAAATCAACTCACTTTCAAAGAAATCGCAAACCCCAACGCACCAAGCTTCATCGCAGCACAATACATATTCATAGACAAATTTCTAAGCACATAATTGAAGCGTTTGTTTACAATAACAATGAGAGCGCAGTTATTTCTAATTGGTAAACACTTGGACGATTGAAAGTCTGCTGAATCGTGTTTGTCAACACAATGGATGGTGTGAATGGTATATGATAAACAATTGGAGGCCTAAGAAACTGTGGGGATATGATGAGAAGGATACTGACATCAAGAATTAATTAAACATTCGCATTTATGATGAGATGATGTGCTAAATTAGCTGTCTATTTGTAATTGGTTTCGGTTAAACACGTGCTGTTGGTACTAATGTTATTTGCCTTCTCATAGATAGGTTTATAAAATATGGATCATTCAGCATTTGTATGAAACAGGATATTATGTCAGATTGTGGCGTGATGGATTCCAGCTGATCTAGAGTAGCAGAGTAGGTACCTTCTGCCTATTTGCACAACAAACTAAAATGTCACTTCCACGCTTTCCAGATTTCCCGAGACAAAGGCGCGTCCCGCGGGATCAATCGCTTTTATTTTTTCCAGGTTTAACGTGCCTAATGTTCTCACCTACGCTTAAATCTCTAGGCGTATTTAATTTTATCTTAATAAGTCTAATCGTTTAGGCTTTAAAACGTAACAGACAGACACGCAACATTCTCTTGGGCACATTTAGTTTAATGATAAAATCTGCGTTTGTTACCTTACGTTGCTAACTATAGGTTGAAATAGATTTGAATAATCTTACTTCACCGCCTTTTAACCGCAGGATCTAGCTTCTAGGTCAAGTTAAGTTTTCTACACGCTTCCAATAATACATTTCCATTGACCTATTGAGGCCAGACCAATGAAAAAGGTATTTTGCAAATGTTGCAACATAATTTTATTGTTATTCAATCGTCTCAATCGGATTAAATCGATTCATTGTTGCTCTAATCATGCGATTCGTTCATTACAATGGATGGTTTTCATGATGGATTCCGTTTCTTGTGCCGTTTTTCTCGACTTTTCAGAAGGAATCCGAGATCAAGTTTTTTCTCTAACGCAAGGAATTTGTTATGTGAAACTAACTTACTTTCGTTATACGAATGAATACTTCCCATTTCATTATATAGCGTATCAACAAAAGACTTTCAATCAAAAATTTGGTCTTATTGCTAGGCAAAGGGGTCCTATATTTGCTTCCCTCAACTAATGTCGACGCATAGTCTGTTATTTTAATCTTATTTTTGTTTATTCTAGAACGTAAATTATAATATGTAAGGTAACCTATCCAGGTATTTACCGCATCAAGACGAGATTTACTCTAGAATTGAACTTTTATCGTAAGTACTAGCCACTCATAACTAAATAACTTTAACAGTCCGCTAAAGATACTCAAGTCCATTCGTGCTCCGAAGTAATATTGCTCACAGAAATTAAAAGGTACAAGTCGTTAAGTTATAACCGGCTATTATAGTGTGGTAATAGTTTTAACTCAGCCTTTTAAACTGTGGGATAACTGCTGGCTCATAAGCTCGTAATATCTTCATGTGCTATTGTAAATATTACAATATACTGTTACCAAATAAAGCAATGTGTTTGTGTTTTTCTGTTTTTCGGTCTAGAGATGAAGTGTTTTATATGGATCGCTGTTTTGTTTTAGTTGAATTTGTTTTAAAATCGTTCTTATTGAAGTTTATTTGAACATGTAACGGTAAAAATCGTGATTCTCTTTTCAAATCTTCTGAGAATCTTTTAACTGCTCTTTTGTCTTTTAAATGAAGTGTGACGAAAATATGTAATTAAGAAAAACTAAGGTTACAATAAACATAGTTTTCGCAATTCCACAATCAATAAATATATGAAAAGATTAATGTAGGATAAATTTGCGCTTCGATATATCACTTCATCTTGTAATTAGAGGTCTTAATCTCCAGCCTAAGAGCTAACGCTTCGAATTTAACTAAGAGAATTTTTTTGTCGAATTTCCAGCTGTGAATCTGCGCTGATCCCAGGTGACCTGGGAGAAGTACAAGAAGATGATGATGATTTAATGTAGGTACCAATTGATGCTCTATGATTAAAAACCAATTTCTAGCAAAAGTACCAGCATACTATTTCGCGAATCCCGTTCCGGCTGGATGCTATTACCCAACCATCCAAGCCGCTTAAATTTAGCCGGCACCAAGAGGCCAGATTCCACCACGGTGCATCGCCCTTGAACGTTTATTATGACTGCTAAATCCGTAACAGAACATATGCTCCACCTTCTACCGGTTCGCCGAACGATAAATTTAATGTTTAATGAGTTCACCGTTTGTTACAGAAAGTTTACGATGTTAAATTGAGTCGGCAATTGGACGATGTAGTGCCTAAGTGCCGCTAAGAATAGCACAATCGGAATAGGACGGCAACCCGGGCTGGTTCTAGATTTCAATTGGGCTGAGTTTCAGCCCAGTTTTACCCATCGAATTTATAGGGTTCCCACATTCTTTTCGTTGGGAGAAATAGAGGTAACTAATTAACGTTTTCGTCAATACCCTCATTGAAAGCAATTCTTACAATAGCTATTGAGTACAATAGTTAATGAAACTGAAAGTAAGGTATTTCAGAGCCCCGATGCAGTATTTATGGTCCTATCTGAATTGGTCAAACTAACCAAAGAGTATTTATAGCTGGAAAATGTTTTCCAGCTGTAAATACTCTTGTTGTTGTACTTCAAAGTTTGAGGACTCTGTTTTATTTTGATAACTTTGAGCCCTATGGTAAATTGCACACCTGGTTTCCTTTCTAATTTGATTTTGAAATTCACCAAACAGTTTGGATTAAAACCTTATAAAACACCGAAATTCGCAAACTCTTTAGAATAGTATTCTAAACACTCTGTTATCACTCTTCCAAGACATGGATCCATGTATTTGAGAAACTCTTCATTCCATCGATCTATTGATGCGTTAAGGTAAGCAGATTGACACAAACACTTTCTCAATCATATTTTAGCTTAATTACCTGCTGAAAACCAGGGTCGTGTTCTGCCTTCAGGTAGCTCGCGACTCGAGCTGAGCGGGCGCCCTTTGGGCACACTCTGTTCGTTCTTCTGTTATTTGTATGTCTTTGTTGTTGTAAATTCATATTGTGTCAAATAAATTAAGCAATTTAAGCTATTTGTAATTACAATAACATAATAACGTTTTAATGTAATTCTAAGATGTTCCACTGTTGATTGACGTTAGATAATAAGCGATACATTGTAGATGACATCATTCGAGCAAGGAAAATAATAGAATGTTCTGCTGCACAAGTTTTAACACGAATAAAACGATGATGAGTATTAAATTATACCTGACATAAATACTATACACGGCAATCTTACGAACACAATGGATGTAATAGGCTCAAACTCCCATTTGCTATTTGATATAGTTTGAATGCCCTCATTGTGTCATCATTTAGCTAATACTGAGATAATTCATGTCAAGTATAGTGGAAATAGCTTCATTACTACGCGAGGAGTGGTTGAAACGTCAGAAATTATCGTCATCAACTCAGTGATGACTCAATGATGTCAATGACACCTGCTATGGATTAGAAAATAACTTTTTATTACTGTAGCATAATATAACCAGTATCGATTACCGTAATACATTATAATCGATTTCTGCTAATAGCGACTATCGTTAGGTCATTAGAAAACTCTTTCGATGTAGAATTTAATACTGAGGCTGTAGTATTAAAAAACAGTTGTATAATAACGAACTACGGATTGAAAATGTTTGCCTAAAAATTATTTAATTTTTTTTACGACATCCATGGCCAAGACCCACTTCGGGACGCTAAGCCAGCGTAGTAGTAGTAATAAATTATTTACGGGATACAACATTTTTGGGTCCTTTTTGCAAGTTCAAAATTTTAGCGTATAAATATCAGACTACATCACAAACATTGATCTGAATTAAAGGTAAGCTTAATCACTTGTGTTAGGGATATTAGAAACAACAGTGATATTACAAATATATACTTAAATATTAGATATTAACACCCAGATACAGGCCAAACATAGGTATTCACCATACGAATATTTGTCCTTGGTGGGGACCGAACCCACAACTCTTGGCGCATGGGGCAGGGTCACTGCCGAATGCGCCATCGGGCTTGTCAAATCAAAATCATCACCATCGATTAAATGGTTAAAGTGTGCAAAAATGACAAACAGATCGACTGTTACATTTATAATACAATAGTAGTTAAGATTAACGCTGGTGACTAATACTTTTCAGCAAGAAAGTGAAATCTACACTCTAGTCTTTTTCTCTATGTTTCGTTTTTCTTGTTTCCCTTTCGTACGGTCGTTTATGACCACAAAGTAAAAACGATGTCTTTCAATATAACGCCCTACGCGTCAATTGATATCTTGACTTTCTACCGTCTGGCTAGAACTTTCTATCTGATATTATGTGACGGAGCGCGAAGCCACGCAAGTCAAGGCTAAAGATAATACTGTTACGTGAACGAAATGCGATTAAAATATTGTGTGTATTTTTCACCAATATTTCTTGTATTACGAAGAGTGGAAACTAGGAGTACAGTTAGCGCAATGGTAACTGAGCATGGTATGACTTGCACTCTTTGGTCTTGTTGAGGATTTGCTGCGCAGAAGAAATCTTTTTGGTGAGAGCGTAACAATTGAAGAATTATCTAAAATTACTCCTGTTAATCCTCCAACAGCAAATAAAAATACAAATCCTAATCTTCATAGAATTGATGGTCTATAATTGATAAGAAACTTAGGTCCCGTCGCGCGTGGGACCTGTAAATCGTCTCACTGGATCTTAGTCACTAAACGAAATATAAAATATTTATCAGATATCAGACCACATCACATGATCTGACTCCGAGGTGAGTAGCTTGAGCACTTGTGTTACGAATATCAGAATCAACAGTGGTATATTAACACCCAGACATAGAATAAACACAAGTATTCATCACACGAATGTTTGTCATGTGTGGGGATCGAACCCACAACTCTTGGCGCACGAGGCAGGGTCACTACCGAATGCGCCATCGAGCCAGTAAAAAATGTGGACTGAATAGCTTGAGAGCCACCGTCACGTCAGTTTGCCCTAAGAAGATGGTCCTACCCCTGTCAAGCCGGCCCAGTCATACCGGAACTAATGCGGCTTCATTGAGGTTGTTAAAGAGGATCGGATATTGAAAATCGAGATGTACGTAGTAGAATTGGTACAAGTTGGTGTACCAATTTTCTAGTTCCAAACTTAGCTTATGTTTGTGCTATTGATACCTAGGATAAATATATATCAATAGAAAGAATAGACCTACATATATATGTTTAAAAACATCCATCACTCCGGTACAAATGTTCATAACACGAAACATTTGCTTCTAGCGGGATTCGAACCCGCGACCCTTGGTTTCGTGGTCAGAGTCTATGATCACTCGACCAACGGGCCAATTTACTGTTTAGTAATTAGAAATAAACGTAAACCTTATATGTTGTATTGTCATAGCATTTAAACACAAATCATAAAAGCAAAATCTACTCGCTTATCATACACAATGCACTTTATGGCATTGTCGTACACCTATGTGTACGCTAAAGAAAATGCACTATTTCTCTTATCAACGGTACTGTTACTTGGCGTTTAGTGGGCTCGCTCTAACAAAATTACACATTGCCTTGTGTGTGAATTAGCGTGGGTGGTGCTAACGATTCTGTTTAAAAGTTTGGTGAACTCACTTGGACTACTTACTGGTGTTTAATGAAACGAGGTGAGATTGATTCGTAGTTGGTTTTATTTTTGAGGATGTGCAATGTTTATTTGAGGATTGCTTCCTGTGAGTCTGCTTGTAGGATCGGTCTGGACAGTGTGGGATCACAGATACGAATCTGTGATTCCGTGTTGCGTGATTTTTTTATTTAACCCATGAGATATTATTTATATCTAGCTTCTGCCCGCGGCTTCATAGCCTATGTTATTCGGGTGTATGAGCTAAGTATATTATTCTAAAGTTTCTTTAAAATCTATTCAGTAGTTTTTTCGTGAAACAAACGTCCATCCATACATACAAACTTTCGCATCTATAATATTAGTAGGATAAAGCGGTAAAATTGTAGTACTGTAAGTAATTTACCCTGTAATTAGGTACTTATCAAGAAACCTACTGCTACTGCTGTTAGACCTAAACTTATTAAAAAGAAAGAAACATTTATTGTAATATTGTATTAAATAAGAGAGAAAAGAAAATAGAATAATGTAATGTATGTGATGCCACGTAAGTACATGTTAAGTTATAACTTGACGCCGTACGTCAGGTTAACACTGCAGAAGCGCTCTTTCTGGCGGAACCTATTAAATGACCGACAAAATAACACTTTTTGTTTGGTGCCGAAATCATTCATATTTTTTTTAACTGATACCAGCCTAATACAATTCTGTTATAAAAATTTTTTCATCACGTCAGATTTTTTACTACGTCATTTAGTAACTTGACTACAAACTTTAAAAAATAAGCTATTTTATTTAACGATTTTTGTCGATTTATTTAACATCATCTTCCTAGCGTTATGTCCCGTGCTTAGACGGGGTCCGCTTGGACCATGATCCAGGATTTAGCGAATCTGGTAATTACATTGAAGCGATTGCCGATCTGACCTTCGTAACCCTAAGATAGGGGAACCAGACAATTTTTGGATCATGGTTACAAATTCAAAGTCGTTTGAATTTGCAGGTTTCATCACGATGTTTTCCCTCACCGTCGAGCTAGTGGTATAAATATGTACATAGATTTGTAAAATCTAGAGGTACATGCCCGGGTTTGAACCCGCACTCCTTGGTTAAGAGGCGCGTGTCCTTACCATTGAGCTACCACTGCTCATTAATTTCTATGCTGCTAACAGCATAGAAATTATTGATGTTTAAAATTAATAAATCTCTTTAATAGTAAAAATATTTGATATTTTAATGCTTTTTAAATTAAAATTATATTATTTTCCTAAGCAAAGATATGGCTAGATAAGATTTTCTATTTTTTTTTCATACATTGTGGGCTGTACCCGTAGTATGGACGAATTCTTTATAGCATTCTAATGCGTATATTTAGTCAGGCATCAACATAGCAATATAATTTATACTATTAATAAAAACATTGGGATTATTACTTTCTATAAAAGATGACAAGTATCAGATATTTAGTATTAATGAATTAATTTATCAATACTAAAGCCAGGCCTGATAGCCAGATTTCATAACTTTGTTATCAAATATCTCAAAAATGTGACGTGATAGGCAAATTTGGATGATTGTATCTGGGTCAACTGTTACTGATTTATCAAAAAAAAACAGTGAGTTGATTCTGCACCAAAAACACTGTTGACCTGTATTATTATGCAGTCTTTTACCTTGATTATATATTTTTATTTGTATACAAAAGTAGCAACGAATCTCGGTTTTCGTCTTCACTCGTCCCCCATTCACACTAAGCCAATAAGCAGTGAGTTAACACGCTATTACACAGATAGCCATCATTACTAAGAGTACCTTCCACCCACACTTGAAGCTCACTCGGTATTGCCTCAGTCGAATTCAACTCAATTTGTGATCGTCGCCATAATGAAATGTCGGGGATCAGTGAGGTAACCGGGTCGCTAGGATACCTTGACGAAACCAATAGCCGTTTGAATCCCGTTTGAGCAAATGTTCGTGTGATGAACCCGGTCTTCGACGTCATCTTGTACTCGAGTCGGGAATGTTTATTCATACGTCTAGTTTTCACACGTCGAAGATGCTTTATATAGGGGTAAGGAATTGGTGATACTACAGTTTATTGGCTAGACCAAGTGGCCTGTTATTAAAATCTAGAGGTAGTGCAGGTTAGGTAGCTCAGGTTTTAATTAATACCTATTGCATTCCCTCTATTACATCTGCTTAAAGGTAAGTCGCCCTGTCACTTTATTATTTGTTGTCTATTGTTAATGTAATGTTAATGTTATATATTGTAATTATTGCTAATAAGGAAATTGGTTTTCTCCAGTTCTTTTTATTAATTTAGCTACCACTACGTTAGCAATGGATCATATGAAAATAAGGAAATATCATTGGTATTACAACCGATGCTTCTTATTGTAAACAATTTCACTGTGTCACCGTTAAACCTACACACGTAAAACTCTAACTGCAATTCGGGCTTAACTAAGAATCAAAAGCGGCGATAACATTTTAGACCCAAGAATTTTAAAAGCACTGTTAAATTATCTACCATCAACTTGTGAAATCCATAATTTGACAATAAGCTAGATTTTTATATAATAAACGTTTGAATTTGAATTTTATTGCATCTTCAAATGCGAATGATTGTTGTAATATTATGTTTTCGTAACTGTGCACTTATAAACGGTCCAGCTATGTGACGAGATGATACATAAAAAATAAATATTGAAAACTACGCCGGCGTATTCAGTTCGTTGCAAAGCTATATTCAGCCGATATCTCATTTTAGAGAGAATTAATACAACAAACAAACAAACATAACATCACACCCATAATCCCCGAAGGGGTAGGCAGAGTCGAAGGGGCAGCAGGCCCCTTTAACCACATTCAGCCAAAAATAAAACTGGTCTGGGTTAAATGAAAAATTGTGAAAAGTAGTGACAAGTGGATAGCTTGTCTACACAATCACATACCCAAAACCTGATATACCATTAGTCGCCTTTTACAAAATGCTAGGCAAGAAACACAGTTGGCACATTCTTTTTAAGTCCCAGACCAACACGGGGCAAATAATAAATATCAACTGTATAATAAAGAATAGAGATATTAAGGGCTAATGTTCGTGTGATGAACATGTAAAATTGATTTATGAATATGTATATATTTACATTACACGTATTTATATTTGTCTATCTGTTGTAGTACTCACAGCACAAGTAAGAAATTTATTATATATTACAGTTAATTGAAAGCTACAGATATACTGAATATCATTATCGAATAGATCAATAAGCAACAATACTAACGATTCGAAATGTTTCCCGCTCCAAAAAAAACATCAAATCGCAAAACGCAAGCGATTGATAGCCTCACACAAGATGGATGGGAAGACCCGCTTCGCAGACGTTGAAATATCGGGACCAAGTCAGAGGTCCAAACGAAAGTGCCTAAGAGTCGTGTTGCGAAATTCCACTCCTGCGCAAGGTTGCGCGCGTGACCTTTCCGGAACATGGTTGTATTGATGAGGTGGCTTTGTACGTGTCAAGTTGGCTGGAGTCGGCTGTTTGAAATGTTTGACAGGTTCGAATGGAAATATGCGTTTGTTTGATAGGGGTTGCTAATGTTATTGTATATATTACAGTACAGTGAGTATTTTATTATATATACACAGTATTTTCAGTAGCGAGCATTGGTTATTTATATGATGTTAGTAATAAGCTGTCATTTTAATATCCTAAACATAAAGTGTTTAGATAACCAAACGACCGGTACTATAAGCTGGGTATGTATAATCGATTTATGGGCTAATTGTACGTTATTTCTGTATGCCAAGTTATGTAGTTGTTTTCGTGCTATAAAGAATATTTATCTATGTTCGTAAATAAAATACTATCACGGCCGAAATCCGAAGGGGCAGGCAGAGTCAAAAGTCCAACTCTCAAAACCACTTTCTGCCAAAAATAACTTATGAAAAAATAGCGACAAGTGGCTAGCTTGACACCTACACAATCACATACCTAAAACCCGAAATAATATTAATCGCCTATTACGACATGCTAGTTAAAGAACGCAATTGGTAAATTCTTTCAAGTCCCAGACCAACATGGGACATTACCATTATTTAATTAAATTTAACCATTAACATGCTAAAGCGACTGTATTAGCGATTCCCATTTGAATCACAAAGGTTTCAGGCGTGTTGTTAAAAGCAATTTCCGTCAGAGTATTGTTCGCGGGCTGTTGTCGTGGTGACGTCACAGATGTTTTATAAACTAACGATGTGTGCAAATAGTTAGGATGTTTGATACGGCAAAAGAAGATTGAAGTTTTGCTTCAAGGCGATGTTTTTTTTTACTATAGGTAAATAAATAGACTAAAAATCCTAATATAATTGTTTTAAAAAGAAAAACCTCGTTTGAAACTAACTTTTAAAGCCTATTTTAAGTTGGCTACATGAACGATCACGAATTACTCAGATAATCTGGTAGTAACAAAAGACATAATCGGGTAGATAGTTTAGGCTTTACGATTAGAGGTATTTTATGTATGTAGTATATATCTACATACACAGTCAACTTTATAAGTGGTCAGACATCTAGAGTTCTATATGTGTGAGCAGGTTTCCTCATTAACTCTGCCCTCACTACCCAACTAATGATATACACGTTTGTTATGGTAAAGACGTTAACAGTTTTTTTAAATCCACAGGTACTTACTTCGATGTGAAGCAGAAACCCTTGCATATCAAACACTGTTCTTACCCACTCAGCCACTACTATCCTTCTACGGATATAAATGCAACCAGTTTGATTATACCTTAGATGCATACATTAAAGGTCAGTGACCTACTAAGTAATCCATTATCACACACAACACATTACTTACTTATTATATGCAATGATAAATACTTAGCAAATACACTTATTATTCAAATGCGTCCCTTCAATCTTCATCTACGTGTTAATCAAAGTCAATGTAATTAACATTGAACCGAGTGGCTCAGGTATTTCCAACGCGATATTATTGGGTCGCAAATCACAATGGATGGAATAGGGATGCCAAACCTTTGGCCCGCTAACTAAAAAGACTAACCTGTAAATAAATTAAATTTAATTATGTCGCGATTTCGTGTATCCCAGAGATTTCCAGTTTTTTTTCATTACCCTGCTGATCACGGCGTAAATCAGCGAGAGCATCGGATACTCAGTATCTGAAAGGAGGGCGTCTCAACCCTCCGGCGAACGATTGAGGTATACTGACTAAACCCCTGAGATGTGCCATCAGTCGATACTCAACATTGGAATACAAAATACCAAACCAGCAGTCACGCTAGTTTCCATTTTATTTTTATTAATTACCCAAAAGTCTATTTAATGATAATAATATATTTTATAAAAATAAACAAACGCATTAAAATATACCAACCATGCAGTCAGCCCGAATACCTTTCTATAATGGTGGTTGCTTATTGGATTCGTCCTACCCTAGAATCATATATGTGTAATTACGATTTCATTTTCTTCATTAATTTTGAATTAAGGAAATCCTTTTATTGGTCTTATTGTTGGCATAGTTTGTATCAAACAATATCATTTGTAATTGCTGTTGGTTTTCTTAAATAAAAAAATAATTCATCGACTTCTAAGCTACATACATACATTACATCACGCCCATAATCACCGAAGGGGTAGGCAGAATCAAAGGGGCAGCATGCCCCTTCAACCACATTCAGCCAAAAATAAAATCGGGCTGGGTTAGACGGAAAATTGTGAAAAAGCAGTGACAAGCGGCTAACCTGTCGCCTACACAATCACACACCCAAAACCCGATATACCATTAGTCGCCTTTTACGACATGCTAGGCAAGAACCACAGTTGGCATATTCTTTTTAAGTCCCAGTCCAACATAGGACAGTGGGCTGGGTTGGATGAAAAGCTGTGAAAAAGGAGACATACCCAAAAGCCCGTAAACCATTAGTTTTACGACGTGCTAGGCAAGAACCACAGTTGGCACATTCTTTTTTTGTCCTGAATTAACATGAGCCAAGTCCCAGACCAACATGGGACAAAATACTTCTAAGCTAGACTCAGCATAATGCACTTAACGATTACCCAGGACACGAAAACACCCCAGACCTGCAGAACAGTTCGCCACCCCTGCCGTAGACAATGTATGGATAAACGCGGCCGGATTTATAGAACTTCCGCAATAACTGTCTAAGGCGTCCTAATTGAGCTGTGAGTTAGATCTGATCGCGTGAGTTATGAACGGGCCGCGAATTTAACGCATGCTACTTTGTAGATAAGATATACGAGTATGATGCGGAGTCGTTCGGATGTATGGACGATTTTAGAGCATTGCTCTGGCCTTAATTATGGTGGGGTTTTTGGTCTCGCCTCGTTAGGCGTCTGGCACGGATAGGAACTCACACACTTCTGAAGCTTGGGTATGAGAGCAAGTTTTTTTTTACCTAACTAACTAACCGTAGAGCTTGTATGAAAAGGATTATGAATGTTGAAGAGGCGAGTGAAGTGTGTAAGGATCGTGCCATTTGGCGTTCGGTTCTCTCTGCCTACCCCGTAAGGAAAGTGGCGTGAAGTGATGAGTGAAATGGGAGTGGATTGCTCGATGACGGCTGACCGGGACGTATGGAAGAGGTAGACATGCTGCGCCGACCCCAGATGAACTGGGAGAAGGGCAAGAGGATGATGTATCTTCAGACAAAAAATAGCGAATAAAAAGGGCATTTTAAGGTTATAGTTCTAATATGCTCTAAGATGGGAAAGCTATACTTTTGAGGCTACGAAATTGGAGATGCCTATTAATAGTATGTATTGTAAAAATGTACCTGTTTGTTTACACTTTTGACGTCTTAAGGCATGCCCAATAATAAAGAAATTTAAAATGCTCATCAATTCTTTAACGGAACCTTTTCCGGTACTCGGACAACCATGGACATAAATAAATAATATAATCTCCAGACTGACACACCAATTTCCTAGTTCCAAACTAAGCTTATGCTTGTGCTATAGATACTAGGTGAACGGATAGACATACTCAAATATGTTTATAAACATCCATGACTCGAGTACAAACGTCAATGTTCATCACACGAAACATTTGCCCCTAGCGGGATTCAAACCCGCAACTTTCGGTTTCGTGGCCAGGGTCTCTGACCACTCGACCAACGGGCCAGTCAATACTACATCTGAACCCAATTAATGTACCAATCTAAATAACAGCAACTTACAGATCCTTTTCTATGAAACACGCGACCGGATCCACGGGCAACTTAAGCTACAAGCAGAAAAAACAACATACACGCCTTCGCCACAATCTCAACTATAATAGCAGTTACGGTATTGGCCATTACCTGGGCAGCACAGAAGCTTGACTTGTGTCTACTTAACCACGACACATTTACTTCATTACGTAGTTTGTCACAGTAATGTTAAGAACAGCAGAGTATGTTTACTTTAAACTTAAAATTACGTTTTCATTTATTTATTAAGTCTCACTAGCACACATACATTGAGCATTACAGTAGTTAACTACATATACATATATTGTTTGAAAGTTCGTTCCAATTATAAGCGAGAACTAGATTGGTAACATACGGTTAAAGTTAGTGTTATGTCAGTATGAGAGCAACATTTAGCAAAAACATTACTTCAGTAGTGGAAATAACATGTTCTTATTTTTTCCCGAGCGAGAGGTTTTATAACTCTTCTTTCTACCTCTACGTACTTGGATTTGAGGCCTGTGCCTATTCTTTATTCACTTTGATCACACTTTAGATAAATTAAGAAAATACTTTGTTATACTATATTTAATACTGACTGACCCGTTGGTCGAGTGGTTAGAGACCCTGGCCACGAAACCAAGGGTCGCGGGTTCGAATCCCGCTAGGGGCAAATGTTTCGTGTGATGAACATGGACATTTGTACTCGAGTCATGGATGTTTATAAATGTATTTAAGTATGTCTATCCGTTCACCTAGTATCCATAGCACAAGCATAAGCTTAGTTTGGAACTAGGGAATTGGTGTGTCAGTCTGGAGAATTTATTTATTTATTTATTTATTTATTTTTTAATTGCTATTTTTTTTCTCCTGGCGCATTGTAATGTACAAAAGTATGGGAAGTAAGATACATTTATTCAGCAAGCTACAGCTATACTGTTTTTCCCTCTACTGTCCTATTGTCTCCTGTATCTAGGCCGTCTGATTGAAATGAACCAGGGTTCCCTTATCTACCTTCGTTAGTACCAGCATAATATTTCAGTGCGACTGCTTAATTATTCCTTTCCATTTTAACTTAGGTGCCCTAGATTGGCTAGAGACTCAGCTATTCTCTGAAGTACGCGGATCTGATAAAAATTATGTACGCGGTAGTTTTGTTTCGATGAATCGTGTATTGCTTAATGCTTGGGCTTGAAATGTAAATGTAGTTTCTCTTAATTTCTGTACATTGGTAATTGGGGTGCCAGTTAACCCTACTAATATTATAAACGCGAAAGTTTGTAATTTGAATGGATGTTTGTTACTCTTTCACGTATAAACTACTGAATGGATTTTAATGAAACTTTACAATAATATAGCTTATACACCCGAATAACATATAGGCTATGATTTATCGATGTACCACGCGAGCAAAGCCGCGGGCAGAAGCTAGTGAGTATATATGTACCTACACATACAATAGAGTTAGGTGTTGTTGCAATATGATAGTGTAAGATTACGGCTATTATCGAGGTGGGCTTACATGGGCAATTTGACAGACCAAATCAATGAAAGCTTAAAGTAATAGAAAACAACGAAAACATGTTTTAAACAATATTAGAAAGCTAACCTTTTAATTGGGCAAATTTCGATGCTAGAATTGTTCATGTACATTTTAGTAAAACTATACAAGCAAGAAATCGTATTCAAAGCCGTTTCAATAATTGAACTCGTTCCTAAGTCGGATGAACATGTCAGCGAGATAATAACTTTAACTTATAATAACCACCATTTAAGTACACGATAAATTACCCAACGATTGGTGCTTAATAAAACGATCAAATATGAAATACCATCCTTAGTACTAATGCAAAGGCGATGATTACATCTGTTCGTTTCTTATTGATGATTTATAGGATTCCCTTTCAAATTCCTAAGGAGCTAACAATACATCTTGTTTAGCGTTTATAAGATAATCTTCTGAGAAATATGAAGTCAGGGTTGAGTTACTATTTTTTTATTGAGGCGATTGTAATGTTTAAACTTTAATATGGATTGACTATAGAAGACCATTTAACAGAAGCTATTTATGTTCTGAAGCAGCTATACTCAAATTCTTCAAACTTCACAGTTCATGCACGCAGTTCGATTTGCTTGTTCTTTGCTATAGAATTATAATTCAGCTCATTAATATTTCAAGAAACAACGATGATGTTTCAAAATCACTGAATTGTTTCTTTAACCACAATATTAGTATACATACATTTTATATATCCTAATATTGACATTACATTATAATCAAAGTCAAAAGTCAAAGTCAAAATATTCTTTATTTATATAGGTTTCAAAGAAACACTTATAAATCGTCAAAAACAGTTCAAAGAGATATGATTCTACCATCGGTTCGGAATGTTGCATCTACCGAGAAGAATCCGGCAAGAAACTCGGTAGTTACTTTTTTCAACAACAGTATTAACAAAGTTATAAGAATCATATTTAACTTTGAACCATGTTTCAGAGTGGGCCTGGTGTGAAATAAGATAATAAAAATTTATAATTACTAAGAAAAGATAAAAAATATGACCCGACCAGAGCAGACCAGAGCAGAGAGCAGACCGCAGAATCATCACGTTCAACCATACATTAATTTCTGGACACAGATTTCCAGGTTGATCAGACTAAATTGACCCACAGTCAACTGACCCAAATCAAAATAACATTGGCATTTGTCATATGTAGAACATAATACTGACCATAATAATCGTAACACCTCACTGCTAGCTAGTTTAAATAATTCAAGACAAAATGATCCCACTTATTTCAACATCTCTAATAACATAATGTGCCTCAGCCTTTAACTAGCGCAATCGCAATATGGTCAGACTGAGATACTGTGTAATTCCAATTTAAATAAGTTGTACGATGCCGCATTATTGCGTGGAAGTTACAAGAAAATTGGCTGATGGTTTGGATACCTCGAATAGGACTGCAGAGAAACCCTTGAGCGGAGTCGGTGTAAGAATTGTACCTATGTGCTTTCCAGAAGCATTATCTCAATGACTGTATAGCGAATTCATCGGAAAGACAGAATCGGCATACATGTAGATGTATATAGAATTATTGACAGGTGCATTTAGACGTATGTTGATGATTCTATCTATTAAGTAAGAAATAGATTCCGGATAAATGGATGTTCAGTTACAAATTAACTCAGTAATTCAGTATTTTATTAGTAACTGCTATCAAATATCTGCTCTTAGTACAAGTTTATGTCTCCAGTGAAGTTTTATTGAAATGTAAATGTAAGAATGTCGTAATGATTGGCATTCTTCAATTACTGTTAATCATAACATTTCCTTCTATTATATCAATTAGCAAACAGCAAAAACGATGATCATTGAACTCGTAATGATTCTAACAGTTATAATTTGATGAATTGATTGCCAAGGTCTTTTTTTTTACAGACACTTTATTAGAGCAATGATTGTAAAATTAAGTGGAAAGAATTTATGGGACCACACCGACATCAGTGGTCTGTTTTCAATATCAATCAGTATTTTACTAGTCTTTCGTAATCACAAGATTTATAACCTTTTTATCTCCTGGCAGACGCGTAGTGAAATTTATTACTTTTTATATGAGGACAGTGCCTTCAATGTTTAGATCTTAATTGTTAACTAACTAACTTTTTAATATGCGAACAGCTATAAATTCATTTCGGTATCAGCAGCTTCCATCTTAAAACAAATTTAGGAAAATGCCCAATCATTGATAAAGACAGATAGAGCCCGTAACTTACACGCGCTATTGTTTTACAAGAAGGTTTTGATAATATAACATATCTTCTATTATTGCTTAGCCACTACACATTGCATTCCTTCTCTGTCGACCGCATACCAAAATAACTATGATACTAACTGCAATAAATTAAAGTCAAACTGCAAATACATGAAGCGAATACATCGCATACTTCATAAGGTGTTCCGCAAGGAGCGGTGATATGCCTCATACTTTATAACTTCTAATTCATTAAATAATCTGAGCTATAAACAAAATGGCTACAATTAGCGTCTAACGGTGTTAGTAGAGAGTAAAATTCCTGCTGTCTCCCGACACTCGAGGTGAGGTGGAATTCTCGTGTCAACACGGTTTAGTGTAACGGCAAGTAACGATGCGTGTGCGCGGTATATAGGATATTTCACTGTGTGGCCGCGGCAAGGTCATCGCGTACGCCCGTCACGCGTTCTTTCATTTGTGGGGTGGTACAAGTTTGGAATAAAAGCGAATGGATTATTTTTGCTATTATAAAGAAGCCTACCTGGCTACCGCTTCGGGGATTACGGGCGTGATGGGATGTATAAAGAACAAAACCTATAGGGGACCATTTGAACGTATCATGATGCTAATACAAAAAAAAGACCGACATCCTCCATTGTTTGAATTTTATTGCAGCAAATATTATCTAAAAGTGGTAGGTAACTAAGAAAGTGTTTTTATTTTTTTATTTTAACTTATCAACACATCGACATAAAATTTTTCTGTAAGGATAAAGAAATGGAAATATATAAAAAAAAAACCCGGTTGAGCACAAGGATACAAAAACTATAATGTTAAAATGATTTTCTCCTCTGACTTGTGCCAATGGTTACAATAGGCATAAAGCATACTCTGACATAAATATTAATGAAATGAAACCACAATGCATTTAAAACTCTAACAATGAGATATCAAATAAAATAAAAGACCCGAACAAAACTGCACAATGAAAAGCGATCTGACAGAATATTTATGTCCATTTGAGAATATGTTTTGGATTCAAAATTGTTAAAGCGGCAGATTGTTGGCAGATGGGTATATATTTATAGACTACTATTATGGCTATTGCCCGCATAATGAAAGTACAACAGACGGGTGATTTTCTTAACCACATTTTTGCAGACTTAATTTTGTTTATCATCGTCTTTATTATAAAAACAAAAGTAGTATGAAATTTGAGCTTTCTTCCTAGTTTTTTGTTTTCATCTACGGTGTGGTGTATGATTTGTCAATGCTTAAAATATATCGAGTAGATCTATAGTTGACATACAGTTTCGAGTAGGCTACCACTCAGTTTTTTATTTTAGTACCTGGTTCACACTCCCCCCAGAAAGTTATCTATGAAGGCAAACAGAATGTCTTCTTACTTTGTAGCACCAGAAATATCACAACTGGCCTTGGGTATTCACAATTCTTATTCAGCGAGCGAGACATCGGTCTTCTGTCGGTGGTAGAGGTTTTGCTATTTCAGACTGGCCTACCAGTACCTTTTAAATACAGCATTGCTTTTATCAAGACATAATCTTGACTATGAATCTAATAACTAAACAAATACAAGCGTCGGCTTATACTCAAAGTCAAGTAATGTCAAGGTCGTCTCAATAAAATCTCTTGTAGTTGATATTATCCAATCGCTAATTGATCTGTTGTATAAGAATACTGCAAAAAAGACTGCCTTGTTATTGTATTGCTTATATGTGTCGGTACAAGTGTCTCGTTGAATATTGTTGATTTTATCATAATTACTAATATTTATAGATCGAAAAAACAACCCGTTGTATTAAGAAGCAGAATGCGAAATTGAAATTTTAAATTAGTTCTTTATCACCATCGTCGGAGTGTAAATGTGTTGTTTCTTTTAAGAATAATTTCGCAAGAATAACGACGTTGACTTTGCTGCACTTTTATTGGGTTACTTTGTCGATGGATTTATAGAAATATGCTGATCGGTTCAAGGGTTATTTAACTCTTTATATTAACGTGAAATTGTGTGAAAGTAGTGGCTAACTCGCCTACACTATTACCGCCTTTTACGAAGTGCTAAGCAAGGAACACAGGCGGTTACATTATTTTCAAGTGCCAGACCAACATGGAAAATCCTCAAACACTTTCAAATTTACTAAATAACTAGGATTATTACGACAAACGACTAAACATTACACCCGAGAGTACGTAACTGGTACTCGCTAGTAGCAAGACAAAAATACTACAGCTTAGATCAGATACGACTCGTCATTCCTCAGAACTGGAAAGTCCGAATGACATCTAGAAACCACCCGGATTTCTGGCACGGTGGCT
The DNA here is from genome assembly GCA_951394215.1 of Glyphodes perspectalis. Lineage (NCBI taxonomy): Eukaryota > Metazoa > Arthropoda > Insecta > Lepidoptera > Crambidae > Glyphodes > Glyphodes perspectalis. The sequence goes on from OX596219.1 coordinate 11,178,998, forward strand.
GGTTTTGGTCCGTCAGTCCGACTCTCTATCAAGATTCGTTTATATCTTAATTTGCCTTTATCTACCGCAACTGCATTACTCAAAAGGTTTGGTATACACTTGTTCGCACACTGATGGAGCACAAACTATTGATTTTAAATTTTTTTTTTTCTGTTCAATCCTACATATGCAAGTAGCTACGGTTGTGTAACCATGATACAATTTATTTGGTTCCTATGTTCAAGGGCCACGAGGTATAAGAGTCGCATCAATGTGTAATGTTTATTTATGATTTGCTAAATACAGGATCATATTTCTAGGCGGACGTCGATATAGAATATATACTTAATTAAACATGAGATAGACTATTAAGTTAAGTCTGAATATATATGTACGTATTAACCTTTGATGTCGCGTCGTCGCGATATCCGGTCCATAACAATTGAAAATCAATTGTGTCTGGAATCTCGGTACTCGAAGCATTAACGTATATATTGCAAGTTATTATCTTTTTAAACACAATAAAATTATATTTCTTGCTAAAATTGGTTTAAAGAGTTCATTCCTTGAATCCTTTTTTTTTGTGACCCAGGGTAATGCGTTACGCACCGTCCCGCTGAAACCGGGGGGAATCAGCAGAGTGCGTCGGACTCCCGGGGCCCTCGAGATGATAGGAGGACGCTGCTCCGCCCAAGGTGGTAGTGGACGGGGTATACCGACTAAACCCCTGGGATTTACCGTTCACGCCTTTATATAAGACGTCCACGGGATCGCGTATAGCTAAACCACTGTGAAACACTCCTTGAATCTGTTGACCCCCTCGAAAATTGCTGGCGTGGTTTGTACGAAAATATAAAAACAAAAGCCAACGGTATACTCAATTGTAGACTTGAATTGCTATTGCTTTTTTAATGAGTAGTTTCTAAAAAGAATTACGCATTTGCATTGTAACCAAATCACGAACACGTGTACAACAGCCTTAACAACCATGCTTTTACTTTCTTAAACTCGTTTCTCGTTTTGTCGAGATAAATTCTGGTTTCAGTGTTTATGGCGATTTAGACTCCGATTTTAAGAAATGTTGCTTAGTTACATGAATCTAATTAGAGGATTAGTTGTTCTTGTGATTTACTAGAAGATTTCACTTTGATAGATATGTATCTATTGTTGCTAGTTTGAGAAACAAGTTATATCCCATTCTAATACATAATACTCGTATATAAGATAAATAAATTAATTCTTCAGACTGACGCACCAATTTTCTAGTTCCAAACTAAGCTTATAAGCTTGTGCTATGGCTACTAGGTGAACAGATAGATATACTTAAATAAGTTTATAAACATCCATGATTCGAGTACAAATGTTTTCATTACACGGAACATTTGCCCCTAGCGGGATTCGAGCCCGCCACCCTTAGTTTCGTAACCAGGGTCTCTGACCACTCGACCAACGGGCCTGTCAAAAGGACATATTTCTAATTAGCATCTTAAGCGACTTTGTCGAAAAACAACAAGTCGATCTCTAAGTTCAGTCAATGTGTTGTTATATATTTACGGAAAAGCATGTATTAGGCTTAAGTATATAGCAACGTCCCACTAGTCAATAAAAATAGATTAAGTATATAAACGGGCTACCTAATATATATTTTTTTAAATCTATATACAATAATATACATAAATTGGTACTAGTTTTATTAGCTATATTTGGTATGTAGAAGAAGCGAAAGGTGTATGTCAGGATCGTAGCAAATGAAAGTACGTGATCTCTGCCTACCCCCATGGGAAAAAGACGTGACATTATGTATGTATGTATAATGTATTTGCTATATTGCTATATATGCTAGTTTAATTCTGAAGTAATTGACAAATCCGACGGGGCATATAGAACCGCACTCATATTCTTCATTATCTTCCTAGCGTTATGTCCCGTGCTTAGACGGGGTCCGCTTAGACCATGATCCCGGATTTAGCGAGTCTGGTAATTAAATGAAGTTTGAAGCGACTGCCGATCTGACCTTTGTAACCTAAGCGTTTTTCAACCATCAGTAGGTCTCCTTAATTTTTTTCCGATCTTCTCGTCATATTTTTATTCAGCTATATTCAGCGAGTCTATACTGTGCTTGGACATTGTGGATCTAGACAAACGGATCTTGGGAACACATATACCAAATGTGAGTTTTCCTGACGATGCCTTCCCCAACAGACAAGAACCCAACTTTTATATTTGCTTGGCTAAGTCCCTTATCAAACATTTGAATTTCAAATTACCTACATACATAAGCCTATTTTATGTTACATGTTCATGCATAACAATCATCACGTGAATACAAATAAGTTTTATTTAAGTAACACAAAGTATATTCTTCAATTGCTTAATTAATTTAATTCAATACAAAATAAAGTTAGTAGATAGTAAAACGTATTTATATATAGATAGAAAATACATACATAAATTCTTCCACGGCCCGCAATCCCCTATCGGTTTGGCAGAATCCCAGGAGCAGCCAAAAAATCAATTAAGGAGATTTATAAAAAAAGAAGGAAGTTGGTTTATAGATAAAGTGGTCGGCCAAAACCAGCCGTTATCAACATTTAAAACATTTCGCGATGACACGAAATTCTTGAGTTTTCTTCAAACAGCGATGCTATATATCTTTCTAACACTCCCAACTATATTTAACAAGTCTCGGAGCCAAAACTGTTATTGTACAAACTTCGGGCTACGTGGTCAAAGTGTGAAAAATGTAATTAACAGTCGCCGGTCAGGTGGACGAGTGACAACGGGCTGGGTACCGTTCTTAACGGTGTTGACGCTTATGAACTGGTGTAATTAGCTGGAGCACACCTCAATGGGCAGGTCACACAATATGAGGAATAACTGTAAAGTTGAAAGGCCAATATCTAGAAGCTAGCCGATGGGACTATACCAGAGGACATGGAGGGTTACTATGGCTTTATGAGAGATGTGCATCGGTGCAACAGTGCAATGGCGTAACTACAGTGTGGCAGGACTGGCAAAATACCACGATAACCGTGAGCACATAGGATCCACATAAGCTCATTGAAATCTAATACTGTCTTTGAGCGAAGACCCCATTCCGATGAAATTGCCACGGACCTCAAACGGTATAGTTGCGCCACTGGCAGTGACCATAGTAAAAAATAACCTACAAAACTATGTAATCATTTTCATCCATTCTGAGCAAGCTGGGAAGATCACTTCCTTAGCTCGCTTCCTTAGTCCGCATCTCTCCATATAAAACATTTCTGTTAGTGCTAGTTGAACTAAAACAATTAACAATCCTTATTGGTTGATATCATACACATATTTAGCTTCACAGCTTAGCACATCTCTGGTGGAAGACCAGCTTGAACCGAAATGGAACTCGCTGAGTGCGTTACGAGGTGCTGAACGCAGCACTTACAATTTCTCCACACCTTGCGCAGTGCGCTGTGAGCCATTTTGAAGTTAGTTAGTTTTTTTTTAGAGTTCGTTTGTAAAGAGTGTGATTTTATTTGATTTAATTGTTGGCTAAAATGTTTGACTCCTGCTATTGGATATAGGAATGGTTTGAAGTTAGTTGACACATGCAATAATCATCTGGACAAAATCCAGTTGAAATCTGTTAGATATTAAAGGGAAAACTATTGGGTTAGGGTATAATATGGTAGGTTAGCTTAATACAGTAAACTACTAGCTAGACACAATATCCCATCTATGGGACTTTGTGCAGAAAACACATTTATAACTAACTACACTGTTGAAAGTCTAATGCCAAATGTGTGTAGAAAGGTAGCACAATTTATTGTAACACAGACGAAGTGTTATTAAAACTATGCAGTGCGATTTACTATAAACCCTTACGAATAAAAAAGGAATTTTGGAAATCGGTTAACAATTCTCAGAGATATCGAGTAACATACAAACAAAAAAAAAAAAAAGTCGAATTGAGAACCTCCTCTTTTTTTTTTTTGAAGTCGGTTAAAAAGTAAACAAACTTATATTTTAAGCGTACAGCTTAAAATATATCTTCGTTACTGTTACAAAAATTGTTGCTTTAATCTAAACCTGCTAGATCTAAACAGCTCATTATGTACGTGATGTAACCGTATTTCCATTTTTCCACTTAAACCTCAAACTATAACTATGACAATGTCCGAACCCAACGGTACAGAATACGCTATAATTATCCCCACAGCCCCAGTGAACTATGCTTCGCTAATTAACCGGAATGGCCTTCACCGTTGCAGTTAATTGAGCGTTGATACTACTTAGACTTAATGGCTGACTGATTGGGCGAAGTATGAATGAGTTTGATGGCTACGAAAGTCTTGATTGAGCTATTAACGTTTAATGGAAATATTGGAGACCTTTTTTAAGTTTGGAAGTTGCTTGTTATAGGATGGTCTGAGACAAAGCAAAGAGGTCGTTTCTATATACCTATACGCGTAAATGCTTTGTTGTTATTGGACGAGGCGTGCTTCGCAGATATTCTTTTGGAGCGCCATAAAGTTGGGAAATTATAAATACAATGGCTAGTAGTAACAATTAGTGTTGATCTGGGACTTAAAAAGAATTTGCCAACTGTGTTTCTTGCCTAGCATGTCGTAAAAGGCGACTAATGGTATATCGGGTTTTGGGTATGTGATTGTGTAGGCGGCGAGCTAGCCACTTGTCACTACTTTTTCACAATTTTCCATCTAACCCAGGCTGGTTTTGATTTTGGCTGAATGTGGTTAAAGGGGACTGCTGCCCCTTTGACTCTGCCTACCCCTTTAGGGATTATGGGCGTGATGTTATGTATGTATGTTGATATCTTGTGTACAAATTAATTCTGAATGAATAAATAATTATACATGAGACAACATACATCGATCTAATTTTAAATTAACATAAACATTTTGTCACGGTAAATATCTTCACCAACATACTAATTTTATTTTCGCCACCCGGAGTTTGTCAATATTTTTTATCTCAAACGCTTTATTCGGTATTTGGGATAAAAAATATGGTTACAAAAGATAGCAGAATCAGCGTATTCCTAATTAAAGCGTGTACCAACGAACAGATTGCATTTAGCTAGTGAAGACCTATGTACAATTAGCACAGCAATGGCCTGGCAAATCCCAATACTATTACTGACAATCTGATATGTCAGATTCTAAATGACAACTGACGCAAACATGAGGTTGCATTGTGAATTTTACTCTAAGATAAATAAATTCTCCAGACTGGCACACCAATTCCTCAGTTCCAAACTAAGTGAACAGATACACATCGTTTATAAACATCCATGACTCGAGTACAAATGTCCATGTTCATCACACGAAACATTTGCCCCTAACGGGATTCGAACCCGCGACCCTTGGTTTCGTGGCCAGGGTCTCTGACCACTCGACCAACGGGCCTGTGTGTTACGCCTTTACCATGTTAACGTATAATATCTGCTGACCGAAGAGTGCGTGTAAAGAAACAGTTCAAGTACTTATAGTAGCGGCGGCAATTTTACCAATCAAGCGAAAGATTTAGAAGAGTGCGCGTCCAATGCGCAAGAGTTTATGAAGGTGTAGGTACGCGCGCACCGTTAGTGGCGAGTATTTGGGTCGGCGCACGCGCCCGCTACAGTATGCCACGGGCGGGCCGAGGTGTAGGCTGAAGCGATTGGAACTAATTATAAAGAGAAACATAGACCTTATGATCAATTGTTAGTTACGCCGTATTGTACTATCACCGTCGAAAGCCATTTTCATCCCCTATGGCCTACGGGATCGCTGGTCGCGGGTGAATTAGTTATGTGTAATGTACGTAATATCTCGGCGTTTTCGGATTCATATGTGGCCGGTACTATGCGCGTCACTGGCTGCCATATACATTACTCCGCTAACGCTAGTCGCTAATCGCTTGCACTATAACCAGTCAGCAATCTAGGATGTTATGTGTAATATACGTGACATCTCAGCGGCAGCGTTATTGTATTCATGCGGTATTCGCGTTACTAGCTGTCTTATAATTAATCCGTTAACGCTAGTCGCTTGTCGCTTGCGTTGTTACCAGCCAGCAATCTAGGATGTTATGCGTATTGTACGTGACATCTCGGCGGCAGCGTTTTCGGATTCATGTGTGGCCGACTATGCGCAGCAACGCACCGATTGTTCGCGACCGGCTTCGCTGCATCGACAATTGATATTGAATGCCCTCATTAGCGCATGCGCAGACAATGCTCGGATTAATGTTTTAACGCTTCAATTGCTAAGAATGGTAATGGTATGGTATCGCAATGATAACACACATCGCGAACACGCGAGATGTATTGGTACAAAACCAGATATGGACCTCTGTATACATTAAAATCTTCATATATGACATGTATGTCATGTTCGGTCGTGAGGAAAAACTATGTATTATTTTTAATACATTTTTAATATGTATTAAAAATAATACATATCAATGTAAATTTGAGTGGCGTAAATAAAGTTTATTTATATCACATTTATGACATATGCCCATATAGCGTGGCTATAAGCTATGTGTACACAATCATTATGTCATTAAGAACCATTTTGTGTTTGTTGTCAGAGTCCTTTTGGGCCATAATCCTAGATTTTGTGAGTGTATTACATTGATATCAACGTAAGGAACTGGATGTTATTGTGTAAACTAATTTGTGTCTAAGAATGTTATGGATACCGGTAGCCGAACAGGAAAGCGACTAGGTTAAAATTAGTTGTGTGTTAACATCCGCATTAGTTTTATAAACAATCAATATAAGATAATTAAAGCATAAGAAAATACAGGTTACGTTTAACATTATTTTACATGGTCGTTATTAATTGTCATCGAACTTACCATTCAAATTAATCTTTCATGAGCTGGAACACCGATTACTGTAAAAAAAGAAAAACGTTTTTAAAAAGTGAAAATATAGTATAGAAAACAAATTAAAAAATTCCAGTCACTAAATAAATAAAATAAAATATTTTATCCAGACTGACACACCAATTCCCTAGTTCAAAACTAAGCTTATGCTTGTTCTATGGATACTAGGTGAACGGAAATACATAATTAAATACATTTATAAACATCCTCGAGTACAAATGTCCATGTTCATCACACGAAACATTTGCCCCTAGCGGGATTCAAACCCACGACCCTTGGTTTCGTGGCCAGGGTCTCGGACCACACCAACGGGCCAGTCATTAAAAAGATTAATGCAAGACAAAACACTAACAAAGAAGTACCACTAATTTTCGCAAACACATTACCCTCCTTTTGTTTACCGGAATCGGAAAACGACACAAAAGAATGAGTCACGCCGCACGGGAGCGGGTCGGGTGTCAAAAGCATCGTTCATTCCGTTCGGTCATCAATCGGAGTGAATGACATTGAATTATCGAAAGCGTGCAAGGTCGGGACCGCACGGGAGGTCCGGCCGGTCGTCTGTCTCTCATCCATTACGGCGGGAGGAACAGGGTTCCCAAAAGTTATAATGAAATAAATTATAATTATGAATCTCAACGAGAGTTCCTGACACTATTGAAGTAAGAAATAGGATGATACACACTCAGTCTGATATTAATTGTAATTTTAGTCTCTACCATTACCACTCTATAATTTTATTTGAATTTACAGTAAAAATTCAAAAGTGTTCGGCCACACTTTCGCGTTAAATTTTTTACTTCCAATTTATTTGCAAGTTTTTGAAACAATATGGCAGACTGGATTAAAATAGTTCCAGTTTATTTACTCTCTATGATAAGTAATGTTGTCGTAGATGCCATTTTATTCAAAGCATTCAGAATACATGCTTAGTTTGAAACTAGGGAGTTGGAGAAAAGAGACACTCTGGAGAATTGATTGTTAAATATCCGCCAACCGCCAGCCCTATAACTGACAGAGATGATTATATTCGGAATTTCGGATATCCCGTTTTGACAGAACCGTCAGGGGAAGAATGTTTTGATCGATGTTGCTTTTAGCCGGGCATGCGCGCGCGCCGACCGCTGAAGGTCATGCGCTTTATGAGCGAAAGTATTATAATTCCATTTGAGGTTTATCTCACTCTTCTGGGAAAATCTATGGACGAGGTTAACGTAGAAGAGCGATCTAAAACAAGTCACAGGAGAACTTGATCTGATTTATTCATTTCTGTTATATTGTGATAAGATTTACAAAAGTTTAGTTAAATTTTGTATTCAGATTTGAATCGTGTTTTACTACCGTCAAATGCATTAGTTTTGTAAGTGCATGTGTAGTACAATAGCTAAAGCCAAAGAGAACATAACTTTTCGGACATTATACCTGGAAAATAAAACTAGAAAAAATCTACAGAAGACTATTATTATTCTACACTAGTCTTGCAGTCATCAGCTGATATCAGATTTCTAGAATTTTCCATGTTCTCAACTAAAGCATTATCTCCATATTAGGCTTATATAGAATAGTACAACAGTGAACTAACAGAACACACATAAGGGGGTATTTATGTGATCTCTTAAGGGGATAATAAACATGAAATGTTAACAAGCCCTTCTAAGCTAATTTCAATAAGGCAAGCCTTCCTTCTTGTCCAATCACGGCCCAATTAACCTTACGAGACCAATTAGCATACGCAATTAATTGTTGCATACTTTGAAACCTTTTAACCCTTAAGAGGTGACGAGTAACGACTTAGATTAGCTATTTTAAACTCTATTATCGTTGCTTAGAGTTGAAATTTCAGTAGAATGCCGTTAGCACAGTATCTTAGTAAGTTACACTTATAAAATCATAGAAGCATGCTTTGAGAATTGCCGCGTCGACATATAGGAATTGAGAATTTGTCCCGAATAGGTAAAGCTGCGAGAATCGTGGAACTAATAGCGACTTTAAAGTGACGATATACGGCTGCTAATTCAATGGTCGTCTTGTAGGTTGTAATTAAAAGATGACAACTACAATTTACTACAGTAATTGTAGTGAGGTCCGGCTGTGAGGTGGTGTCACACATAATACCGCAGTAATTGTATGGGCGCTATGACGCTATTTGAAAAAGATGTGAAGTTATCCTTTTAGTATTTATTATTAAGCAGCTTTTGCTTTTCGGTAATTCGGTCTGTTACAGAGGAAAAAAATTTGCCGTATTCAAAAACTATATTTATACGTATTATACACAAAATTATATACTTAAAAGATTTTAAGTAAGGAATATCAGGAGTTTCTGCTGTAAAATCAATTAAGCAACATGTAAGAGGTAGCAGTTCTCAGCTATTCTGCTTGCCCACCAAGGGTACTTAAATTTCCAAAAGTCCTCTCTAAGAAAAGTGAGGCATCTCGAAATTTCCTCTACTAGGAACAAAATACTACCCCCACTAACTAACCTCAAACGCCCCCATCTCATAACCCTGGATCCCTGTCCCGCACATCCTGGTCTCACAAGCGCAACTATTAAACCAATTATGCGCACGAGTGACAGCGCGGACAAAAACGCGGGCACACGCGATGTAAGTCACCGTCCAGCAAAAAGGGCGGAGTGGGGGATCCAATCGGAATCTGATGAGCCAGTACAGCAAATTGTCACGTTTACGAACGTGATTGGTATGAGAAAATAAATGTAAGGTAGGCAGTTTTTAGTCCAGGGACGGGCAATACAATATTATTTATAGTAAATAGACCAGAAGGTACATTGGCACCCCCATGATTAGGTAGCTTCAATTGTAAGGCCATGTAAAGAATGTTTTTTATAAACCCTGGCGCGTTAAAGATCTTATGAAGTATTTATACGATTAGACGAAACCTACATTTTAATAACTTATAGATAGTAATCATGACCCATTATAAGTGGCTTCTTTGCAAGGGTTACAAAGACCGGCAGCCGCCTTAATGTGACATGACACGCTAAATTTATTCTAAATTTAGACTATGAGTCATGGTCTGTTCAGACCCCGATTTTCGCGGTGTATTATACTTAAAAACAAGAATCCGCCTGTGATCTAGTTCGTTACCACACAAACAAAATGACAAGCTGTAAGTACCCATGTACACTACTAGCCCAAACCAATACTCTATTTTATCACCTATCGGTATACCAGTTCGATTCGAAGCTCAGTCCAGACTACTATCAAACGCCTTTCGCTTTCTCGTCCAACCGAACAGATAGGTCAATGAAAATTTCGTGTCTTCTTAACGTAGCATTTGCGTACCGGGGCCGTAAAAACGTCGTGTGCGCACGCGCCGCTCTGGGTCAATCCGCGTGGCGAATCGCGCGACACGACCGCCCCACAGCCCCGGTTACAAGTGGTGTGTGGCGCACTGCGAGCGGGGAGCGGAGCAGAGCGGTTAAATAAAGCGTTTCTTTTGACAAGCTCGATGGCGCATTCGGTTGTGACCCTGCCCCATGCGCCAAGAGTAGTGGGTTCGATCCCCACCCAAGACAAACATTCGTATGATGAATACTTGTGTTTGTTCTGTGTCTGGGTGTTAATATTGAATGAATCAGGGTTACTACAGAATGAGCCATCGAGCCAGTAAAATCCCAGTTTAAGGTCCAATCTTTACTTAAATTTTTAAACGCTAATAATCGGACGCATCAATCATCAATTAAATCACTCGAATCCTTTTAAATGTAACTACTTATGACTGATGCGGGCAACTAGTAAGCGAATTTGTAGGATTACCCCTGTTTGTCACGAGGTATATCCACCTATACCCACCTATAGGTATACCCACGATGTATGTCATTACTGCATTACTACTACTACTTTTGACTGCCTCGTTGGTCTAGTGGTAGCATGAGGACCGCCTAAGGACCGCCTAAGGACCAAGGGGTCCCGGGTTCAAATCTCGGGTCGGGCCAAAAATTTGTGGCTGGGTATTTCAATATCGAAATTACTCAGTAACAGCCCGGAGTCAGGAAGTTGGCGGTTTAATCACCCCCGTGCCTCGGAAAGCACGTTAAGCCGTTGGTCTTGCGCCTGACCTCTCTCCGGTTATGTCAAATTGCCGTCTTACCGGACTATGAGGGTGAAGGAACAGAGAGTGCACTTGTGTTTGCACACACACTTGTGCACTATAATATCTCCTGCGCAGTTGGCTTATCGTCGTTGAGATTGGGCGCCGTGACCGATGTCGGTTAGGAGGACATTATTATTATTATTTTTTATTATGTCATTACTGCATACCATTTCAATAAGCCCGAATTCTCTGTGATACATTTTATGTAAGTATACCCAATATACAAAACAAAGACGTTGCTTTTGATTGTAAGAATATTTGTGAAGAATTTAACAACAGTTACTGGGGTTGATTAGCAGTAATAATTACCTGTTAAAAGTTTAAGCAAAACGACAAAGCAAAACAGTAAATCGTACTTTATTAAGACAGAATGTACTTTTTTTTCCTACCTTAAATAGCCAATATACTTAATTTTCACAAAAGAAAGATGGCAACCCTAATTTCTAGGCTTGTAGAATAAGACTGTTGATTAAAAAAGTCCACCAAAGTAAAAGTATCTTATTTTCCCCGGAGAAATTATTTGCCCTACACCTCCAAGTCTAATGTACTAGGGTGATAAGGATTCATTAGCACTATATAGGTAGGAATAGTAATTCTTTACAGCATACCCGAAAAGGGAAGACCTTATCGTATATTACTATATCGTATATCAAAAATCTTGTTATCGTATATATTGGGTAGACTTACATACACACACATAACATCACGCCCATAATTCCCGAAGGGGTAGGCAGACATTCAGCTAGAAACAAAACTGGGCTGGGTTAGATGGAAAATTGTGGAAAGTGGTGACAAGTGGCTAGCCTGTCGCCCACACAATCACATACCAACAACCCCATATACCATTAGTCGCCTTTTACGACATGCTAGGCAAGAATCACAGTTGGCACATTATTTTTAAGTCCCAGACCAACATGGGACAATGGGCTGGGTTAGATGAAAAATTGTGAAAAAGTAGTGACAAGTGGCTAGCTCGTCGCCTACACAATCACACACCCAAGACCCCATATACCATTAGCCTTTTACGACTTTAACGATTATTTTTTAAGTCAGACCAACATCGGTAGACTTGTAGAGGGTTATTCCTGTAGAGACCTGTAAGTCCCACTAAATGGTCTACTTGTACAGCAAGACGCTTCGTAACACAATTACGACTTTAAAAAATGCTAGGCTGAAATGAGCCTATTTTTTTTGCAGCTATGCCACTACTATCGCAATCATCGTCTTTGTAAAACATCAATCACCAGCCAGACACGTACTCTGTCGCCTAAATGTTTATCAGTCGCAAAAACTGTCACGAGTCTGTCGCGGACCGATTAATTAGTTTTTTCGGTCTTTTTAGTGGTCATAATGTCTTCTGCTACTAGCAAAATAATTAACAATATCCCTTCTTGATCTGCGAATTAAAAATGACGTAATAACTGTGCAAATAACTTTGCCTAGCAATGGTCAATCAATCGTAAAAGGCAATTGTGTATGAGTTTTTGATTGTTTAGGGGTTAATTCAAGCGTTTATTTATTAACTAGGGAAAACATCATAAATATTAAAATCAATACTGATTATCCTATTTAAGAGTTACCAAGCAGATGACTATCGCGCCAATAAAATAACAAGACTTGCTAAATCTAAGATTAGGGTCCAAGCGGACCCCGACGGGACATGACACTACGAAGATGATGGACCTTAATGGATTAACTAAATAAATAAAAATAAATGTCAGACTACATCATTTACATTGATCTGACTCCGAGGTAAGTAGCTTATGCACTTGTTTTACGGATATCAGAATCGACAGTGGTGAATATTACAATATACATACTTACCTTAATATTCAATATTAACGCTTGTGTTTATTCTGTGGACATAGAATAAACACAAGTATTCATCATACGAATGTTTGTCCTGGGTGGGGATCGAACACACAACTCTTGGCGCATGGGGCAGGGTCACTACCGAATGAGTGATCGAGCCAGTCAAACTCTATTATGTATTTATGCTATGTTGACATCGCGCTTGTAGCCTGAGTACTAAGTGTACATATGTATGGCTCTGTATATATGTAGAAAATTAACAACATTGATGACAACATACTGATGTAACATCTTCCTGGCAACCTTAATTGAATCAACACCAATATGACTACTTTACACATCACCTAGAGTCCTGGGGGCCTACTGACATGCGTGCCACTTTTTTTCCTCCTCTTACGTCGTGACTCGTTAAGATTGCGCTGACCGACATCAGTTAATGCGTTTGACATTTTCGTATCTGCGCACTAACTTACTTTAAGGGTGAAAACTGGTAGTTTTTTAACGTCAAGTAAGTTTTTTGTTATCCCTTTATCACTAAACCGTGAATGTCGTCAGTTTTATATCGTAATATGTTTGACATTAAATGGGGAACTTTTGTTTTGGTTTATTATTTTAACATTCTTTTATATATGTAAAGCTACAGGCACTACTAAATAAATAAATTAATTAATAATAATAAATTCTTCAGACTGACACACCAATTCCATAGTCTCAAACTAAGCTTATGCTTGTACTATGGATACTAGGTGAACGGATAGACATACTTAAATACATTTATAAACATCCATGAGTCGAGTACAAATGTCCATGTTCATCGTAAAAAGCGACTAATGGTATATCGGGTTTTGGGTATGTGATTGTGCAGGCGTCAAGCTAGCTACTTGTCACTACTTTTTCACAATTTTTTTTATCTAACCCAGTGTAGTTTTATTTTGGGCTGAATGTGGTTAAAGGGGCCTGCTGCCCCTTCGACTCGGCCAACCCCTTCGGGGATTATGGGCGTGATGTTATGTTACAGTTTAGTATTATTTGTTGAGACTATTCTATATGCAAGTAACAATAGACACAAAAAGTCCCGTCCATAACTTTGTGCCACATTTTTAAGTTACGATGACATTAGGATCATGAAAACAAGGTTGGTTACCCCAAGTAGTTCCATTTGCGAACCATATCGGTCCGTAGGATCAGAGTAATTTGAATAAAAGACGGGGGTCATAAGTTCGATTACTAAATAGATCTGATTTTCGTAACGATTGTCGTGATATTTTGTGCAAAATAACAAATATAACGAGTGCATATTAAAGCCTTTAGGAAAGTGTTTCTGATCCTTTACAAGAAAACTGTAGTAATATACATCTAAGACTTTGACTCTGGCTACCCCTTCGGGGATTACGTGCGTAATTTTATGTATCGCACCCTTAGTAATATTGGAAACTAGCTTCTGCCCGCAGCTTTGCTCGCATGGTACATCGATAAATCATAGCCTATATGTTATTCAGGTGTATAAGCTATATTACTGTAAAGTTTCATTGAATTCCATTCAATAGTTTTTGCGTGAAAGAGTAACAAACATAATATAACATTGATGAAACCCTTCAACGTACCTCTCATGTACATCTTCGAGAGCCTCCTAGTTGAAGATAATGATTTTGTAATTAGTTTTATTACTTAAGCTAATCTACACCAATATAATTAAGATAAAAGATTTGTATTTCTATATGTTTCTAACGGGAGTGGATAGATTGATGACGGCTGACCGGGACGTATGGAAGAAGAAAACATGCTGCGCCGACCCCAGATGAACTGGGAGAAGGGCAAGAGGACAATGACGATGATGTTTCTCAACGAATATACTCAAAAAACACTGAAAGGTTTTGGATGAAATTAGGCGCAGACGTAGATTAGCACATAGACTAAGATAAATAAAAATAAATAAATAATAAATAAATAAATAAATATCAAACTACATCACATACATTGATCTGACTCCGAGGTAAGTAGCTTAAGCACTTGTGTTACGGATATCAGAATCAACAGTGGTATTACAAATATATACTTAAATATTCAATATTAACACCCAGACACAGAACAAACACAAGTATTCATCATACAAATATTTGTCCCGGGTGGGGATCGAACCCACAACTCTTGGCGCATAGGGCAGGGTCACTACCGAATGCGCCATCGAGCTTGTCAAAAAAGATGTTTCATCGATGTGCCACGCGAGCGAAGTCGCGGGCAGAAGCTAGTATAAGACAAGAAGCCCCTAGCCTACATCGGTGAGTTGACAATATTCTCACATTAATCGCACGCCACATCTTTGCTGACTATTTGTAAGACAAGACTCTGTATCGGGTTGCTACAGACAATATATCCCTCGGGTTACGTAATGCAAACACAATAAAGGTTCCCATTCACACGGTTGCCGGTGGCCCACCAACTTAAAGAGGGATAGTGTGAAACGTGTATAAAGCGCTAAGGTTCCGTATGGTGGAAATTGATTTTTTTTTATATTTTTGTGTAACAGACCGCGTAGTGTTTAGTAAGTAATGTTGCAAATGTGGAAATAAAAATGTTTAGATTTAATGTTGTTAGATAGCAAACGGGTGTACTGAGTTAGTTGGAAGGCACTCGTATTAGATACTGGTAGTTTAAATTATAGTTAATGAATAAGATGATTCGTATCCCGAATTTATATTTAAATGGAAAAGTTTAAATTTTAAGAATAATTTAGGATATTCAACTATTACATAAAGTATTGTGTAATCCAGAAATCTCTTCACACTCCATCTAGAAAATTAAGCCTAGGACAATTCTAGGACAATTTATTAGCTCATAGTTGAGTATGAGAATGATATGAGTCTTAGAAGTGTAGGTAGACATAAAATTTATTACAATACGAAATTACAATTCGTGTATTACATCAACATTTCTGTTGGCTGACGGGTTTGTCAGATTGGGTTCTAAGTAGTCAAGATTGCCCTTCGTTTTTCAATTCTCTTCGCGGAACCCTACGTACGACAAACAGACGACAAAATATTTGGTTTGCGCCAAACGTTAATCAGTCCCGGGTCGTGGGAGGAAGGTGTGTTGACACATGTCAATAGGGATCGGCGTTAACTGTCAAAGTGACAGATACAGTGCCGATTAGAGAACGAAGCAGCTTACTTTTGGACTATGACAGCTCTTAGTGCTGTGGTTCAGACTTCGAGCCAAACGCAAAGGGCGTGGGTTCAATTCCAGCATCGGGACAAATAGTTGTTGATGAAACAAGTATCGGCTTGGCTCCAAGTTTTGTAATACCTTCGTTGATCCTTTTAACTAAAATCATAACTTTAGAATCGATTTTTAACATCATCAGATGTATCTTTCACAGTCTTAGATACATACATACATAATGTCACGCCTTTTTCCCATGGGGGTAGGCAGAGATCATCATCAGTCTTAGATGCCAATCGTATTTTCTATCGCCCATTAAAAATACAATAAAAATGCAAATTAATTCACACAGATCCAGCTAATTTCATCAATCGGAACGGAGGCAATCTCAAAATTACCGTAAAAACTGGTTCTACGTGATATTTGCAAAAGCAGGTTCCCATTGATTTATGTTGTTGTTTAGAAGTTTTGTCACGCGATGGTTTATTAACGTCTTCGAATAATATATAGGTTTAGTAATTGATAGATTTTATAATCTAAAGCTGGTTAACTTTTAGAGTCAGGTTGCGGTACAGAAAGTCAGGCGGGCCAATGAGACTTCTTTTCACGAGAGTACAGCTAAGCCAAATGGAAGTTATGATTTTATCTGTGTATGAATGTTTTCTATGTAAGTACTTATGTGTCATAGTATAACCTAAATTACTAGCGTAATTTCACTAAATGACATGTCAAATAATTTGCTATTATGATCCGGGTAGCGTTTAAAGCAACTATAAAAGAATAAGCTTTCAGAATGCAAAACTAAAATCAGTTCGTTTCATGCTTAGTTTATAACTAAGAGTTGTGCTAATATTAACAAAGGAGACACTGGTTTTCTTGACACATACATAATAATAAATATCGGACTACATCATATACATTTATCTGACTCCGAGGTAATTTCAGCACTTGAGTTCAGAAACAACAGTGGGATTACAAAAATATATACTTAAATATTGGATATCAACACCCAGACACAGAACACACACAAGTATTCAATACACGAATGTTTGTCCTGGCTCTGAAATCCAAAACTCTTGGCGCATGGGGCAGGGTTACTACTGAATGCGCCATCGAGCTAGGCAAAGTCACACATAGCTTATCAAGACGAACTAAAATGACAACAATGGTGTATGATTATGGCGGCAAAAGAGATGCCATTAGCGAACTAAGTTGAAGTTAATTAGACAAAGCTGCAGCCATTGTGGCGAGATATTTCTCCGTTCTGTCCAATTAGATTATAACGAACGAGAATTTACGCTATTTCGAGCATACTAATGTAGCCTAACCGTGGTTTCACTTCGATTTCTCCGGCCTTAGATCTTTTTAATTGTGTTTTGTTTTGTTGCCAGGTTTTGCATTATCTTGAAGGTGGTATTTCTAGAGAGACTTTTACACATCATACAAGGTGTGGACGGATATCTTTTAGCTAATAAATCTTGGCATAAGTATCAAAAAACGTATCCAATAACCAAAATTGAAGACTAAAACAAAAAGTCCAAAGCAAGAGTTTTTTTATCGATTTGTTGAAACAATCATAATCAAATGTGGATTCAAAATATATCGACATAAACATTTACTTACAGATTGCAAATTTTCCATATGCTCATAAGTACCTATATGCAAGTATCTGAAATCACGCAGCTGAATAAACGAAAAGTAACATACGAATACATGTTATGGTCAGACCGTTCATTGAAGGCGAATAAACGAAAATATTTACCGGATAAATCGGGCCGCGGCTGTTACAGGAAAATATAAGAGGTCGAAAACAAAAAAATAGTAATATGACAAACAGCAACACTAATTACGTCTACAATTAAAAAAAGAACAAGGATCAACCGCCATCACCAATTAGTGTCTGACTAGACCGAGCTTTCACTCGAATATCGAGTAATCGATCAGGTTTTAAAATCGATATTTGTCTGCCCGTCGCGGTAGCTAACGGAGTGTGAATATTGTGTTTTGTTTCTTTTTAGTTTTTATAGCGAAGAGATTCTATCTGATTGGCAGACAGGTTGTTTTTATTATGTGCCAGCTGTCCTCGCCCACGTGTATCAATTTGCACAATATCTTTTGTACATGTATCATCTACGAGTATTAGCATACAAAACATCACGCCCATAATCCCCGAAGGGGTAGGCAGAGTCAAAGGGGCAGCAGACCCCTTAACCACATTTAGCTAGAAACAAAACTGGTCTGGGTTATATGAAACATTGTGAAAAAGTAGTGATAAGTGGCTAGCTTGTCGCCAACACAATCACATATACAAAACCCGATATACCATTACTTGTCTTTTACGACATGGTAGGCAAGAACCACAATTAGCACATTATCTTAAAGTCCCATATCAACAGAGTTTTGACCTATAACATAAGCTATATGAGAAGATGTTATCTGAATTGACTGATTAAGATTAATAACCATTAAGAAGGGTATGGATAACACGTAAGCCCTATATGTTACATAAATACATAACATCACGCCCATGATCCCCGAAGGGGTAGGCAGAGTCGAAGGGGCAGCAAGCCCCTTCAACCACATTCAGCTAAAAATAAAGCCGGGCTGGGTCAGATGGACAGTTGTGAAAAAGCAGTGACAAGCGGCTAACCTGTCGCCTACACAATCACACACCCAAAGCCCGATGTGTTATTCGGAGGTAACCTAACTAATATTATAAATGAGATTATTTCGTGTTTCTTAAGCTAACAATAGTATAGGTTCACTAGCGCCAATGTATATTTTATCAATCAGTTATTGTACAAAACAATTGCCTAACGGAATAGTAACAGCTCAATTTTTCATTTACAATATTAGTTTATTTTTGGCTGAATGTATTTGAAGGGGCTTGCTGCCCTTTCGATTCTGCCTACCCCTTTGGGGATTTTGAGCGTGATGTTATGTAAGTATGTAATATTAGACAGTATCCAAATAAATAAATGTTAGACACCATACACATTGATCTGACCTTGCTACCACAAACATCAATTCTTCTGCATTTAGTTCACGCCAAATGAAACGAATTCAATTCACTCAACACAACCCAATTTGCAATCCTGCCACCGCACCAAAATACACTGAAGAAACAAACCTTCACAATCGATGAAGGCAACCGTATTGGATTCATCAAGGTATTAAAATGTCAAACAAGTAGAGCTCTGAAGCAGGGCTGACGAGTCGTATACTCAGTTATACATATTATATCAATCAGGAATATTTGACTTGACAAAATACATAAATTGGTACACATTTTACTTACTAATATTATAAACTCGAAGTTTGGATGGATGGATGTAATATATGTAGATTTAAGTGTTTAATATTTCACGTAAAAACGACTGAACGTATTTTAATGGACTGGACTCGATGGCGCATTCGGTAGTGACCCTGAAGAGTTGTGGGTTCGATTCCCAAGAACAAACGATCGTGTCATGAGTACTGGGTGTTAATATTTGAGATTTAAGTATGTATTTGTAATACTACTGTTGATTCCGATATCCGTAACACAAGTTCTTAAGCTATTTACCTCGGAGTCAGATCAATGTATGTGCTGTAGTCTGATATTTATTTATTTACAAATTAGAAGAGCAGAAGCTAGTACCTATATTTTTTTATATTATGGAAATGCTACATTTAAATCAAGAATTACTTTGAGTTGACTGTACTGGAAACCTTTAAAGGACAGTATTGAGACCAGGGCCCCACATCAGAGATCACAAACCGGGACAGCTTTAAAGATTGAAGCCGAATTAAAAAGTGTCGCATTAACCTGCTTGTTTTGACAAGGTGTTAATGACGGCGGAACATTTGGCAAGCTCGCTGTCTACTGAACGAACGCGATGCGAATTATCGATGTAGCAGAGGAATTTAAATTGTGAAGAAGCAAATAACTGGGAATCAGATTTATCACTTGATTGTCTTGTACCAGAATAGTGGGAATCGGTCAAGGCCGTTTTAAATTTAATCAGTGCAATACATACAATGTTTATAAATGTTTATGTACACAAATCAAACCTAATTACTCGCAAAAACGAATGTTCAATACGAGACAACAGTTTAAATAAGTGTCTTTTCATGACTCAATCAACGATGATATTAATCACACGAAAATTTTACTTCTAGCGAGATTCGAATACACGGCCTTCATTTTCGAATCTAGTTTCTAACCACTAAACCAAGCGGCCCGTCATATTTAAAATTAATGGCATGGCATAATTATACAACACGTAGAACTTAAGCTGTTTAAACTTTATAGCAGTGCCTTACATACCAAACAGACTGTGATCCTATTAACCCAATTTTTTCTCATCTTCAAATCGCAAATCCTTATAAGCAAGCCATTTTTTGTTCTCATTAGGATCACATATCGGAACTTTTTCTGCGTCTAGCTACCTTAATAATCTCTTGATCCGTAAGTCGCGGAATTGTAATTAATGGGATCGGTAATTTGAAATATGATTAAAAATCGCCGGTATAATCCATTTGATGTAGGCAGATAGGTGTAACTAGATTATTAAGGTCAGGGTTGCAAGAATATCGATAGTTTCATTATCGACAGCTGCTTGCGACTTCGTTTCAATCGACTTAATTTGATTCGAGTCCTCAATCGATTCTTTCTAATACTTAATTTTTTTTCTGTCCGTGTCGCGTGACCTATATAATTATGAGACAAATATGAGTAATGGTATAATCAGGTATGGATTAACTCGTGTAGATGCAAATCACACGGGAATATTGAAAAGTAATCTATTTATGATATCTCTACTAGCGTGATAAATAAGACAATAAATAAAATATTGAAAAGTTTGACGTTTTTTTATACTGTTTATAAATTTGACTCAATGGTTAGGTTTAACAAGATAATCCTAAATCTTCCGCGTCATAAAATTTAGATAGATACCTACAATATAATATTATTTGAAAAACTATTTTTAAATCAATGTTTTAGTTTTAAGTAGAATACTCAGTCCTTTTCTTTTTGCATGCGGAACTGACCTTTGAGTATCTGTTGCAATTAGTTTTAAGAACATCCTGTATGTCATAATAATTTATTATTGTAAACAGATGTTAGTTGGTCTAAATAAATAAATACTGTTACACAGGCGACAAGCTAGGATTATGGGGAGCGGTAATGAAATATATTTAGAACACCAGATGTCTCATAAGGGTGTTTCAGGCTACTGCTTAAGTACTTTAATCATTTACTCAAGGAAATCAGATGATAGTCCAAAGCATTGATTTCGTCCAAACTATGGAGTTTATTGATAGCGTTGCATAAACACTATCGACAAATGTCAGTCACTTTCCACACTATTTAATGCAATTACGTCGTAGGAAATTATAAATAACGCGTTATCGAAATGATCTATATGACGCTTTAGCGTGCAGTTTTATGAATTATTAGCTTTTACTGACACTTACGTCCGTACGGTCAAGAGTGTTTTCTTTTTCTATTTTCTATGGAGATAAGAATTTTTTCCGGGATAAACAGTAGCCTATAGATGTTTGTCTTTTAAATTTCAGCTAATAGTACACTACAAACAACACGCCTGCAATCCCCGTAGAGGTAGGCAGAGTGATTGGCAGAGTGAGGCGGTGGGATAGATGGAAAAAGTAATGACAAGTAGCTAGCTCGTCGCCTACACAATCACACACCCAAAACCCAAGGTACCATTAGTCGCCTTTTACGACATGCTAGGTAAGGAACACAGTAGGCACTTATTTTTAAATCCCAGACTAACTAACTAACTAAACTTCACATTACTGCCCTAGCGGGGTAGGCAGACAGAACCGAACGCCATATGGCACGATCCTTAGACACCTCAATCGCCTCTCCAACATTCATTCAAGTCCCAGACTAACATGGGGCAAATGATTGTACTCCGTCGCTCCGTTACTATGTGAAAGATGAACAGACGGACACTTTCGCACTTCTAGTATTAGCTCTGCCTTGAAGGCTGAGCTTGCATCGTTCAAGCCTGTCCATAGGTTATAAGTTATCCATGTAATTCTGATATAAATGAGCGACCATTAATAAATAAGTTCAGCGTACTGAAAATTAATTAGCTTCGTAGTATAGAGTACTTTTGCTAGTTATTAAATTGCATGGCCGTTTATCATAGCACTTTTGCGATTGCTATCATTTTAATATACTTCATTGCACGCAATATAAAACCGGAATATGTAGTCGGTTTAATACCTAAGAATTATTCTATATGAACGTTTCCGAAAACAATTAATTTTGTTCACCCATCTCGATCTTGGTTGTGGTAAAGTTGCTTAACTTTACAAATGTCGATTACACAAACCGCTACTTACGACTTACTAAACAAATATTTTATTTAAGGTACCAGACCAATTATGATCGATACTAAGCATCCATAGCTACTAGGGATGTTATTTAAACACACTAGGATAGGTTTATGATGATATATTTACAGTCATTCATCACACGAACATTTTCCTCAAGCAAGATTCGAATCGTCGGCCGTTTTCGTCTTTTTCTCTAACCACTAGAACAACCCAGTCCTAATTGATTTAGATGGTTCTCTAAATCACAGACCAACAAAACGTAATTCAAACAAAAATAACGGGATTAACCTTTTATTTGTCTACGTCTGCCAGTAGCGGCCTCGCCGCAGCATTGAACCTGATTCCCTGATGTGTACATTACGAACGATGTCGCCGCCAACGTGCGCTAATGTCTTTTGGGAATAAGGCGGCATACATACCCATTTGTAATGAATATAAATAATAAATAAAGGTCTATGAATATATGTATGGTTATACATAAATATGATCACACCCGAAATCACGGAAGGTCTATGATATGAATGTATTTGCAAACGCGCTCAACACCTATTGTACTGAAAATGTCTTGACTACGTACGATGATCATTCATCATTAGGAAGACTGAATGCCTGCTTGCCATGTTTTGTAGTGTATTTTTTATTTAGAGGCCTCAATCGGTCTAGTTACTCACCAGCTGTTAAACAATCATAGACAAATGCAGCACCAGATAAAATGCTGATACGTTTTTGGTATTTACAGAGGGTTGGCCCTCAGGCACCCGCTGTACGATACACAGCAGCACAGTTGCTGATTTAACACTGATTAACTGTGATAATGTTCTACTTCTAAATAGCCACGTAAAACCATGGCTCTACCACAAAATACATTGAAATAATTAGAATTGTTTTGACCAAACTTTCTAACTAATCTTGACTTCCCTAGCGGGGTAGGCGGAAAGAACCGAACGCCATATGGTACGAACCTTACACACCTCACTTGCTTCTACAACATTCATCATCCTAGCATTATATCCCGTGTTTAGACGGGGTCCGCTTAGACCATGATCCAGGATTTAGCGAGTCTGGTAATTACATTGAAGCGACTGCCGATCTGACCTTCGTAGCCCTAAGATAGGGGAGCCAGACAATTTTTAGATCATGGTTACAAATCCCAAAGTTGTTTGAATTTTCAGGATTCATCACGATGTTTTCCTTCACCGTCGAGCTTGTGGTATAAATACGTACATAGATTGAAAAAAATCCAGAGGTACGTGCCCGGGTTTAAACCCGCACTCCTCGGTTAACAGGCGCGTGTCCTTACAATTGAGCTACCACCGCTCCTTCTTCAACATTAATGATTTTTATACAAGCTCTATGTTATTTTGATACGAAATTAGCGACTGCTATTATTGACCTTCGACAGGGGAACCAGACCTAGCATAAATAGCTCCGCTTTCTAAAGGAAGCGAAACAATGAATGTCGTAATTAGCTTATTGTCGCCTCATTATAATGGAAATTCAATTAGCGAGTGAAGCCAAATCGACATAGAGCGAATCGTCAAAGGCCATTGTTCGGAACGGGGTCGCTCGGACATGCCTCCGACGCCATGAATGGCTTCTATGGAAACGATGTCATAGTAGTAACTGTAATATAACGAGACTTATGGCGTAAGGTGAGGTGACCTAGGCCGTTTGTAAACGCCGTAATATTATGAACTAGCTTTTTGCCGCGGTTGGGGCCGCTTTATATTCAATTTTTCCATTTATTAGAAAAATATCTGGATAAAAACAACTCCACATATATTTCTGGACCTTACTGGAGGTCGTGAATGCAAAATATTAGAATGTTTAGAACAGATGTAGTGACGTGACAAGACGGCAACAAACACCTATTTTTATATTTATAACATCCTAATGTTTGTACGTCCTGTTTTGAATAACTAATATTAAATAGTTATTCAAAACAGGATGTGAAGTCTGAACCGAAGTAAATGTGCATACATATTAATCTTCAATTAAGTTAACACATAGGACTTAATGTTTCAAAAGATAGTAACTGGGATAATAATCTTCTTTGGCTTATCACATCACATACATCATACACATCACATACATTGATCTGACTCCGAGGTAAGTAGCTTAAGCACTTGTGTTACGGATATCAGAATCAACAGTGGTATTACAAATATATACTTAAATATTGGATATTAACACCCAGACATAGAACAAACACAAGTATTCATCACACGAGTGTTTTTCCTGGGTGGGGATCGAACCCACATCTCTTGGCGCATGGGGCAGGATCACTACCAAATGCGCCATCGAGCTAGTAATTACAGAAATTGCTAAACCCAGAAAGAAGAGAAAAGTAGGAGAAACTAAGAAGGTTAGATACCGTCATGAAGATGATTAGTCTTGTGAACACAGACTTTTGGTTGGTACTCTGCCAATATCCCGAAAGTGAAGGTTAGTAAGTCGAATCGATTGAGTAATTTTCTGGAATAGTATTTTTATTTCGCACGCGAACACGTGTTTTTCTTGGCCGCGTTTACGATTGTTTTGATAGAAATTTCATTTCGCTCTGATTCATTCATAGGAAAGTCTATTTTTGATGGTGTCATTGACTCTGATGATATGACTTTATTTTGGTTTAGGTTTTTAAGTGCTTGGTTTTTAATTCCAGGTGTGATATCGCATTTAAATTAGTTCAATGCTGTGTTTTTATTTGATGACGTGTTCGTAAATATAGAATCATGGTAAAAAAACAGGAGCTGAACCGACGGAGGGATGGAAAGTGAAGGCCTAGAAATAGGATAGGATTTATTATAAACGCGAAAGTTTGTAAGTATGGATGGATGTTTGTCACTCTTTCACGCAAAAACTACTGAATGGATTTTAATGAAACTTTACAATAATATAGCTTATACACCCGAATAACAAATAGGCTATGATTTATCGATCTACCACGCGGGCAAAGCCGCGGGCAGAAGCAAGTTCTATATAAAACAAGGTATAATTTAGTCTCATTTAGACTTTTCTTAGTACGTTATATGAATGTCGTGTCTCTCTTTAAAAAAAGAGAGAGGACGGACATACAGACGGCTAAATGGATAGACGTGCTAATTGCGGAGATTTATTAATAGGTCTTTTTTTAGAACTGTGTGTATATAATCCTACAAAGCGAAACACGGGAAATACAACTATATTCGATGCTCATATACAACACCAATGTCGAACACAATACTCTGTCGCACATGTAAATGAGCGGCACCAAGTAATTGTCGTATTAGCGACAAACAATATGAGCTGAACGTCCCTCAATATTCATGGCGGGCACAAAGGGCGCATAAGCGCATTGGCAATGCACGACATTATGCACTCTGAGGAAATGTCCTTGCGCTGATCAGTGGTGCTCAAACGTGAAAGGACTCCTCCCCCCCCCCCCCCTTCGGGAAGAAAAAGTGCATATATGAAGAGGCAACTAGCCCCCCACATTCAGCCAAAACATTAAACTGGGCTGGGTTAGATGGAAAATAAAAAGTAGTTACAAGTGGCTAGCTCGTCGCCTACACACTGACATACCCAAAACCCGATATACTAATAGTCGCCTTTCACGATATCTTAGACGAGGAACTCAGTTGTAAATTTTTTTTTTTATAATTCCCAGACAAACATGGGATTTTAAATACACTTTGATTATATTACTACCTATCCTTGGACAGATCTCAATAATCCCGATGATCTAAGTGAGCGACATCAAGTAAAAGTCATGCGCGACAAACAAAACGAGCGCGTCCCTCAATATTCATGCGCGGGCACAATGCGCATGAGCGCATTGCTGATGCGACCGGTATTATGCAGACGCGGTGTTGAACTCTTAGAGATGTCCTTGCACTGATCAGTGGTGCCAAAACGTGAACAGCCTTGTAACGCTTAGTGTGATCGTATCACACACCGGCCAGCAAGCAAGGGACGATCGCAGAGACAAAGGACGGACAGACAAACTGGGGACAGACAGACGGTCAAATAACGGAGTCTTATAATATAGTCCATATTGGAATTCTTGGTACTAAGTGGAAGGTTATGATCTCTGCCTACCCCCATTGGAAAAAGGCGTGACATTATGTATGCATGTATGGTACTAAATCCTATAACAAGAAACACATCACATCACTCATCACATCTCATCACACATTTCGTCAGTCATATACATCACCAATGTCAAAAAGCACATGGTTAGAATATCTAAGTGCCTAATGCCATACTTAATAAGAGATATGAATCGTTCTGTCCAGCAGGGGGCAAAGATCCCTAGTTTTTGAACCAGTGCAAGACACCATCATTCATTTCTCTGCACTGATGACCTTTAAAATTCACACGTTAGAGTGCAAATTTCAACAAAAAATACTCAAGCTCAAAGTCGTTGAAGATGCACAAATGTCTTACGCGGTTATGCATGACAAGTCTGTCATAATAACAGGGCAATTTTATAGCGAAGTTAAGCAGTTGAACGAACTGTTCTTGTATGGAAATGTGTTGAGTGAGTGATAGGCTTTATGGAAACGTAGCATTGACTGGTAAGTCTGACTGAATGTTCTTTCCCTTAAAGGACATGTATATTTACAAGAACCTGACGTATGCGAAGCATAAGAATATGTGAATAGGGTTAAGTTGGTATAGTTTGTAACAAATGCAGCTGAATGCGTTTAACTCATTGCTAAAGACTTAAGAACAATGTTCAGATACTTATGCTGATGAGGCTCACATACTTTTTTTTGGGAAATACTACTTTACTACCAATACTTAAGAAAGCCTTACCATTATTTATAAGAGTAGCAATTTAATTCTAAAGTACGTTAATGAACGAAAACCGCACAAAGCAAAAAACCCTATTAAACATATAACCCTCTTTTACTATGCGCAGTCGGATAAAAAGTTCACTACTCAAGATACACAATAAAAACCCACTACAAACTGCCATCAAAGAAAAGATTGCTTAGATCCCCCCTACCCCTCTAATTGACATCCCAGACTCATCACTATTAAACCCCCTTCCATAGTCTGCACAACCTGTTTACACACCAAGAGTGCTCTCAAAAACCATCCCTATCCCTCTTGAAATAAAAGCCACTTGTAATCACACAGTTGACGAAAGAATTTGTGCTTTATACCCGATATGCGAAAGCTCATATTTGTCTGCACAAGTCTTAATATGGGGACCGTAGTGCTCCCACCAAGTTGTAGAAAACAAATGAAGTAGCTGTTTGATAGAGGGCAAAATTCATATCAAAAAGAAATGTTTGTATGATTGTTCAACCTTCAGCTAGAGATAGTTAATCTTATACGTCATCATTGTTACATTAACAAAGTATCGCATGCTTAATGGTAAAGTGACCTAACTCAAATAATGCTGCTGATGGAAAATGAACGTATAAACACATAATATTAATTTAAATATACAAGAAATTTTGAGTTAGATCACTTAACCATTAAGCATGCGTTATGTTCAAAAGTAGAAATAAATATTGTATTGATTAATTTTAACTACAGTTCAATAATCACTAAAACACAAATATACTTCGATGCTTACTTTTATATAATATATTTTATGACTATAATGTGTTTCGTGTACATTACAAAATACATATTTAACAAGACTTTCTTATTAGTTAACGCATTCCTTGCAATAACTCAATACTTGGCAATAAAATATATAACGTATTGTAAATTTTATTATCCACACGACTTGGCACGATTTTTACATCACCATTTTACCCTCATGATCCTGTCAAGGGAATTTCAATTTAATCACAGAAGCAAAAGGTTCAAATTGACCGAAGCAAGTTCCTACGTGCCTAACAGCTGTTTTGTCTGGCTGTAGACATTGTTTCTGAGGGCGCCGAGAGGGTAAGGCTTTAGTCGAGATGTTACAAAGGCTTGTTGTTGTTGGAGATCAGACTGAGGTGTGAGGGCTACGTGAGGGATGCAGACACAAAGGAAGCCGAGTAGGGTGGAGATGCAATTAAAGGGAGGCAAAGGAAAACATAGTATTTATGGGTGTTGCTAATAGTATGGATATTTGGTTAGTTCCTCTCCTTTACTTATGCAAATAAGAAATTGTAATTAAAGTATGAAAGCAAACGTCTTACAAACCTTTTTACATTTAAATATTAATTAAAATAAATTATGGACAGTTGTTAAAGGGCGCATAATTTGTTTTCTCTGAAGACTAAATTCTACACAAGTATAGTTGGAAGCACATACTAGCTTGTAACATCCTAAGTACGGAAAATAATCGTGTTCTGGTGAAATTCACACCTTTGCCCACTTAATCCAGACCCAGCACGTTTTAATCTCGACCTGACGTAAAAATGTGAGAAAACTAAAACAATACGAGTCAAATCCGGAAGGCACGGCTCATCGGTCTAATGACCACTGTTTTTCTAAAACCAGCATTAGAAGACCCCTCCCGACCCTTCATCAAAAGAAAAATCCCTAGATATCCCCATACTAGAGGAGGGAGCGGCAGCTCTTTGTATTCTGGTCGTCGATTCCACGCAAGTCCACTATTTTCTTGGTCCGTGATTACATTTTAACCTGTGGGAACATCTATAAATACGGTTTGGTGTAATTTAAAAGACTTTCCGAAATTTTGATAGCAGTTATTGTGCCGGCAATTTGTTAGAAATTGGTGAATCGGTTTTGACCCGGCACCAATCATATTGATTGTGTGTGTAATTTCAACAATGTACGAAGGTAAACAGACTTGTTTTGTGAACAAATTTTTAAGAGAATTTATACATATGAATCAAAACAAAATTCAACTATAAAGGAAATAAAGAAAACATATCATTTGTAGTTGGAAATAGTAGGGTAATGTCCTTAAGCTTATCATGATGTATCAGTTTTCACTTTAAAACATTTCTTTTCGTCTTTGACTGAAAAGCAGAAGTCCAAACTCAAGGTTTGCGAAAGAGCAATGGAGCGCAGCAAATTAGGTGTTAAAACCGACAGAATCAGAAACACTACGTTGTGCTCAAAAACTCAGATCGCGGATGTTGGAGCTGTAACCGCAAAGTTTAAGTGGAGTTGGGCAGGCCATGTATGCCACATGGAGCCGGACCGGCTGGTGAAAATAGTCACGAACTGGATCATGTGGAATGACGGACACCAAAGACGCGGCCGTCCGAGGCGTCGATGGCGGGACGATCTCGCTAATTTCTTGCCAAAGAGAAGTGGCTCACAGAGGGAGGCCTTTGCTCAGCAGCGGGAATTAAATGGCTAAATAAAATATAAAAATTCAGTCGAACTGAGAACCTCCTCCTTTTTTTTGAAGTCGGTTAAAAAAATATGTGCGCGTAAATACATATAAACGGATATTCTACTTATAAAATAGGTGGTGTCGTGTGAAAATCAGACATATATTTATAGTAATTTATAAATTCAATTTCATAGAAAATTTTGTCTGGGATTAAAAAAGGATGTCGCAATTGTAAGCAAGCTAGCCACTCGTATTTTTGGTCGGCCTAAAGTTGTTGGAAAGATTTTATAGCAGTTAGAACTCTATATATAACCTATCCTTTCAACTAATGCGAGCGTGAAGATAAATAGATATATAATAATAATAATATAATATTCAACGACATCACATACATTGATCTGACTCCGAAGTAAGTAGCTTAAGCACTTGTGTTGCGGATATCAGAAACAACAGTGGTATTACAAATATATACTTATATATTGGATATTAACACCCAGACACAGAACAAACACAAGTATTCATCACACGAATGTTTGTCCTGGGTGGGGATCGAACCCACAACTCTTGGCGCATGGGGCAGGGTTACTACCGAATGCGCCATCGAGCTTGTCAAACGATATGTATGTTTAATATACATATATAATATACTATATATTGCTGGCAATCAAAACGCTAGTGTCTCATGCTACAACCACACCTCACACAGAGGCGCGGTGATACAAGCCAATGACCTGTCAGTGCGTTTGATAAAACGCATCCGGACAAATCGGTGACAAAATGGTAATCCGACGCCGACCAACTGTAACTTCGGTTTGGGCGAATGGGTGATGGGTGACCGCTTGTGGAGGCGAGAAGTGTTAATGATTGATGGATAGGACCGGTTTGTAGTTGATATTGTGGTGAGGTTACAATTGAACTTAATAAACATAGTGTATTTGTCCGCGGCTCCGGCCACTTGGTATTTGGTTTGTTATAAATATTAAATAAATAAATAAATATCCGACATCACATACATTGATCTGACTCCGAGATAAGTAGCTTAAGCACTTGTGTTACGGATATCAGAATCAACAGTGGCATTACAAATATATACTTAAATATTAGATATAAACACCCAGACACAGAACAAACACAAGTGTTCATCACACAAATGTTTGTCCAGGGTGGGAATCAAACCCCTCTTGGCGCATGGGGCAGGGTCACTACTGAATGTCAAGCCAGTCAATGTTATAGAGATTATTTCGTGCTTCCTATCGTTATGATACATACCTAGTCAGGGTTTGATTGGACTATTATTCTAGATTAAGGGAGTATTATCAATTCAGAGAAGCAACTATGGCTTTAATTAGGCCTATGTCCCGCAGTGGCTGAACTGCCACCTGGCCTTCATAACCCTTACATAGGGAACCAAAACTAATTGAATCAAGGCAGCACATCCATACTCATTAACAAGTTGCAAATACTCGCGATGTTTTCTCTAATACTTACTTACTTAAAAACACCGAAGTACGTTCCGGGTTTGAACCAACACCGCATTGAGTTTGAGACACCAGGGCGGTCGAGTGGCCTGTTGGTCAAGTGGTTAGAAACACTGGCGACGAAACCAAGAGTCGCGGGTTCGAATCCCGCTAGAGGCAAATGTTTCGTATGATGAACATGGACATTTATACTCGAGTCTAAGTCTATAAACGTATAGGATGTATATAAACGTATTTAAGTATGTCTATCCGTTCACCTAGTATAGTTTGGAACTAGGGAATTGGTGTATCAGCCCGGAGAATTTATTATTTACTTATTATTACGTACCTATCATTTAGAGCAACCTGTTATTTTATAACAGCCATATAATAATAACGCCGATGCATTAGCATCGTTGACTCGTTAATTGCGAGTGAGAGGCACAGTCCAAGGTTTTGTTAGATAAACATGCAGTAATGCGTTAGCGTTCATATTGTTGTGTATAGAGGGCGTGACGGTGCTATGGTAATTGTTTAGGACAGAGGTGGTCAAGCTGCCAAGGTTTTCAAGTCCCATGTTGGTCTGGGACTTAAAAATAATGTGCCATATGTTTTCCTTGCCTAGCATGTCGTAAAGGCGTTTTCCATCTAACCCCGCTCAGTTCTTTGGCTGAATGTGGTTAAAGGGGCTAGTTCCCCTTTAACTCTGCCTACCCCTTCAGGGATTACGGCGGTGATGATATGTATGTGTAGTCCAGCTGCGGTCTGTAAGCAGCTTGCGGCCCGCATGGTTGTATGATATGTAAAGGGAATGAGAGCCTTAATGAGATTTGATTTACTTTATCCAAAGCGTTTAAAACATATAAATAGAAATAGAAAATTAACCAAAAAAAAATTAATATCGTCTAGATAATTTTGTCTGGCTCGATGGCACATGCGATAATGACCCTGCCGATACGCCAGAAGTTGTGGGTTCGATCCCCACTCAGGACCAACATTCGTGTGATAAATACTTGTGTTTGCTATGTGTCTGGGTATATCCAACATGTAAGTATATATTTGTAATACCACTATTGATTCTGATATCCGTAACACAAGTGATTAAGCTACGTACCTCGGAATGAGATCAATGTGTATGTGATATAGTCGGATATTTATGTTGTATTTAAAATTTTGTTTTTTTTTTTGCTCCTTTACGTAATCATCTTCATCTTCCTATGCTTTATGTCCCGTGCTAGGTCGGGGTCAACTTTAAGTGGTTAAATAGGCTAACTGCTCCTTGGACTCGACCAATGCTGGGATTGTCGCCGTGCTGGTATGTATCTATACTTTGTTGCTAATTTTACACTGTTCTAAGAAAGTTAATGCTAATTGTGTTTTCGTCATAACCGGCACCGTAAACCCACGCCCACTAAGCGCAAATGAGAATGCATTAACGAAGGGATGCAATAAACTGCATCGCCCTACAAGTTCACCTTGCTACTGCCATCTTACGTCACACTGGAGTTATTTAACCTGTCTCGCCCATGATACAGTGCTTTGAAGTGCAGTGAGAAGTCTGTGACTGACCTTGAAAGGATGTGCTGTTAGGCGATTAGGTGGAAGGTGTAAAGTCATTTCTATACGATTGAACTGTAACAATGACGGAATTTAAATAAGTATCAAGGAGGTACCTACGTGTGAAAAAGTTTAATGTGTATGCATTTTTATATACTGTTAAAGCGGCTGTCATGCCGTATATAATAAATAATAATAAATAAATATCAGACTCATCATCTTCCTAGCGTTATGTCCCGTTCTTAGACGGGGTCCGCTTAGACCAAGATCCGGGATTTAGCGAGTCTGGTAATTACATTGAAGCGACTGCCGACCTGACCTTCGTAACCCTAAGATAGGGGAACCAGACAATTTTTGGATCATGGTTACTAATCCAAAGTTGTTTGAATTTGCAGGTTTCATCACCCACCATCGAACAAACACAAGTATTCATCATACGAATATTTGTCCGGGGTGGGGATTGAACCCACAACTTTTAGTGCATGGGGCAGGGTCACTACCGAATGCGCCATCGAGCTTGTCGTTGTATATAAGATAAAAAAAACAAGTGAATTGTCGAGAAATAAGTAGAAGAGAAATAACATATTTGATTTGAAAAAAAAAACAAGCAATAATAGCAAAACGAACAAGCAAATTTATCTGATTCCAAGGTAACGTCATATTTTTAATGTAACTCTCAGGAATACAGGTTCTCAAAAGTTAGAAAAGCTAGACTTCACAGGAAAGTAAGACTTGTTAAACGCTCATGTATAGAGGTAATCCCACGATCATCCTCAATGGACGGAAATCTTATACTCCCTACTGTCATTATCTTCACTGTGGCCACGCTATCGCGTATTCTACCGCTTATTTAATAGGTGGCCAGTTTAATGGTGTGGGAAATAACTGGTACGCGTTTTGTAACAACTGTAACAATATGTGGGTTCGCATAATGATCGGTACCACTGACTGGATCGCTTACTGAGAATGTATAATTACAACTGTTGTAAACCTGATTTGTTGTTTTCTAGCGAGACAGTCTAACTAGTTTAATATTGTCTTAATAGTGTAGGCGACAAGCTAGCCACTTGTCACTACTTTATCCGAATTTTCCATCTAACCCCGTGTTGGTCTGGGACTTATATAGAATATGCCAACTGTGGTTCTTTACTAGCATGTCGTAAAAAGCGACTAATGGTATATCGGGTTTCGGGTATGTAATTGTGTAGGCCACAAGCTAGCTACCTGTCACTACTTTTTCACAATTTTCCATATAACCCAGCCCAGTTTTATTTTTGGCTGAATGTGGTTATAGGAGCCTGCTGGCCTTTTGACTCTGCCCACCCCTTCGGAGATTGTGGGCATGATGTTATGTGCAATAACCAGTAAAATTTAATCTTTAACAATAAAAAAATGTGACCGTTATTCTAGGATTGTCGTTATCGACCAGAAGTCCAGAACCTTTTCTTATACGAAGAAATAACCTCCAGAACCGCCGCTTGCAACCAAAGTGATGTTACTTCCACGTTGCTGACCTTTTGAAGGTTCTATTGAAGATTTACTGTGCTGCAGCATTAGAGAAAAGAACAAGGCAGCTCAACTCTTTATAATCAGAAACGTACCAGCTTAAGAATCGCTTCTTTACGCCAGTTTTCTGCTGACCCTTTGAAGGTTCTATTAAAGATACGCTGCAGCATTTGAGAAAAACAGCAGCTCAGCTCTATATAATAAGAAGTCTTGTATATACGTTTATGTTAGAATCGCTAGTTTATGTTAGTTTCCCTAAGGTCTTAGTCAGGTCAAGCCCGTTTTCTCATACCAAAAAAGAAATCTTAAGGCAATCCAAATAAATTACGTCACGCGTAAATATCGCCATATTACAATACACTTGTGCAAAATCTATAAATACGTATGATCGTGACTAGCTGTGCCCGCGGTTCTCCCCGCGTTTCTTATTAACAAGTCGGAATGTTTTTAGATGAAATAAACATAGTTAAATATGGGCTCCCCTACGAAACGCTCTCCGCCAGGTGGCGCTATATTTAGATCCCCGTGCCGTAAAATAGCGTTATGGTGAGCTTCCTGACTGTGGCGATTTAGGGTTCCGCGATGGGAGATGGATATATCGGATATGGATATGGATATATAGGAGCGATGGTAGCTCAATGGTAAGGACACGCGCCTCTTAACCGAGGAGTGCGGGTTCAAACCCGTACCTCTGGATTTTTCAAGTCTATGTACGTATTTATAGCTCGAGGATGAAGGAAAACATCGTGATGAAACCTGCAAATTCAAACAACTTTGGATTTGTAGCCATGATCCAAAAATTGTCTGGTTCCCCTATCTTAGGGTTACGAAGGTCAGATCGGCAGTCGCTTCAATGTTCAAATTACCAGACTCGCTAAATCCTGGATCACGGTCTAAGCGGACTCCGTCTTAAACACGGGACATAACGCTAGGAAGATGATGATGGGAGATGGATATACAAACTTCCCTTCTGCTTCCTACCGGTTTGAACACGATGCATATAGCCCGTCTAGATTAAGCGAGTCCAGTTAATTGCTTTAGCAGAAATGAGCTTCGGAACCCACTCTTCCGGCCGTGGTAGTAGTATGAATTTTTAGGTGGATTTTTTTTTTCTATTAGACTAGACATCACATACATCAATCTGACTCCGAGGTGAAAGGAAGCGCTTAAGCACTTGTGTAACGAATGTCAGAATCAACAGTGGTATTACAAATATATACTTAAATATTTAATAACAAAACCCAGACACAGAACAAACACAAGTATTCATCATACGAATGTCTGTCCTGGGTGGGGATGGAACCCACAACTCTTGGCACATGGGGCAGTACCGAATGAGCCATCGAGCCAGTCAAGTTTTACTTTAGTTTATATCTAGCGATACTTTAAATGCCAGCAACACGCGATTCCCTTAGTATTAAGAGTGCCTTTGGGCGATGGTCATCATTAGTTACCATCCCGAGACCTGATCGCCACCTCATAACAAACAATCCCATGATGGAGTTTCAGCCAAAAACATTGAGAGGCTATGTGAAGCGTGTCACTAAATCATGTAAATAAATCATATCCACTGATTTACCATCACTTTCTGCCAACGACTACCATACCTTAATCGACCAGTCTCATTTTCGTGTTTGTCCCTTGACGATCTTACGTCTATTTTATATACGGGACCCTGATCCGTCAGCTCGGCTCGCGCTTACCCACCTTTTCAAATTGTACACGTGTCTGTCTGATATAACGATCGTATTCGTAGACTCATTTACGTCGTTACGACGTCGGTGGAACAAACACATAACTCGGCTCTTTTGTGATGCAGTCCATTTGCATCTGGTTATGAAGATATCAACCGTAAGGATAGCATACGGGCATATTATTGTGTCTAGCTGTATGTATAAGGTATGGCTATAATAAAATAAAAATACTAAGTCACAGATGGTACCTAAAACTAAATTGAAAAAAAAAAATGTAATAATGCTCTCCTAACCGATATCGGTCACGGCGGCCAATCTCAACGAGGATTAGCCAACTGCGCAGGAGATATTATAGTGCACAAGTGTGTGGTGTGCGCAAACACAAGTGTTGCGTCAATAATATCAGACAGTAAAACCATAATCTAACGACACCGAATAAGAACGGAATACAAGGTGCTTGCTTCATTCACTAATAATCCCAAACATTCTCAGTCGGAAAATTCAGTTTTCGTTTGATATTGGTAGAAACATTTCATATAAGTCAAACTTGCCAACTCAATTATATTACGCTAAATATGAATCAAATATCTAAAACAGTATAAAAATTACTTTCCCATTTACCACAGCTAGTCTTAGCTAGCATAAAGATCACACACTATGAGCACGGAACAAATAGAGGGCCCGCGCCCACCCCTTCCTGCGCGCGCGCATCTTTGATCTCGACGATAACGGGCTGTACACATGAAACCAACTGTCGTATGTTTGAAGCTATAGTGCTGAACTTTTGGTGTTGTGTTTATGATCGTGTATTTTCTCATTTGAGGGGCATAACTATGGTTAAATTGGAAAAAACACGATATGATTATACATTAATATTTGAGAGCTCAAATGACAAATGGTCTATTAAATTTTATGGCAGTCAAGGAGTTTCAAATTCCAAATTGAATATAGATGGAAAAATAAATTCATATATTGGTTTGCAATGGCATATTTATTATTTCAATCTTACATTTTAGGCAAAACAACTTTGAACTACCTAGTTGATTGGTTACTTGCATGACGTCACAAGTCACTATGACAACAAAAAAAATCAGTTTCATCTGTTTCAGATGTGACAACCAGATTTCTTATTGCAAAATATATCTAACCAGGAAGAGACAAATGTACCTAAGATCAAAATGGCCATCAAAGATTACTCACAGGAGTCACGTATGACAAGATAAAAATTAATTTGTCCGCCCGTTCATCATACAAAGTCGTCAACCTCCGCCATATTTTTCTTCAAAAGGGCTGTATCGCAGCACACGTCCGGCTAAATTTATTACACCAATTAAAATGCCCATTTAATTCCTTTTTCTAGATAATAAATGCAACATTATGCTCTTATGGCCCCAACTTTGTGACAAGTTAAAATATAATAAAAAAGTCGTAAAATTATTTTTAAAAGCTGTAAAGCCCCGGAGGTACAATAAACGGTGGTATTCTAAATATTTAGAATATGCCAGTGGTAATGGAGTATAAGTTTCTGGCGACCTGATTTTATGCGCGATTTTATGAAATTGTATGCGCGATTAAGTGTAGGCTGAAACAGTTCGAATGATGTTTTCTTTTTTTTTTAGCTATTCATGCAAAGCGATTTTTTTTAAATAAAACCACTACTTTAATTTATGTATACGTCTATTATTGTAAGAATCGCTTTAAAAATAGGAAATTTTTAAAATGTGTAATTTTTATTATGTGTGTATTAATTTGCCTAATCTTTTCTGATCAACTATTTATTTCGTATTGTTTTTAATGCTTGTCAAATGGGTGCTACCTGTGCCTTGTATGAAACAGTGCTTCATATAAACTTTTTACATCTACAAAAAAATATTCGTATTTGTAGAGAAGACCAAACACTCCAATGAGCTCTTTATAGGAATTCTGGGGACATGCGCATCATCATCTTCCTAGCGTTATGTCCCGTATTTAGACGGGTTCCGCTTAGACCATGATCCAGGATTTAGCGAGTCTGGTAATTACATTGAAGCGACTGCCGATCTGACCTTCGTAACCGTAAGATAGGGGAACCAGACAATTTTTGTGGATCATGGTTACAAATCCAAAGTTGTTTGAACCGTTCCCTCACCGTCGAGCTAGTGGTATAAATACGTACATAGATTTGAAAAATCCTGAGATACGTGCCCGGGTTTGAACCTGCACTCCTCGGGTTAAGAGGCGCGTGTCCTTACCATTGAGCTACCACCGCTCACTCTGGGGACATGCGCATACACACCTATAATGCTAAAATGATATTCGCGTGGCTACTTTAAAAAGATTATCATTACTTCGTATCAACTTCGTGACAGCACGCTGAGAATTATTAAGATAGCCAAGAACTATGCGATTTGTATCTAAAACGAAAGTTTCAGTTGTGTCATTTTTATCAAGTGAAATACGTTTTAATGATCTAATCAACGAACAGTCAAGATCATGCGCGGAATTTGAACCAGACAGGAAGTATTGCAGACGGAAGTATAATAAACGAATATTTTTTTCAAAAAATGTTTTTAGTGTAGTATTGAGATTACAAAAAAAATATTGCTTACGTATTTTTTCTGTTCAACAAACTAAAAATGATGAAAATAAAGCGGGTTAAAGAACCGCGTGACGTCTCTAGTTGTGTAAAATTTTACCGTCCAAGTGCCGTAAGACGCGAAATTTCAGATATTTTAAACGCTGTATCTTTTGTCATTTTTCAAGTATCAGATAAAGCTTACAGACTAAAAAATTTTTAAAGATAATACCCCATTGCAAAAAAATAAAGCTTTATAATCCGCAATAAGTTCATTTGTTGTTACAGTGATATTATATATTTCATAATCAGATATGCATGTATATCTTCCTTTTGAAATGATGGGCCGTGTCCGGACTAGGTTTAAAGTAGATTTATTTCTCACATAACATATGTTTTTTAGGAATAAAACATACATATCGTCATTACATCGCAATCGAAGGAGTATGCAGAGTCCAACGGCTCATTAAACCACATTCATCCAAAATTAAACTCGACATAGATGTTCACATAATTACGATATTCCGTAACCTTCCCAATCCGACACCATTTTCATCACCTTGTATCTTATCGTTAAAATCAAACTTAACCTTGGACGCCTAAAAACACACGAAACGCATTACCCTCCTTTTGGCATTGTGATAATTTCCCATAGCGTAACGCCCGTAACGGACAATGTAATGCAATGTTGAATTGCATTCTTGAGTTATGATAGATAATCTAACAATACATTGCTCAAAGGGTGATGGGAGGAAAGAGGGATGGGGGAGTTTGATTTTATATTACTAACAAAAGCGGTATCATGTTGGTCTGGGACTTAAAAATAATGTGCCAACTGTTTTCCTTGCCTAGCACGTCGTAAAAGGCGACTAATAGTATATCGGGGTTTGGGTCTGTGATTGTGTAGGCGACGAGCTAGCCACTTGTTACTACGTTTTCACAAATTTCCATCTAACGCAGCCTGGTTTTATTTTTGGCTGAATATGATTAAAGAGGCCAGCTGTCCCTTTGACTCTATCTATTCGGGGATTACTGGCGTGAAGTTATGTATGTAAAAGCGGTTAACTAGCGTACGGCCTGCCTAATGGTAACGCAAGTAAAGGTTGCATTGCGATCTATGCAGAGTTGTGTATCCAAAACTAATAAAACTAGGTATCTGAAAATCGGATACTAGTGGTTAAATGAAATATTTTTAGGCTACTTACGAAACAAATCTACAACATTATTGAGTTAGATGACTTTCATTCTTTAAGTCCGAAACGCTACTTAAGAGTTTGCGTTAAGCTGATATTGCTTTGTCCACAAATACAATTATCGATGTATTGGAAGTGTTAGCAATTGTCGACATTGTTGCACATAAATTGTCGCTTGCCTTTTTAAATTAAAGGTGGCAAATCATCGTTTGGCAGTGAAACCCTCGGAAGTCGCATTTGCTTATTTTTATTTTATTTGTTTTGTTATTTACATCAGACTTATTTAACCACGAAATATTTGAATTCTTAATACGTACCATTGATTACAATCATCCTTAAAAAAATAACAATAAACAGTACTATGTATTCCGATCCATGTATTTATTTTTTCAGGAGGCAATTTTTTCTTCCTTCTGTAAAATTTTGTCAAAAGCATTTTCACTGCCGTACGACGAAATATGCTATAACCTGCCTCCCACTAGCAGTAGCTTGTCTCACTACGAAGTATTCTAATTAGCACAAGCGGAATACTAAAGGAGTTTAACCTAAACCAAAGAAAACCTTTGTTCAGCCTAGCTGAGCCACGTGACGTCACTCACCCAAATCCGCCCAGCTGTATCACCTTGTACGGAACCCTTACTCATAACTGCCATATTCAGTCTTATAACGAGGCTGAAGAACGGTTTTTACGGTAATAAATTCCGTTCGATCCTGGATTTGTTACGAGTGACCTCAGCATGTGGGTCGATTCATTCAATTACGGCAATAAGTTTTGATTAATCGCCAATTTTATGGCATGTATTGTTTGATTGCTGTAGTTTAATCAT
The DNA here is from genome assembly GCA_951394215.1 of Glyphodes perspectalis. Taxonomy (NCBI): domain Eukaryota; kingdom Metazoa; phylum Arthropoda; class Insecta; order Lepidoptera; family Crambidae; genus Glyphodes; species Glyphodes perspectalis. The sequence goes on from OX596219.1 coordinate 11,219,316, forward strand.
CAAGTATATGAGGGGTTATTGGTTGGAGGAACGAATAATGAAAGGATGAATGAAATATTGGTATAAATAACATACAGTGTGGCCAGTGGCGGATTTACAGTCTTGGCCGCCCTAGGCCCCAGGCCATAAGTCTCAGTACTAACGCGTCATCACTTAATTTTTATCACAATTGGCCGCCTTTAATATCTGGCCGCCCTAGGCCTGGGCCTACTGGGCCTTAGGGTAAATCCGCCACTGAGTGTGGCCACTACAACAAATGATTTGTTTTCCGGAGAAATTGAGCCATTTCATACTTTGTTAGATTATTTTATTTATATTGAGTTTTATACCACTCTTATATTAACACACGAAAGACGTTTAGAGTATCAGCATTCATTTATAAATCCTCTCATGTAGTGGTCTTGGGTTAGTTTTTGTGATGGTATTTATACCGTTAGTAAAATTAAAGATTTACTACTCTCTTAATATCTGTAATAACAATCTAAGTTCAAGAACGAATACGCAAGCAAATCTACAGCACAATAATAGTCTTATTATTGTAATCGAAATCCGGCAAAACGTTTTCATTTACGTCAATCATGGTGTAAGGATGAATAATGGTATTATCGATGAAAATATCGCCATCATATTTTTTTATCGACACTAGATGTACATTGAAACTATTGAAAGTATTAAATATTGATCTTGACCAAGTAAGCAAATAACAGAACACATTTACTTTTCTGCACTATATGGCAGAAACTACATAAAATAATTTCGGCTATTTTTACAAATATAATATGTACTTAAATATCAATTTCCGACGACATCAAACACATTTATCTGACTCCGAGCTAAGTAGCTAAAGCAATTGTGTTACGGATATCCGAATCAACAGTGGTATTACAAATATATATATACTTACTTAAATATTAGATATCACACCCAGACAGAGAACAAACACGAGTATTCATCACGCGAATGTTTGTCCTGGGTGGGGATCGAACCCACAACCTTGGCGCATGGGGCAGGGTCACTACCAAATGCGCCATCGAGCCAGTCAAATAAATGAAGACTAATGTTTTAGATAACTGTTAACTTTCAACTCAACTATTATTCATGAGGCGAGTGAGGTGTGTAAGGATCGTGGCATATGGCGTTCGGTTCTCTCTGCCTACCCCGCTAGGCAAGTGGCGTGAAGTTTAGTTAGTTAGTTATTATTCATTCATAAGTATATACGGTATATCAGGTGATGTATCATAACATATCGCAACCAGCGGCACAGTTAACGATTCTCCACACATAGACTACATCAACGACTAACTTCAAACTATCGGGCCATCAAGTTGGAGATGGTCCTACACTGTCTTAGCCAATCGATTTTAAGGTACCTGCTCGTATGTAAGTACTGCAGTAGCAGATAAGTACGATACACCATTGGATATTAGATTTTGTATAAAAGCGTGAGAGTAATCGATTCCTCAATAACATCGATAACTTCCTGATACTTGATCGCAGCCCTACCATTGTCCCGGCCGTGTCAAGGCGCCCACGCGGTGAGATAACCGCCGTGAAATATCGACTTGAACCAATTCACGGAATATCGTTAAGGCTGACCTCCATCTCTTTGTGGCAGGACAAGTATAGTAAAGTTAACAGTAAGGAAGGGTTAGGGTAACCAATTAATTTTAATTAGTTAATATTAGACAACATCATATGCATTGATTTTTTATTTTAATTGAAGCTAGCAAATTTATTTTTCTCTGTATATTACACATCCTTAAATAGAACCCTAGATGGGGTACACGCTTAACTTACTTTAAAAAGTATTTCCTAACGCCTTAATATTGACCAATTTAGTTTATAGAATAACATTATCTATAGGTAATTAAACTCTTAAAAGAGGCTAACCTTTATCATTTTAAATAGTAAAACGAAATTAGCAGAAAATAATTGTAAGGGCTTATAAAGTGCCATTGTAATACATTTGACATTGGAAACATGAATTTTAAAATCATACATGTGGCTTTATTGCATACAATATACTATTTTTGGTATATGTAATAATGTCAGCATTTGCGCTAATTTTGGGTAAAGTTACCTTACCGTATCTTAAATGCACTGTGCTATCACTTAAACTAAATCAATGCTTTGTTATATCTACGCTCTGCAAATTTCCGTACTTCCCTAGAAATTAAGCAGATAAGCTGTGAAAGCCTTCGCTCGGCAAACAATATCGTGGTAAATGGGAAGTAATAATAGTTTGAGGAGTCATTGTGCTATCTAAATTACTTCAGACGACTATTTAGACCCCCCACTTGTCACGCGTGGTTCCATTTATGTGCCCCCCTTTCTTGGCATACCAGATTAAAGTGCTAAACATGTGACGTTATGACGTCACAGTTAAATGACAGAATCTGCCAAGAATATTTACAAAGAGACTGCTAGAAAAACAATAGTACTTTATATCAAAATAAATTAGGATTCTAAACTTGAAAACGAAAATAATAAAAGGTGTAAAAAGTATTGATATAAAACTAATGAGGCCAGAGTAGGCAACAATCTTTTTCGTCATAATTTAAAAATGAAATTTAGTACGTTTGACTGGCTCAATGGCTCATTCGGTAGTGACCCTGCCCTCTGCGCCAAGAGTTGTGGCTTCGATTCCCATTCAGGACAAACATTCGTTTTATGAATACTTGTGTTTGTTCTGTGTCTGGGTGTTAATATTGGATATTTAATTATATATTTGTAATACCACTGTTTTTCTGATATCCGTAACACAAGCTTACCTCGGAGTGAGATCAATGTATGTGATGTAATTGTGGTATTTATTATTTATTTATAAGTACGTACTGATCATTCCTTAATGATGGCACGTTGTGTTACCCCATTGTTACCTTCAGCTGGAGACGTAATTTTTGTGTGAACTTATGACATTCAAATAACAATGGATATGTGGATCCAAGATCCTGTTTATCTAACTAATGGTTATAAAATCAGATCACATTGACTACAATAATCAGATTAAAATCCAGGATCATAATTCAGCGAGGACTAGGAACGGTGCATAATGCTAGAAAGATAACGAACGAGTAAACGAATCGCAAATTTGGATTTTATATCCACATCTCAGATAACAGTTAAAATGTTTGAAGTCTGTCTTTTTTACCAAACACCAATAAATGGATCCTTATCTTTAAAACCACTTACCCACATACTAGTGCAGACCTTTAAAGTGGTTTGTAATACACGTGTTCCATCCCAAATGTCAGCAAGATCTCAAGACTCGCAAAAACTTACAACTATTTTCTACAACGCAGCATTCCGACTACGCCTATGCATTTATCGCATCATTCAAAAATCAATCTCAACTCCAATACAATAGAACTCACTTTCAATCGCACACAGCAGCGATAAGAACAGAAAATATTGTCCCCGATTCATAAGTGATTTATTAGCAGCTACCGGATACCCAATATACCAGTATTATATCAGATTCTCTATACGAAGAAAGTGCTAAAATGTATATGATTAATTGCAAAGTGAAAGGTCGTGATTGTATGCTGAGAATTAGTGATATGTAGGTCTCGGAGATTAGACAATAGAATGATATATCTAACTAGGTCCGTATTGGTCTTGATATGATAATATTAATCCGTAGACGAAATTGCTCTCACCCGATCCTAGGAATGATTTCAATTCTGATGATATGCAATCTTGAAACTGGTTAAGAAATGGGTTTGAATTTGAAATGTTTATCACTTGATATGTAAAAGTATCAGTTGGATTATAAATAGTTAACAATGACAATAGCCTAGATACAATGAGATATTAGTACTAAGTGATGAATGCTTACTAATACCACAAATGTGAAAGTGCCTATATTTTTCACGACTTAACTACTTAGTCATATTGTCATGACATTTTACATTTAACTATATAAAACAATGTCAGGAAAAGCAAAAATAATTTATTCTCAAGTTCTTGAGGGCTGTAAAAATCTAAATTAACGCGAACAAAGCCGCGTGGAATATGTAGTAAATAAACCATATTAAACTAAAGTATTGCCTTAAAAGCTAAAAAAGTATTTGATTGAAAATAAATTCATATAAATAACTAGGCATGTAAATATACATAAAAGATTGGTACTATTTCGAGACAGCTTATTTCAGAGCTAACAAGGTACCTATCTAATAGATTGCGTACATGTTAAGTAAGATAAATAAGTGTGATCTTGCCCCTGCGCATACAGTTACGCCATTAGGTGTCAAACAAATGCCAAATTACCTGGAATCGAAACACGCAATAATTTTTTATGACAAATGAAATCATCAAAAACTTACTTGATAAATTACAGACAGACATTACATTATTTTTTCTTCAATATTTTTTTGCTAAAGATACATACACAGAATCAAATTTTGATGAATGTATATTAAATTGGATAAGATTAAGAAATTCTCTAGTTCTCTCTGCCTCCCTAGCCAAGGAATTGGCGTGAAATAAGTTTATAGTTATTATAAAGAAAGCGACAATTGAGCGGTGGCAGCTCAATGGTAAGGCCACGCGCCTCTTAACCGAGGAGTCCGGCTTCAAACCCGGGCACGTACCTCTGGCTTTTTCAAGTTTATGTACGTATTTATACCACTAGCTCGACGGTGAAGGAAAATATCGTGATGAAACCTGCAAATTCAAACAACTTTGGATTTGTAACCATGATCCCAAAATTGTCTGGTTCCCCTATGTTAGGGTTAGGGTCAGATTGGCAGTCGCTTCAATGTAATTACCAGACTCGCGAAATCCTGGCTCATGATCTAAGCGGACCCCGTCTAAACACGGGACATAACGCTAGGAAGATGATGATAAAGAAAGCGACAAAACTAGCTAAATATAACAACACATGTATCTACTTCTCTTGCTGACCGTACAAACAATAAATAATACATTACTCACAACACTAAATCACCTACTGGTGAAACTACACTCAGTCCCATAAATCAAGCAACGCCCAACACAACCCCATAATCGCGAGGAGGAAATACGCCAATTAATATCGATATTTCAATTTGATTCGATGACGGAAGAATCGATATCGATCAATCTGATAAACAATGGCGAATCTGGAACGCGGTACATACTCGGCTATGATATATGTACGTATAAACATTTTTATGCAGATAAAACCTATGACACTCTCTGATAAAGAACAATAAACCTTAGTAATCTGATAATAGAGTTCTCCTAGACTACACATCTTGAAAGGACGCTTTATTTCTTTTCCTTCCCAACATCGTGGTCCTATTTAGGTACGTTTTAATGATGATCCAGAATAGAAGCCTAGTACTTAGTCTCTGTAGTTATTTATATCAAGGCAGGGGAACCCAAAATGCATTATAATTATTCATCTAGATATCTGAATGTTCAGGATTCCCTAAGTTTTCTTTTCTTGTATTTTCAACAAATGAAAACATCTGAACTAACTTACGAAAAAAAAAACATACAGTCAAATTAAACCTCAACCTTTTTTTAAAATCGATTAAAAAAGATGTCATATATTGTTAAAACACCCGATGTGACTTGACGCGACTACATACACATCTTGAAAGTGGAACCCATGGCATAACTGAACTACGTCATCTCTGTAAAAACAGATTTATCGATCTTAAACATAACACAAAATGTAAACAAATTCAGCAAACGCGAAAAACAGATGATGACGGATAAATAACAGACAGCGATGTTTAGAAAAATACATATGTATTTATTTGGGTCAAGAAAGGCAGTGACGTCACACGACACAATATTAGCATTTAATTGCGCTGCCATTTTGGTAAGGAAAGTTGTATTTTAGGGAAACAACACTCGTTGAAGATTACAGTCGATGTTTTATTAGTATTTTTATTTTATTTTTAACACTTGAATATTGCTGAGGACCATTGCTCTTAGAATTCCGTAATTTGTAGGAAAAACGGTAAATTTGTCTTCGTATAGTTTAAAGAATATGTAGAAAATTCTGACTCCTTATCTGCAATGTATATATGTGTCTTTGCCTATGTTCTTAAAGTCTAAAGGGTCTAAAGGAGACACAATCTTCAAAATATATCAACAAGTATTTTATTGCAAGATGCTGTCGCATTTAAAATGTTGACAGAGTGTGAAAGATATATCTGACATCATGTGACATCACGTTTGCAGAAAAAAACATTACAGGATATTCCTTCACTCGAACTCCGAAACTTTATTGTTACTGTAAATAAGAATACATTAAATTTTAAAGTCCAATATCGTATTTATTCATATAGAACCGAGGTACGGAACCTTCTGTGTATCAATGATATTCGCTCTTGCCCGTCTTTTAAGACGTTACAATACAAATTAATAGAATCCGCTATTTTGATTGGTCAGTCAATTTAGAAAGGGACTGGAAAGTTTAATTTGATAACAAATTGATTACTTGCGATTTTTTCGTACAAGAAAACATATTTATTGTTGCAATTGAGCGGTATTATTGAAGGCCATTATTGTAGTTTAAGAATATTGGCTTATTAGATAACTTGTTTTGGTGGTTTGTGAGTAAAAATAAACGTTTTCTAAATATTTGGTAAAAGTTGTATGATAAGATAAATTTTATATTGAACCAATATTAACTTTTTTATATATCTATGTTAGGCGCTGGTGGCGCCTCCAACGGCAATAAAATACAATGACATTTGAGGTGAGTTTTGATATCTATGGATAATTAATAAAGTAGATTGTAATTCATGAGAATGTGCCATTTTAAAAATAAACTATATTATATATAAGTGATAAGGCATTGTTTTCAATACTATATATTCAGCATTGAAACATGACGTCATTTGGAATTCCACCGACTTCAAGTGGTACCTACTTAATTAATATGGATAACACTAATTGTTTTTTTCTACTCTACTTTAATCATATTGTTAGAACACGCATTATGTAAAGCAACTGATAAGAGCTGATTACCTTTCTAGTTTCAAGAGCAATGCAAGGTCGCGGTACGGTTTGCAAAAAGCCTGCAGTTAAAATATATTGTAAAAAAAAAATACATATAGGTATGTAAATGAGGTTATATAGGTATGAAGTTTTAGAAAGGATATAGAATTCAATTTACAGAATAGACACAGGACATAAGAAGTGCGAATTAAATCTCTTCCACATAACGAAATTAGTTCCAGTTGGGAGTTATGTAGACGGGGGGAGATGTAAATGAGGCTATATAGCCTCATTGGCAGCTTAACTTTTTAAGCATCATTATTTATGATTTGACAGATGTCGGAATAGACAACATAAATTTTTACAGTTTAATTTAAAATATCTAATTTTCTTATTCACGTTGAAAATAATAGCGTAAAATGTTGTTTCTCTAATTTCAGGTATAGTTTGATTATTTTCGTTTAATTATAGAAGTCATGTTTTTATTTTAGGTTTATAAATGTAACTAAATAAAATATTCTCTAATTTCAGAGCAACACAGCTTTTTATTTCAACAAATAGTTTATGTAAAATCACATTATAGGTATAATTAATTACATTATTTTAATTAAGTCAAGAGACGAGGAGCCGATAAGGGGACTTCTGATACGCGATTGCATCGAGTAACTTCATAATTTGATTTTTCACTGGATTCTCTGCTCTTTATGTTTGAACCCTGGATCATTTACTCTACCGGAAAAATTAATAGATCCCACAGGACACACAATAAAGTCTCTGTAGCAGACCGATTTTTATGCGGGCGGAGCCGGGGCAATAACTAGTTCGCTATAATTTAATAAGTAAAGCCGAAGCAGGTTGCTGTCATAATAACGAATTTATATGTCGAAGGATAATTTGATAATTTGAATTAATATTTTTTTCTATCTTACTGAAAAAAGTTTGGTTTTTTGCAAAAACGCGAGTTGCCTTAGTAACATTGAACATTGTTAACGCTAATTGGCTTGATTTTTTACTTGCTGGCCAACTCTTACTCTGATTGGTTCCTATCTTTTCCCATGTAGCTTTGAGGTATTATATCATAGAGTTATAAAGGGTAAGAAATGACAATGCTTATTCATAGGAACTTCACTTTTTATGCAACCTTTTAAATCAAATCATCATAAGACATATATAATTTTTTTTCCAACGTTTCCAAATTTTGCGCTACTCGTGCAGTTTTGCTGCAGACCCTACTTTGATGTGACAAACAACAATATCCATTCTCTTAACGCCATTGGCTATTTAAACCAGCAAATCACAGATCAAGTGACATAACAAATACCCATAGTCACCTTGGGTAAATCACTCAAACGACTCGGCCATTGTCCGACCGGCCAGTGCAGTGTTGCCAGCGGGAAAATTGTTTAGTTATTTTAATGTTTTGAAGATTCATGGAGATACAGATTAGAAGCATTAACAAAAAACGACAAGCGCGATACGAAGCGAATCTATTTCCACGGGATATTGTGTTCAAACTACGAGTCAATGTCTGCTATACGCAAAAATAATTCAGACTTTATTTATGATCTAACTAATACCAATGGTATTTGTATATTTCGTATTTCTTTTCTATTCCGAACGAGTACCAAATTTTAAATATTTAAACCAAGTAGATGATTTATTCCCAACGAATACCAAAACATAACTTCTGGTACAGTCGCAAAAATAGTTTATTTTGCTTTTTGCTACCCGCCCCGGCTTCGCACGGTGAGCACAAAACAATATGCAACTATATATAAACCTTCCTCTGGAATCACTCTATCTATTGGTGAACCGCTTCAACATCCCTTGCGTAGTTCAAGAGATCTAAGAGAACTGACAAAACGGCGACTTTGTTTTAGACTATGTAAAGATAAATATTTACAATGTCGGCAGATATATTACAAATAAACGGTGTTCACAATCATATAACGACATACATTTGCCCTAAAGCAGTTTTCTTTGTTACCAACGCACTATAGTCGCCTGGTATTCAAAGTGCAGTGTCTGCTCTAGTAATCGGCCACATTATGATTGGGGACCTAACTCATTTATTACCCTTAGCTAAGATTTCATCTTCCCTTAGGCTAGCCCGCTATCACCATCAAACGCCTATTACTTATGTTTAGAACACAAGGAGTTATAATTTAGGTTACATGTAATCTGGACAATTTATCATCAAACCACTTCAGTGGTAGAGGGTTAATTGGTAGTAGGTTTAACAAAGTTAGCCACGGTGTGTTGCCAGGTAACTTTATCCCCTTTTTACAAGTCTGAAGCCCCACTTGTAAAAAGGGGATAAAGTTACCTAAATTGGGAAAAGGAACATCATTAAAGCAAAAAGCAATTGATAGATTGATTCAAGAGGAAGGTTTATATTATAATTTTAAATTGTTTCTTCTCGTTAGAAGCAACATTCTGAACAGGTGGTGATTATTAGTTGATTTTCTTGTTGAATTGACGATTTATAAGGGTTTGTTTTAAATCGATATAAATAGAGAGTATTTTGACTTTGACTTTCGACTTTCCGTGCAAAGCCGGGGCGGGTCGCTAGTAGGTGATAAATTGTGAATTGTACCAAACTGGCTAACTAAATTGGCGCAGCGACCTAAAGTAAGTCTTAGCCTCCGTTACTGTACCATACAATTAACAATATAACGTGCTAAATCTCGATAGTTTATAATCCGTTTATGTTAAGCTGTACAGGAAATGAACTGCTGTACGGATCCTGGGGATCCCCCAAGGATATTTCAGCTACAAAAAAGGTTGGTATATTTTGTGAATCCTCTATTCCAGTAGGTAGTCTTTCATCGCACTACCGACGTTGACAAGCACGCAAAGAATCTGCAAATGTTTCCTTGCTCTCCATTACGCAGATGTGAAATGCCTAGATTACGACACTAGCCTAGGTCTCTAGAAACCCTAAAAGGCGTTACAAATTAACGGCCCGGTTTCCCAACCGCACCAAAACAGCTCGTGTCAAGGAGACGTTGGTGCCAAGAGGTTTTTAAACAACGTGAAATTTGCGGCTGAAAACATGTTGCGCAATTCTGTGGCTATCTTTCGCATTACATTTCATCATCTTCCTAGCGTCATGTCCTTTTGCCAGTCGTGGTATATTTAAAGGATGATCAAAGAGTGCCTGACTATACGCCGGCACTATAGGATCATAAACCAACTCATCATGATCATTGAAACAACTGCTGTTTGCATAACCTAACCTTCATTACCTTTTATTTAAAAAGCTCTTCATCGTATCGAGTGGTAGGTGCTGTTAGAATCTCGTCGAGGCCATCGATGACCGGGCGGGTCGGCCTTCGTCAAGTCTAAGCCGTCGGAGCGAAGGAGCAAAACTCTTCTGCCTCGCCGTCTCCTTCTCTGATACTATGACATCGAAATTTCCTAATCTTTAGGGCACCCTAAAGGTTAGAAAAGTCTGAGTGCATAGTATATATACATACATTTTGACTAGCTGGATGGCTACCGAATGAGCCCCATGCGTCAAGAGTTGTGGGTTCGATCCCCACCCAGGACAAACATTCGTGTGATGAATACTTGTGCTTGTTCTGTGTCTGGGTGTTAATATCCAATATTTAAGTATATATTTGTAATACCGTTGTTTCTGATATCGGTAACACAAGTGCTTAAGCTACTAACCTTGGAGTTAGATCAATGTATGTGATGTCGTTGGATATTTATTTATTTATTTATATTTATTTATACATAACAGCCACAACATCATCGTGGCATCTTTACCGAAAACAACACGGGTTTAGATAAGAAATCCCTTTGATTTCCTTAAACCAGATTATTGTAGCAGATTTACAGTAGTCTGAAATAAGGCAATCATTGCCCGAAATGGACTGTCGCAAGCATTTATCGGAAATCGAAAGCACGCTTTTTGGTTCCGTGAAATAAGTCCTTCGCAACATTTCGTATTAATATTCTTCATAAAATATATAAACAAAATTCCAAGCGTGAATAATCCCATCACGTTTCACTTATTTTTACAGTTAAACGGTCGACCGATAAATATTCTGATAAATTTGTCACACTTAATTGCAAATTTTATATCCAACAATCCATCAGATCTGGTAAATCGATCAAGCGATCTTGATTCTTATCGCGTCATCAGAAGGGCCATAACTGTGTCAAATGGACAAGGAAGTGACAAACGATATGATTTGTAGAGTAGAGTAATTAGATCTTTATGTAACGCGATTGGAGTAAGCAAATAGTTTGTTGATTAGGTAACTCCTTTGTGGACAGGTTATCGGATCAGCGAAAGACAAAGTATTGTTACAAAGTGCATTTTATCGTGAAATAATCTTTCGTCTGTAAAAAAGAACAGACGTCTCACTATTTTCCTTATTATATTAGTAAGATATAGGCAGATAGAACCGAAATAATATTTTATTTCGGTTCTGTCTGCCTCCCCGCTAGGGAAGTAGCATGAAGTAGCATGACTATCTAACTAACTAAAGTTAGTTAGATAGTCAGGTTATTATTATTTATGTGAAAGATACAAGTCCATATTTAGGACGTGTGTTACTCGACCACGCAAAGCCTCGATCAGCCTTTAACAGTCAAACCATTCTAACTAATCTAAACAAAATGACTGGCTCGATGGCGCATTTGGTAGTGACCCTGCCCTATGCGCCAAGAATTGTGGGTCCGATCCCACCCTGGACAAACATTCGCGTGATGAATACTTGTGTTTGTTCTGTGTTTGAGTGTTAATATATAATATTTAAATGCTTAGGTATATATTCGTAATACCACTGTTGAATCTGATATCCGTAACACAAGTGCTTAAGCTACTAAGCTCGGAGTTAGATAAATGAATGTGATGCTGTGGGATATTTATTTTTAACTAGCTGTGCCAACGGTGTCACCCGCGTTTATGGTTAATATTATAAATACTATTTCCGTCATATATGATTTCTATGTAACTTTAACTATTAAGGCTGCACACGCGACGGAAGCTTAAAAAATGGAGTAACTTCCCCCGTTTTCCCAACATTTCCCTTCACTACTCTGCTCCTATTGATTGTAGCTTGATAAAAAGTATACTATAACCTGCCCAGGAGTATGAAGAATAATTGTACCAAGTTTCGTTAAAATCCGTCTAGTAGTTTTTGTTTCTATAAGGAACATACAGACAGACAGACAGACAGAGAGACAGACAGACAGAGAGACAAAAATTTTACTGATTGCATTTTTGGCATCAGTATCGATCACTAATCACCCCCTGATAGTTATTTTGAAAATATATTTCACGTACAGAATTGACCTCTCTACAGATTTATTATAAGTATAGATCAGATATTTAGACGACGCCTAAATGTTAATTAACGTGTCAATGAAACAAAAAACAAGAGAGATAGAAAGATTGTTTTCCAACTTCTACACATTTCCAACTGTACATAGACTTAAAATTATAACGTGCAAAAGTATTTTTGTGATTCCCTTTGCGGAAACATCATAATTCCACCTGACCTAAACTCAGGATGAGTTAAACGCGGTCACAGTAGTTAACTGTTAATGAATTTCTGCACAAGTAAAGTAGGTATAACCCACACTGTTTACATCAAGGTAAAAGAATATAAACTGATGTATATAAACACATGAAGTAGGTACCTATATACTAGCTGCTATGACAACGACCTACCCCTATTGTTTTGTCCTTGCAATGTAATGGTTCATTACCAATGAATAAATGTACCGCCTAAAGATATTTCTAGATACAGTTTAAACAAAAGTAATTCTTTACCGTATGTATTCTTCCTAGCGTCGTATCCCGTTCTGGGCTTAAAGAGTCGGGGTATTCAGGGAATTAAGAAATCCCTAAAAATTACATAGCTTCTTTATAATATAAAGAAACGATGTCGTATATCTAACGTATATCCTACCACTCCACTGGAATACACGCTGAATGTTCACTAATACTTTTTCTAAAAAAAAAACTTAGAAAATTTAGTACGTCCTACACATCTTAGGATACTTTTGAACCCGGAAAAATGTATGGACCAGTGGACGCAAGTTAGTTTCTAATAGACGGTATTCTGCATAACAGCAAACTATACTTTGTTGTCATTCATATGCCATAAAAGCAATATGTCCCACCCAGCCATCTGACCTGACCAATTTGGCACCAGTAAGCGGGCCACCCGTATTAACACTGATTTAATCCAATTACTATGTCACGTGTGGTGTATTTTTGTGGCTTATCAACATACAGTATTTACTCGTATCTACAAGTATTTGTTTCATGGTGTCAAGGTGAGTTGTACAGTAAAATCGAACGTAAATAAAAAGGAACAATTCCTCGTCAATTACTGGCCAGTTGGTTTTTGTCATGTGTAGGTGTGCCAGGCACTAAAATGCTTTTATAAGCCAAACTTGACATTGCAAAAGGGACGTTTGACCTAAAACCTGGATCTTTTTAGCGGTAGATTCATTCCAATGGTTCGGACTTTGTGTCGTCAGAGGTGCGGTTCGTTCTCGCATCAAGCAGAAAAAATTATTTGGCTAAAATTTACCTTTTGTCAATAAAAAAAATATCAAGTAGGTATTGGATTGATCGTTGAAAAACATCAATGAGTTCGTCATTTCAGCGAATGACATATGGGTTTAGTTAAAATCCACATTACGTAAGGTTAAGTAGAAAACTATGGGATTCAGGGTGGAATGGATGATCTCCATCCATGATAGGACTTCTCCTATCTTGGATGGAGATCATCCATCTTCTTCTTCAAGAAGAAAGAAGGGCCAGCTCTTGTCGTCGTGCTCGTAGGAAGCCAAATGAGTAGGTACCTATCTATAACTTAAAAAACCATAGACTTGACTGTTTCAGCATAGCTTTGACGTTCTTGAACCAGAAAACATGCCCGCAATATCACGCCAAGATCTCACTTCTAATTAGATTCTAATTCATTCTAGACATACCTACCAAATCTCGGTTTAATTATAACAATAATAATACCTATTACACACGTATTAGTGGGAGTGATTGCTAATTGGATGCAATACCTACTAGTCGCATGCAACGTATACAAATAGACATCTTAGTAAAACGTCGCTGCTTACACAAATTTCTATTATAGCTCCTAGCCTTCCTCAAGGCAATAGTTTTAAGTTATTTTAATTATGTATCAACTATACTATACCTCATTAGTATTACAGTTAATATGCCACAGAAATAATCATTGATTAGGTCAAATTATAAAATATTTAGCTTTGGACGTAGAATACCCTACCTACCGTTTACGTTGTTGCTTTCGTTATTTTCGTTGTACCTACCTATATCACAGATTAATATAGCTAACCTTTAGTATTTTTTTTCCAGATAAAGTAGATTATAACCTAAAATGGAGTTTTAACTTTTAGCGTACCTAACAAATTTGATGGAAGTAGGTACAATCCTGTCGTACTTTCATCAAATTTCATACGCTAAAAGTTTATCATACTATCGCATTCATATTATTAGTAGAAGTTTGTAAATACTCGCAACTTTTTCAGTTTTCAATCTAACCTATCCCAGTTTTATTTTTTGACTGCATGTGGTTTAAGGGTTAGCTGCCTCTTTGACTGGCCTACCCCTTCGGGGGTCACGGGGGTGATGATTTGTATGTTGTAAATGCTCTCGGAATTTATACACATAGCATGTTGACTGCCTTGTTAAAAACCTATTAAAATACTCTTCAGCTGTTTGTACAGAAGGTAGGTACCTAAGTCCTTTTCAAAACATCGACTCGTGAAAGTTATGTCGTCTTTTTAGTCGACTGTTATTATACTACGTTACAATACGCAAAATGTGTGCCCAAACGTATGGGTCACGTAATGTTTCGTCGTTACCATGAGCTATGAAAATTACAGTGAGGTTAAACAAGGCTAAGGAATAACAAACAATACAGCCAACGTTACAAGAAATTAGCAAAAAAAACTGGCTTCCGAGATGCAAAGCGGTCAACCGGCCGATTATAGAAGCCCCTCGGAGATTCTAACAAGCCTATCAGATAAGTCTGTTTTAACTTCGGCCAGGTATAACTATCAACTATAAAGCGACCTAGATCGACATTTCTACACAAAACAGCCGGAGACCGATGTAGCCAATCATTCGGATCGCCAACAGGTTTTTTTTCTGCGAATACCTCTATAGACATCTTAGAACCGGCATGGCAAAGCATGGAAAGTACAGTTAAAATAACTTTAGAATACTCACGCGACTACTTCGGCTCGGATGGTTAGAAAGATTGTTTTTTCTGTACACTTTATAACACAGAGTTCGGTCGGTTCACTGTTAGCAGGCACTGTATAGTTTTTACACACGGGTGCGTGGTATTTGTGTATGTTCACAGGTCAGTTCTAAATGCGGTGTGCGGGGTACGCGAGACGCGACACTCCACCCTAACGCTCGATGCAACGCCGCGCGGCGGACTGCCAGCCAGCCAGCGGCCGGCGAGATACGAAACGTCATTCGCGCGATCTCCTGTGCTCCGTTCGGATACCTGCCCGGATGAGGTGGTTAATCGGTTTAAATATTTTTGTTATAAGTCTTCAGATAATAGTTTCTATTATTTTTCTATTATTGACAAAAGTGCACATAGCACTTTTGTCAATAATAGAAATTAACATGTTTAAACAAATGTACGCGGATGAAATATCAAATTTACAATTTCAAGTATTTGTTTTAGTTTTAAATAGAGTAGTTCAAGCTATAAATATAAGTATAAGGTCTATAAATCGTCTATAGGTGCTCGATTAATAAAGATTAAACATAACTTTGGAATTTACCTTAGATGACCGATATTTTTGTTATAAAAGGAATTAAGTACCCAACACATAATTTACAAGCTAAAGACTATTGTTATATTTCTAATAAAGTTACCTAATTTGACTACGTTCGTACGAACTAATGGCAGCGAAATGTCTAAAAAATTTTTACTCGTCACGATTTTCATTATACTGTCTGTAAAATTATATGAGTACATATTATACCTAGACATACTCATATAATTTTACAATTTTACAGCACACGCGTACTTAAATTTTACACATACTTAAATATGTATTCATTTCCAAAAAATGTCTTAGTATAATTTAGACTAATTGCACTACAACAGAACCATACCGAATAACTCATCACTTACTTACACATTTTTTTCAGTTAAATTCACACTAACAATTTGCGATCATAGATACTTTCACAATTTTTCTATCAAATCGTTCACAACCTCTCATATTATATTCTTACAATGCTCATACAAAATAATTCCCTAAAATCACCCCACCTCCCAGGTAGGACGACTCCGATTTAGTTTCCGAACGCGCCGCGTTCCCGTGTACGGTCAGGCGGCTCTTTCGGCCGCGACCCAAAACAAAACAACTAATGTCGGATTATTAAGAAAAAAAACGTGCGTGATTTTGAATAACTGTACTTGGGTACGCCTTGAGATTATTTGTGGGTATGTTGAGAACCTTTTATAGAAGGTAGAGGGTTCAGGTTAACGATATATGAATAAAAGCTTATTTGCCACTAAAATTCTTTTTTTTTACCTACAAAATACAAACAAACAAAATATAAAAGTAAAATACCAAATGTTCCGATATTTATTTAGTACCTAAAAGAAAACTTATTTCTTTGGTTTAACTTGTCAGGTAGCCTTTTCAATTCAGATCAAGGCAATAAAAATAAATGTTATTCTAAACTAGAGCAGTGGTAGCTTAATGATAACACGCGCTTCTCAACCGGGAGGTGCGGGTTCAAACCCGGGCAAGTACTCCTGAATTTTTCAAAATCTTTGGATGTATTTATACCACTAGCTCGGTGGTGAGGGAAAAGATCGTGCTGAAAACTTCATATTCCAATTATGTATGTGTAAACATACTCCAAAAATTCCATGATTCGCCTAAAGGTTACGAAGGTCGGATCGGCAGTTGCTTCAGTGTAATTATCAAACTCGCTTGATCCTGGATAATGGACCAAGCGGAAACCGATTAAGCACGGGACGCGACGCTCAGAAAAAAATTATAAATTCATATTTTTTTAAACTAATATTGATACGATGACAGTATCGCCCCTCAAGTCAATCCTAATCTTCGAGGAGCTCGTCGCCTCTAAGATCCTACCCACGCATTTGGCAGACCAGGTGATAAAATATCAGTTTAATTACAAGGTCACCTAAATTTCTAGCTCCGATCACAGATTAAATTCCTGGCACAAATAGCGGCTAAAACAATAACTAAATTCATTAGAGTAATAACAGTCAAAGGCAGGATTATCATGAGACCCGGATCAGCCCACGAGGGGCACAGTGTAGAAAAGTACAGTGAGGCAATTTGCAAAACTTAGGAAATAGAGCTGAATAGTACAGTAATTAATTTCCTATTATTACAAATGCTAAAGGACGGGTGAATGTAACGCTATAAATATTAAAGTCTATTTGTCTGTTTTACTTTCCAGAAACGTCCAGAAACGTCAGGACCCCTCAAATTTAGACAACAGCCTGAGGGCGTAAATTTGAGGGGTTTTCCGGAGAGTTTACCGCTCCCCCGCCAGTCCGGTAGGTAGTAAAAGCGCCTTCGGCAAACTACCGATGTCCTATTAAAAAAAAAACTGTTTTACTGTCTGACATTTTCATGCTAAACCACGATGATGAAATTTGATACGACAAAAGATTGACACCTAAGGATAGGATAGGATATTTAGATACACATACATACATAACATCACGCCCTTAATAGCTAGGCAAGAAACACAGTTGACAAATTATTTTAAAGGTCTTTACCAACAAGGTACAAAATATAGTATATGTAGATATAGTTTCTGTAATTATATCTACATATCGTACATGGTTACAGAAACTAACTACGTTAAAGTGGAAAAGATCGTAACATCAGGAAATCGATCGAGACACTTTCCCGGACAGCGTTTGATCAAAAGGCTAGCGATAAAATTTGCGCTAACTTGCATTGCATATAACATAAAGTTACTATTTAATTACTGGTACAAGTAATTAGGTACTAAAGCAGTATTAGATTATGATATGCCTCACTGTCATTGATTTTGGTTACTTAAAGCTCTGACATGACGAACGAGCTAGTTTGACGTACTTCTATAATGCTAAGATAATCAACTGCCGAGCGGCTGGTGATTGGCAACCAACAATACTAGGTAATGGATTTACGAACAGAACATTTCAATCTCAACTGGCTAGTAGAAGTTCTGCTTCATATGGAAGTTCAGCTTTGCTTACTTTTGAGGAGGGGTATATAATTGTAATAAATCTGCTTTGTTTTTGGCTGAATGGTTAAAGGGAACTGCTGCCCTTTTGACTCTGCCTACCTCTTCGGGGTTTATGGGCGTGATGTTATGATTTGTTAAATCTGCTTACGTAATACTTGAATGGCCTTATAGGTGGCTCCTTGCGTGCTTCCCATAGCGTTGCCAGGCGTCCGGATAAAGCCGGACATAGTTAGGCTTTTTGATTGCGTGTCCGGCCAAAATAAACGGTGTCCGGCTTGTCCGGCTTTTTACATTTCGCAAATGAGCGAGTGCCGAGCGCGGCCGAGCGCAGGCGAGACGACTATCGGTCGCTCCCGCAGTCCGTCAATAATGTAGGTGTCCGGCCTTTTTACCTAATTGTCCGGCCAAACTGGCGGGTCTGTCCGGCTATTTGGTTTGGCGACCTGGCAACCCTAGTCCCGCAGGAACCATCAACTGTGCCAAAGTTGAGAAGCTATCAATGTGATAACTATGAATACATATATACCATCACACCCGTAATCGCCAAATGGATAGACAGAGTCTAAGGAGTAGTCAGAAAGATGAGCTGGATTAGATCGAAAGTATTAAAACAGTTGGTACAAGTGACTGCCATCACAAACACGATATTTACAACATTAGTCGCTTTTCACGACATGCAAGGCAAGGAACAGTTGGCTCATTCTTTTCGAGTACCACACCAATATTTTATCTGTCTAATAAAATCGTCCATTTGTGATTTAATTAATTAATTGCAACAGAAACTGAGCACGGTCAGTCCTCTCGCCGGACAAGGTGATCCAGAGATTTGCATATTGCATAATGCAATACGCAGCATTACGTAACGATGATATCCCGCCTAATATTGTAAATACGAAATGTCTGTTTGTCATAAAGTCGAAATGGATCAAAAAGACTTTGATGTATCAGAGGCATTTTGATTCAAAGCTATCACTTGACTATAGCGTATGTACCTGAAAAGAAAGGTTATGGTTATAGCATTCCTTATGTATATGTTTTTTTTTATTAAGATATGTTTTATCGCGTAATTTAACCAATATTGAATCAGGTGTCAATTGATTTGTAGATTTTACACTAGTACAGTCTAGGTAAATATACTAGCTTCTGCCTGTGGCTTTGCTTGCGTGGTAAGTCGATAAAACATAGCCTATATATTATTCGGGAGTAAAAGCTATATTTTTGTATTGTTTCATTAAAATCCATTCAGTAGTTTATGCGTGAAAGGGTAACAAACATCCATTCATACTTACAATAGTACTTCATAATCTTAATCATAAATCATCTTACTTCATAATTTACTCCATACTTCGCCTTTATGATTGTAAGAAAGAAGAAGGTCTAAAATTGGTCTAAATGTTTATTTGTCTTTATAAACATATTAGGTCGTGAATTATAGCTAAATTCGTCGTCGTGTCAGCTAAATTGGTCGTCGTCTTTTTTTCTTACTTAATGTCATAGTCTTTTTCGTCTATATGTCACGTCACTGTCGTTGGTCAGGCCAAAAAGGTCGTAACAATGATATAAGTAGGGATTTCGGTCTATTTAAAAAATCGAGTCATATTTATAATGCAATTATGTCGCTTACAAATCTTAATGACATATAAGGGAAACAGAGGGTAGTGTGTCGGACTCGAACCGACTAAAACCCCAACGTGGCCTCCCGCGGCGCAGTTCCGGAGGAGCCGGTATCCCCACTGCCGAGACTATACGACAACTCCTCCGTTGTGCGGCGGTGGTCGATGTTGTGCAGCCCACGGTCGTCAGTCGTCGGATGCACAGCACCGAGCACGCGCGCACCGAGAGACATGCTAGGCCACCCAGCATGTCTCAACTACTCCTCCCAGGAATCAGACGCCGGTCGTCCCCGCGAACGGCGTCGAAACACCGATCATCGTCTTCCTAGCGTAATGTCCTGTGCTTCCACGGGGTCCGCTTAGACCATGATCCAGGATTTAGCGAGTCTAGTGTTACATTGAAGCGACTGCCGATCTGACCTTCGTAACCCTAAGTTAGGGGAACCAGACAATTTTTACCAATGTTGTTTGAATTTGCAGGTTTCATCACGATGTTTTCCCTCACCGTCGAGCTAGTGGTATAAATACGTACATAGATTTGAAAAATCCAGAGGTACGTACCCGGGTTTGAAACACCTATCCCTGCACTAATACCCATTTCATCAACAACCTACTGTAGGTTCCCGTGGAACAAATGTAGGCTGCCAACATTTGTTCTACGGGACCTTACAAAGAGTGTTAACAAATTAACTATCGAGACGTCGTTTATAAAGTGATACATATAAACGATACATTGAGTTCCTCACAACCGAAGTCGCAGGCGGAAAGTAGTGTATCATATTATGATTAATGGCACTGAAAATGGCGGACTAATGTTTAGATAGCCTGAATAGTTAAGGGCCATTTGGTCGGAATTATTCGCAGCTGTCATCAGAAAGGCGAAAGTTGGGGCTACAATAATACGAATCGGGTTTGAGCGTCTATATTAAGGTACATAAATCCTCTTAAATACCAGGTCGACGGCAAGGATGACACCATACAGAAACTATCGACTAAATCTTCTTCCTAGCGTCATTTCCCATTCTTATTCGAGTCTGTTCTATGTTTTCAACCGAATTCAAAAAAAGGAGGAGGTTCGGGCGAGATTTTTCGGGCGAGATGAGGAATAAGTTCTCAATTCGACTGCATATATATATATTTTTTTCAATTCGATTTGTAACTTTTTGTGCTAAATATGTAAAAAATTTACGAAACAACTATTGTGATTGCCCATGACTACTCCCAAGATAACTAGACCGTTCTATTATGACTAATTGATTTTGCATTTGCCAGAAAAACCAGACATTGGATCTTGGTTACACTGTTCGAATGTGCAAGTTTTCTCTCCATGATTTCCCTCACCGCCGAGTTTGTGCTATAAATTCATATTTAGATTTTAAACATCCAGAGGTGCGTGTCTGGGTTTGTAACTTATCTAAGTTAAGGTTCAGGCTTGACGGGTTTGATATTTTGGTCCAGTACATATGTACATACGTACATCTATCGACCGCAATTCCCGAAGAGATAGAAGTAGAGTCCAACAAGCAGCTAGCCCTCTCAACCACATCCATTCAAAAAAATAAAACTGAGCTGGATTAAAAGGCAAATTGTGAAAAGTAGTGACAAGTAGCTAGCTCGTCGCCTACACAATCACATATATAAAAGCCGATATACCAATGGTCGCTTTTTTTCAAGCTATAAAGAAACACAGTTGGCACATTATTTTTAAGCCTCAGACCAATATGGGACCCACATGGATCTTTTGTACTAAGAAGTAGAAAAGAATGTGACACTAAAGTACCACTGGAACGTTTTAGCGGTGACTAGATTTGCTTATATTTAGAAATATGCGGGCGTCCTGTGGCTGGCACTAAACGCGCCATAAATCATGGTAATGATCCTTTAATAGACATTAGCCCATAAAAGTCCTAGAATAGAGACGTGGCGAGACGTGTGTGTCCAGTTCTTTGACATTAACTAATCAGGGGTGGCGATCTTTTGTTAGAAGGATCGCTTTTTTTATCGATTCGGACCTGATAAGATACTCAAATTACAAAAAGGTAATATATTTAAAAATTTAATTTAGAATAATCAATTTCGATTTGAACTTTTTAATTCATTTACGTCATACCAAATGGTTGTTTTTTTATTTTTAAATATTTTTTTTTTCGATTATAGTTAAAGAGTGGAATGATTGGATTTACATTTTTCCTTTTCATTATACGTATAAAAAATAAACATATAAATAAAGAATTGGCTCTTTAATCCGATTTGTCTGCACATATATTAAGAGTTAATTCTATGAGAATATTCCTTATTACGTTATCTGATATCGTGTGGACAACA
This sequence comes from Glyphodes perspectalis, assembly GCA_951394215.1. NCBI lineage: Eukaryota > Metazoa > Arthropoda > Insecta > Lepidoptera > Crambidae > Glyphodes > Glyphodes perspectalis. Next base: position 11,241,459 of record OX596219.1, read on the forward strand.
TACTTCACAGACCGAATAACGACTTAAACCACCAACAGGAATATATAAAAAGCTGTAAAACACACAACACCCCTGTTTTATTGATTAATCTCCCAATATACTACATATTGGCAGAAAAAACTTTACAAAGATATTTGGTAGCATCACGCCCATAATCCCCGTAGGGGTAGGCAGAGTCAAAGAGACAACAGGCCCCTTTAACCACATTCATCCAAAAATAAAACTGGGCTGGGTTAAATGGAAAACCTAACCTTGCAAAGACATTCGGTGGCCATTGACCAAAAAAAGAGAACTATGAATAGATTCAATAAAATTATTATATAAATACACTTAAAATACATACAATGCTTATTTATTCAAGAAAAATAATGTATATTTGAGAGCTTTCTTTACAATATCGTTAGTATATCCATTCAAACACATTTATCGTCTTCTCTCGACGGTTTTAATTGAAAGAACTGTTGATATTAACAATTATTGTTCGTTAGCCTAAGATTTGGCACTATCATGACAGCTTTTGATAAAGTAACACGTCTAGGTTTTGTTTCAGCGTGGGTGTAAGCTATGTGTACACAGGTAATAAACTAAAAATAACCAATGGATTTAATACGTACTTACTCAATATAGATAAGTAAAATCGAAGTATCTGTTTGTTATGTCAAAATAAAAGCATATTGCTCAATACTATTTGCAGTGCTTGTAACATGTAAACATTTATTTTTATCCAAAAATTATAATGCCATATTTGTAAACACTCTTACGCATTATTTAATTTAAATAGTGGACCAAGAGAGATCATCTTCCTAGCGTTATGTCCCGTGCTTAGACGGGGTCCGCTTAGACCATGAACCAGGACTTAGTGAGTCTGGTAATTACGTTAAAGCGACTGCCGATCTGACCTTCGTAACCCTTATATAGGGGAACCAGACAAATTTTGGATCATGGTTACAAATCAAAAGTTGAATGAATTGGCAGATTTCATCACGATGTTTTCCCTCACCGTCGAGTTAGTGGTATAAATACGTACATAGATTTGAAAAATCCAGAGGTACGTGCCCGGGTTTGAGCCCGCACTCCTCGGTTAAGAGGCGCGTGTCCTTACCATTGAGCCACCACCGCTGTTCCGTATCTCGTGTGTGTGTCAAATAAAAGGTTTTTTCTTTAAGAGAAACTCATTATTAATACCAGATTGACGGCTAGTCTCTGAGGGTTTGATAATCGTAATTTACGCAGACTAAAATTTATATTAATGGTAATTCCTTGCGAAGCATAAGAGTATAGGGTTTTATTGTTGTTTCAAATACGAAGGGGCAGTGGCGTAGCTTGGTGGCGACATAGGGGCGGTCCGCTCCGGGCGGCACTTTTTTGGGGACGGCAAATTTTAAATAACTGTTTAAATTTTATCAATACGGTGGGTGGCGGAGTAAACCATGTATTTAAACTGTATTTTTTTTTGATACTTGAAAGTATCCTATCCAGTTCCTTATAAATTTCTTAATGATAAAAAATTCCCCCGACCGTACTTGCTCCTTTTACTTCAGCCGACATTACATTCAAAGATATAAACAGCGAACGGTCGCAATCAGTAAGTAAATAAAGGAAATGCCTCGTCTGATAGTGGTGACGGACCGCAATTATGACTTGCCCGTTCGGTTCCCGACGCGAACCAGTTTGGCGCGGGAAAATGCTAACAGTTTTGTTATGTCTGTTTATCAAAGAGCAAGAATTTTCATGAACAAAGTCAAATAATAAACGAATATTCTTAAGTTTTGTTTCATTATTTTTTATTAGGTTTTCCCGCTAAAACTACTCAAACGATTATCATAAAATTTTGCTTGCTCGTTGTCGAGGGTATAGAAAAGAATTTAGGGTACATACCCACATCTTGAATAAGTACCTGAAATATATTTTGGCCAGGACAAGTCAACATAAAAAATGTGAGTACAATTTTCTTCCTTGAAATTCCAAAAAGAATAAAATAATAACGTTTTCAAAATGGCTGCCCAATATGGCGGACAAAACTTATTATCTTATCTATTAGTTAGTTAGACTAGATTTCGCCTTTAATATAAATCTATGCCTCCTGTCAAAAAAATAATTTGGTTAATTTTAATTAGCAATAACTTAATAAAAGTGCTACCCATTAACTTAACTTATTTAAGTCAAGTTGTATAATTTTCCATAGCTACAGATATCAATGACACCATTTATTCCAGTTGAAGCCGGAATGTGTGCGATCATTTCTCTTTCTAGTCGTTGGACTGAAAGCTCGTGCTTAATTACAATTATTGTAATTAAGTAAACGCAGGAAGCTGCATAATCGCCCGGGGATGCAGATATCGCGGTGAAATGGATGAGTCCAATAAGATGCACAGAGTGCAGGGCCGGGCTGGTTAATACGTATTAGTAGGCTATAGTGTATGATTGATAGGTTTGGGCTGAACATAAAAGTATAAAGTTCGCATCGTCATTATAGTCCGGGCTACATATGTAGACTATAATTTCGAATTCGATTAGACTATTAAATTCGAAGTTTTGTGGACGAATTTTAGTTTGCAATCTTAATTATAAATATATATGTAAAAAAGCAATGTATTTCACTAAATACCTTAGATCCAGCGGATCAACTCCAAACACTCTGGACTTTAGAAAACTTTATTTCTCTTTAAAGAAACCACCACTTAAAAGACTAGACGTAATTTTACTTATAAATTGATGTATCATTGCTCTTCTGATATACAAAACCCACTTCCTAAGTTCAGCCCTGTCCAAAAACTATTTCGCTAAGGAAGACACAAATTATTCTAAATCCGTACCAGGCCGCGGACAGCTCGGCCACAATGTTATTCTTTATTACAACTGCGGCGATAACCCCTACGTCGGCTTGTAAAGTGCTCTCAACATCTCTTCATTTCCTTGCAGCTGATGTCTTTGTCCCGCTAGATGGCGACACAGTCTGCATAAGGCAGTGGTTCCTAAACTTCAACGCGGGGAATATTAAATCAGTTTTTTTGACTGCGCCGTACACCGCATCAAAAGCTTATAAACTTAGGCACCCAATTTTAAGAGTCTAATGACCAGTGGGGCACCGAACTATACCGTTTGAGGGCCGTGCCATTGTTCATATTCGATTCATATAATAGAGAAAAGGGCTACGTGCCCAAGAAGCTCCACTGTTATGTCGCCATTCCGTATTTATTAATTTACTTGGTCCCATGTTGGTCTGGGATTTGGCCCATGTTGATCTAAGACAAAAAAAAAATGTGCCAACTGTGGTTCTTGCCTAGCATGTCGTAAAAGGCGACTAATGGTTTACGGGTTTTTGAGCATGTGACTGAGTAGGCGACGAGCTAGCCACCAACCCAGCCCACTGTCCCATGTTGGTCTGGGACTTAAAAAGAATATGCCAACTGCCTTTGCCTTTGACTCTGTTTACCCCTTTGGGGATTATGGGCGTGATGTTATGTATACTTGGTGAGATTTTAACCGCCTTTACTTTAGGAATCACTGGCTAATGTTCTAGATTGGGTATTTTATGTAAATAAATATCAGTTCAAATACATTGATCTGATTTCAAAGTCGGTAAGCACTTGTATATATGTATGTATTAAGGAAATCAGATTTGACTAAGTCAACTCAAACATTTAGATCTCAAGACATGTACATTTCGTTCAACCTATTTCATCATTAAACCATTCCGATTCGATGCCAACGGTGCTCGGTGGCATGAATTATAATTTTTCTGTAAATTCCACTGACGACACCGTGTTTGCTTGAACGCGCTAATCTCAGGAACTACTGGTCCGAATTGAAAAAATTTTTTTGGTTGTATAGTTCATTTATCGAGGAACGCCATAGGACATACATATAGGCTATGTATCAATAACCATAAACATGGTTGAAACCGCAGCTAGTCGAGTAATAAAAGAAGAAGTATACAACTTCTTTTTTTAAAGATTAAAAAAAAATACAAAGGTTTGTGTGCTGTGGATCATTTATTTCAAAAAAATCCTCCAGTAGACTAAGATTTTCCGATGAAAAGTTATCACGGAAATACTATTACTACCCTTGAAAAGAGGGTTTTCCAAAACGCCCCGATAAATCGCATCGGTGGCCATATCAGCTGGTTAAATAAGCCAATTCAATAGGTTCCCGTTGAAACAAAAAACTTTTATCTTAGACTTGACATATAGGGCTTTCCCTTCACTTTTCTTGCGATTAGTTGCAAGATGGACAGGATAACTCGATATTTAACACCAACTATCAGAATCTGCAACAATAATTAATATAAATGACGCATTACTACGTAGTAAGTGACTTCTCATGTAATTAGATAAGTCTTGAAACAAAGGAAAGCAATTTTATTGTGTAATTACTGTTTTTCTCACGAGCCACTACCAGGAATGAGTTACTTAACATTATTACTTCTGCGTTAATAGGATTTACATTGACCAAGATGACACTATAAAACTATCGAGTAAATTTCAGTGATTATTTTATATCCATGTCTTTTTATTACGTTGAAGTGACGTTAGTTTGGCCCCTTACTAACTAATATATATATATGAAGTATAATAGTAAGGGGCCAAATATATAAAAAAAAGTTATAATATGACTCATTGGTACAACTCTACTTAATGTATACTTTTTGTCCATCCATACTGCTAGTGTTCGCGAATAGCATACGGCCTGCCTTGTGCATATATATATATATCAGACTACATCACATTCATTGATCTGACTTCGAGGTAAGTAGCTTAAGCACTTGTGTTACGGATATCGGAATCAACAATGGTATTACAAATTTAAACTTAAATCATCTTCCTAGCGTTGTGTCCCGTGCATAGACGGGGTCCGCTTAGATCATGATCCAGGATTTAGCGAGTCTGGTAATTACATTGAAGCGACTGCCGATCTGACCTTCGTAACCCTAAGATAGGGGAACCAGACAATTTTTGGATCATGGTTACAAATCCAAAGTTGTTTGAATTTGCAGGTTTCATCACAATATTTTCCCACACCGTCGAGCTAGTGGTATAAATACGTACATAGATTTGAAAAATCCAGAGGTACGTGCCCGGGTTTGAACCCGCACTCCTCGGTTTAGAGGCGCGTGTCCTTACCATTGAGCTCGCTCCTATATATACTCCTAAATATATACTAAAATATCAGGTATTAACACCCAGACACAGAACAAACACAAGTATTCATCATACGAATATTTGTCCTGGGTGGGGATCGAACCAGTCGATTTATTGTTACTAAGACCATTTGTTACGTTACGTGTGATAATGTAATTTGCCAATATCACACTCTTATATATGTCAAAATGTCGACAGGTGGATTAAATATTTAAATTGGCATTTATTTCAACTAAATAAGTATTAGCGTAAAGATACAATAGTGGTTGTATAAATGTCAGATATCTTTAAAACTGCTGACATTACAAGGACGGAGGTAGAATGTAACTTAGCGCGTTTATATTGCGAATTTATTTATGTAATATCTCTCTTAAAAGACCGAGCATAATATTATGATTTATGGCATTAATACAAAGACTTAAGAAATATTCAGACTGGCGCATTAATTAAATACCTAATTCGAAATTAAGCATGCAAGCTCATTCTAAAGACAGGTAATGGCTTGGTTATTCGATCAATAGTATTTTTTGATACATGTTTATAAGTATGCATATTTTTCTTTAAAAACTATAATGACAACATGTCACCATTTTTCGTCATAATACTTATAGATCAATAGTGATCTTCATAGATCGCATAAATATAGTAAATGGAGTTTTTTCAATTAGTGTCTTTAATTCTAGGGGTTAAAATTGGAATTAGTGTCTTAGACCTAGCCAGGGAGTTAAAATTAGTTAGTTATAATATGTGTTCAGGGAAGACCTCCTAAAACATGCTCGTAAATCGGTGTTTTAATGAAATATACCGTCATTAAAGCCGGTATGAAATAGAACTCTTTAACGTACATTTTACAACCAACGCCCGCAGTGAATGAAGCGAAAAAAATGTAAAATCTGTGGCGCCGTATGCCCGCCCACAGTTTAAATCCACAATGTCATTAAGCACAGTGAGGCATCTTTGTTATTAAATCTTGAATCGAAATACATCCTAAACTGAAAATGTAGTTAATTTATCTATTTTTGTTACTGGTGAAAATTACAAGCCTTTCTTGTGCTAGGGATGAATTTAGACGCTGTACTACATAGTAGACCTAGGTTCGGCCTAGTAAGGCGGTTCAGTTTTGGAATACTTCACGGTGGACTTTCTTCGAGTACAGCAGCTATCGGGCTTTCCACTGTCGGGACGCTATGCAGATAGCGCGAATGGGTAAAATACAAGCCTCTCATGGAAAATCGGGCAGTATTTAATCATACTGTTATATTTATCTCAGAATGTTAGCGCTCTGGTACGCAATAATGATCGTCGTATTTTAAACACGGAAGATGTTTTGTATTGTTGAAAATTTATTACTGACATTGCCTTTGACTGTGATATGCAAACTGACCGAGGTCACTGCCGCATACATTCACTTTCCGCAACTACATCTAGACTTTTGATTTTAAACACTATGTTTACGAGAAATAGAGATTAAATTAATTAGATTAAAATGTTTATTTTATGTGCATTTTGGAAGATGATGTGATTTGTAGCGAACTCTTCGGTAGTCAGAGACTTTTCACAGAGCTAGTAATTTTTATTCATTAATTATCTCCAATTAGGTATATCTAAATGTTTTTTTAACATCTAATTCCTGTCGAATTACTTGATATACTTACAAATTGTGACTTCGCAGTCTTTGATTGCTTTTAAAAAACTGGTAACGAGTCGGAATATATTGTTTAGTTGGTCATGTTAAAATATGTCAAATAATTTGTGGAGTACGGAAGTTTTTTGGTTAATAGCAAGGGAATTAATAATATTTTTTTTTTTTCTAGAATAATTTCTGAAGACTGGATGAGCAACGCCTAACATTGGGTCCATTCAGGCCTATGCCCAACAGTGGAAGAGTATAGGCTGATGATAATAAATTTCCGAAGGAGAACCAAATGTCGGGTATAAATATATATTGTATTTATTTTTCGAATTGAACTGTACATAAAAAAATCACACAAACATATTGGATAACCTTGGGTGCAGTCGTTTCAAAAATAACCTATCTGCATAGTAGGTTGCAGTTGCACTCCGACAAGTAAAATATGCACATTTTTACAATCTCAGACGTACAGGAATGCGGGTAGCCATGATACTTTTACAGTCGCATATTGATTAACATTCCACGTCGAAGCGATAATTACAGTCTTGTAATTACTTGTATGGCCTAGGTATACGTGAACCTCTATTGAACGTTCTGAAAGCAGTTTTTGGGGATCTGCAGTATAAAACAGTTGTCATCTTTCTATCGTTGTCCCGTGCTTAGTTGGGGTCTGCTAAGATATATATGGTCAAAGTCAAAGTCAAGGTCAAAGTTAAAATATTCTTTATTTATATAGGTTTCAAAGAAACACTTATAAATCGTCAAAAACAGTTGAAAGACATATGATTCTACCACCGGTTCGGAATGTTGCATTTACCGAGAAGAATCCGGCATGAAACTCGAAAGTTACTCTTTTCAACAACAGTATTAACAAAGTTGTAAGAATCATATTTAACTTTGAACCATGTTCAGTGGCGGATTTACCCTAAGGCCCAGTAGGTCCGGGCCTAGGGCGGCCAGATATTAGAGGCGGCCAATCGTGATAAAAATTAAGTGATGCCGCTTTAGTACTGAGAATTATGACCTGGGGCCTAGGGCGGCTAAGACTGTAAATCCGCCACTGACCATGTTTCAAAGTGGGCCTGGTGTGAAAAAAGAAAATAAAAATTTATAATTACTAAGAAAAAAAAAGACCCGACCAGACCAGTTCTGACCTTAGTAACCCTTAGTTAGTTTGGTTCATGGTTATAAATTTGATTAAATGTGCATGTTTCATAACGACATTTTCCCTCAACGAGCTGAGCTAGTGATATAAATAACAACAAAATTGTAGTGCACCGAATTTCACTGCAATCGGTTTAACGTTTTAAGCTCAACAGACATACAGACTGACAGAGTTACATCGGATTAATAATGTTAGTAACGGTCATTTCCAAATACGGAACCCCGACCGCCAAATACTGACTCACTAAGTTGATTAACTAACTTAAAAAAAGGTGGTTATAAAATTAAAGATCGTTACAAAGACGGAGATGTCCGTGGCGAATCGCACAGTAGTCTCGCATTATTAATATGTAAATTAGCTCTCTCTGGACAAGATTCAAAATAGTACAAGTAAAACTGAAAAGCGAAACGGACGTTCCATTATTCGGACGGTTGGTTTAAAAGCAATGTTTCGTCGATACGGTTTGTTATGACGGAGCGTCAGAGCCAAAGAATTTGTAAAGGAACGCACTTAATTGATTTAAAAAATCCACACTGACACACCAATTCTCTAGTTCCAAACCAAACTTAACCTTGTACTATGGATACTAGGTAAACGGATAGACATACTTAAATACGTTTATTGAATGTTTACTATGACTCAAGTACAAATGTCCATGTTCATCACATGAAACATTTGCCCCTAGCGGGATTCGAACCCGCGACCTTTGGTTTCGTGGTTATTGGCCACTCGACCAATGGGCCAGTAAAAAAATCCACACTGCGTTATTGTCAAATCACTTTTAAAAGAGTTTTACATAGATAGGATAAATAATCGATATTAAGTTGATTTCAAACGCCTGATAAGAATGTTTCAGCAATATCATTCGTTCTTGACATTGTGCGTATATATTTTGACAGTTCTATTTATACTACCACTCTCACATAAACCGTTTTAATGTTTGATAATAATATTATTTACGTTGTGTGGTATAAAATATATTTATCATGCTGGTCAAGCTGTGTTGGAATGTTTGGTGAAGGATGGTTGAACTGATCATTGAGTCAAATTGTTTCCTGGTCTGTTTAAGGCGCCTTATAATATTGGGGCGCCCACACTATTTCGGAGTTGGAACTAACACCAGGAAATATTGGTTCATCAGGTTTGAACCTCATGAAATATGAAAAAACATGTCATCACAGTTTTTTTTCTATTATGTAAGTATTTATTCTACCAGCTCCGTGACTACTGCGTAGGGATAACATCGATGTCTCTCAGTGTCCCAGGGCGCCTAGAAATGCAGAGCTCGAGAAGCGAGCAGATTGCGTCCAGCCCGAATAAGGCAAACGCTTTGGGAGGGAATCGTTGGTGTGCCTAGCGGTCCCAGGCTCCAAGCGATTTGGCGGAACACTCTGGGTTTTAGTGGGTAGGCCCCCCTCATTCATCGGGGGAGAGGCCCACATAACACGTGGTATACTTAAGGAATTTCCCAGGGACAAAAAAAGGGATAACATCCATAGGAAACCTACACAGATATGTGGGAGTGTGTAATCAGGGTATTTTTTTTTTTGTTTTCCCTAACTAAGGGTAGAAGAATAGATCGCGTCTATATGACTCTACTTGCAAAATCTTCATTGCCCTTAAAAGGTGAAAAAAGACAAATTGGTTCATGAGTAAACACAGATCGCAAAATCTGTGATCACATCACATCTTCCAAGCGAACTCCGAGGAGGACCGGGCACTATGGTGGTTCCGCTTAATATTCGCGTCGTCCCTTACAATATCCGCGATACCTCACAATATAGTAGCTCAGCGGAGGGCGTATCCTTTTATTCAGTAATCAGAGTGCCAGCCTGAGGCTACGGTAGAATTTAATTACATTTCCTTTCAATCTGACGTTTGTTGCCCTCCCAATGTTTTGGTTTAGGGAAACAAAATCTATCAGATTATTTACTACTTATAATATTATATCAAGCCCGTCTTATTTTGTAAGCGATGGTGGTGTAATGCTATAATTAATGCTAATTATTTAGATCTTTTGCGATATTTGCATTTGTCTTTAGTTCTACATATATGCTTAGATGCAATCATTTACAATAATATGTGTATTGTGAAGTCTGTCTCGCTAGAATTTTGTTACGACCCTAAATCTAGTTGTCCATCCAAATTTGGTGAAATGCCACTAAATTACTGACTTAGGTACTATTGCCAGTCTTGATAATTTAAAATTATTTGTGTATAGTGGAATTGTTTAAATTAAAAAGTAATATTTATTTTCGTGAAGAACACAAAGATTTTAAAAACTCGTTCACCAGGTTATCCTAGTTATTCTTGATCACACAAATAAAGAAAAAACCTGAGATAATTCAGAGATAATTAACTATCCGTTAATTATTCTTACCTATATAGGTAATCCACTTTGACATCGACTCGTTAAGAAAAACGAATAAGAGAAAGAACACCGTTAATTTCTATGAGATACGTAGAATTAGTGGCAATGAGAAGTTGGAACACATAAAACCATAATTAGTTAATCACATACCCTTTCCTGTACGGCGAAGATTAATTACGGTCGAAAGGTGGCTGCTGTACAGGAACACTTATTACCTGATGCTTAGATAGGTAAACACTTCAGTCAGAATGAACGATTGAATATTGATGAATTATGTAATTGGTTGCACAACGTCTACTTATTGTTCGATGTGTTTCGTAAGTTTCCAATTGACAACTAAAATTCCAATAACCTATATTTTTTTAATCATCAAGTAAGATTATCAAAAAATATTGAATATTATTTTTGCCTTATCTAATACTTAAATTTGAATAAAATCTTAAGTAGTAGTAGTGTTCTTAAAATTTTCCGGAACGAATGACGTCACGCGGAACTTTAACGTGCTGTATCTTCGTAATTTTTGGTTTGCTGAACAAAGAAAAAATACGTAAGCAAAGATTTTTTGTAATCTCACTAATGGACTAAAAAAAAAATTGAGTCAAGAAGCCAGTTTGAGTGTTTGATAGGTACTCGTTGCGATTTTGTTTCCTGTATCGTCAACGAAGTGAATCCTTAAGAAAACCTTCAAAAGATCGGCACGTCCTGCTAAGCCAAATGCGCGCCAGCGATTTGATAATGAATTTCGCTATCGCTCGTGTCGCGCCACACACTGGGTGGACAAATCGGGAACTAACTCCGAGTTCCGCACTATGAGTTCTACAAGTTTGTGGCGCGATACGAGCGATAGCGAAGTTCGTTAACGAATCGCTGGCGCGCATTTGGCTAAGCACCCTTGTCACTGCTTACATACATGAGGCCATCCTTACCTTCGCCACCTTCATAGAACAGAAAAAAATAAAGATATATGCTACCGACTATATAAACTGCCTTTAACTAAATAAAATTATATCTATAGGCAAGGTGACTAAACAAAATTTATTTTGAACACGTATTTTTTTATTTATTTATTAAGTTGCGGGTGACGTCACACTTTAGTAAAATTTTTACTAAATAGTGACATCGCAAGCCCGCACTCCAAAACTTTGATGCTCTTTATCTTTGTGATTTTCTGGTAATTAATAAAGCGAAAAATATGTGTCTAGTATTTTTGTATAATCTAACTGATGGACTAAATTGAATTATAGTTTTTTAATGCAGTTATCATCCCTGTTCTCTCGCTTACTGAGATATACGTTGAACAAAACCTCAGAACCTAGGCAACAGTCACCTCAGTACGATAAGCCCCTGATCGTGTTAATGGACTTCATCGGGAGAAACCTAGGTCACGCCGTGAGGTATTAAGACCTAACCCAAATGGCGGGTTAATGTCTAAAGATTGGCGTTTCTCGAAATTATCTTACTGGCCGACACGAGTAGCGATTTTAAACATCAATAACGTCTATTTATTAAATGTAAGCAGAATGGACGGGGTGGATTTAGGTCGGATTATTTAAGAAGTGGCATAGTCGTTTTTGAAATCTAGGTGGCGAATTCCTAGATTTCAGAATGGAGCTGAAGTAAAATGTTTATCCAAGATGTGCTTGTTTCATTGGATTAAAATTTACCTTAATTGTTAAATTTTACTAGATCTGCATAGATTTAAGACTTGAGTCAGGAAGGTACGAATACTATCCGATACGAGTATAAAATATCTGTAAAAAATAATTATTGTGCTGGGTTGGCGGGTCTAAAGCAAATCGTTGATTGGTCGAGTAGTATTCAGCTTAATTGGAACTGGATATCCGTTGACATTATGTCAGTAATAAATCATTAACGTGTTTTGGAATTCGATGACACATATTACCAGTCTATAGTTTAATAGTTATATAGGGCAACTGACTATTAAAACAACTTTTTTTACTAGTCCATGTATAAGGTCATTTCTTTATCAAATAATAACTAGCCGTATTACATTGCTTTCATAATACCATTTATATTATAATGATATTATTTCTGGAACACCGCAAAGTCCGGGCCTGTTTTCCTCATTAATAAACACTGACTATATCTAGCCCAGACCGGTCAACTTAGATGACCTACATAGGTTAGGTATTACGTAATTATTTGATTGCCAGCTTCAAAGTCAAATGTCTAGATCATAAACGAACGTTTAGCATACAAATTCGATTACGGCAATGGCGTGCAACAGGTAAGACGACATTTTTGCTGGTTTTGTTGGAAACTGGATAGGTGTAACTTGATAGTAGTATAATTTAATTTAGTAAGATCAATTAAGTAGAATCCAACGAGAATGAAATTTAATAATTTTCAGCCGAATTAAATCAAATCGGCTTATAAACCTACCAATGACAAATTGTGAAAAAGTGACAAGTGGCTAGCTCGCCGCCTACGCAATCGCCAACCCAACACCTTACACTATTAATCACTTATACGACATGCTAGACTAGAAACACAGTTGTTACATATTTTTCAAATATCAAAACAATATGAAAATGCTACAGTTTATCTTTTTAAAGCATATTATAAAATTGTGCTTGTCCTATCTGATTTCCTACAAGTATCCTCAATGCATTAATGACTTGTGAAGGCGTTATCACCCAGAATAAGCATTCGCAGGTATTAATCCGTTTGGTCGGAATGCCTATTATGGTCTCTCGGCTGAGCGTCGCAAAGGGCGTCTTAGCGTCGCTTAAGCTGCTCTGTGAAGCCAACTGATTTATAACTATGGGTGGACAAGTTGTGGGCTTACAGCGACTTTTCATCATCTTCCTAGCGTTATGTCCCGTGTTTAGACGGGGTCCGCTTAGACCATGATCCAGGATTTAGCGAGTCTGGTAATTACATTGAAGCGACTGCTTATCTGACCTTCGTAACCCTAAGATAGGGGAACCAGAAAATTATTGGATCATGGTTACAAATCCAAAGTTGTTTGAATTTGCGGGTTTCATCACGATATTTTCCTTCACTGTCGAGCTAGTGATATAAATACGTACATAGGTTTGAAAAATCCAGAGGTACGTGCCCGGGTTTGAACTCGCACTCCTCGGTTAAGAGGCGCTTGTCCTTACCATTGAACTACCACCGCTCTTTTACAGCGACTTTCATATGGAAGTAAAGGCTGATTTTGTCCTTATGAGCGATGTTAAAGGCATTCATTTTGTGAGATTGCCTTTCTTATAGCCACTTTTCGAATTTACAATCCTAATTGGAGAACTGGGCTAGCGTAAGAGAGAGAGAGTAGTGGAGTAGAAGAGAGAGGGAGAAAAAAGAGAATGGGAGATCCACTCATGTGTGTCTTCTCGTTATCGTAATGTACCTAACTCCTGATGGTAGTTACATTGGAGATTCTTGACCCGGTTTTCGTCCAATCGGTCGTTATCATCATCAGGGGAAAGAGGAAGCTCTTTTTAGGGTTCCGTATCCAAAGGGTAAAAAAACAGGACCCTATTAATAAGATTGCTGTCCGTCACCAGGCATGTATCTCATAAACCGTGATAGTTAGACAGTTGAAATTTTTACAGATAATGTATTTCTGTTGCCGCTATAACTAAAAAACAAAATAAAATAGATATTTAAGGGGGCTCCCATACAATAGATATGATTTTTTTGCCGCTTTTATAAATAATGGTACGAAACCCTTCGTGCTCGAGTCCGACTCGCACTTGTCCGGCTTTTTATTTATCGTTATTTTCGTAGTTTTGGCATTTAATCAACAGGAACACTTCTAAAGGAAAGGAATAAAATGTGGAAACACTCGCCAATATTCACTGCACTGCTCCGCTCGCTTAGTCCCAGTCGCGCCAGTGGGACTGCACCCTAAGGGCGGCGCCACGCGTCTCTCGGCGCGTCGCGCGATCTTACAGCCGCGCTGACACGCACGTGATCTGCTTCTATAGCGCGCTCAAAGTGTATGCGATTAAGGGTAAGGTATAACAGTGTTAGTTGAAGACTAGATATAGTGAAAGATAGTATGTGTTCGCCGCCAACTTACTGCTATTATAAATGCGATAGTTAGCACGTTTCTTACTCAATCGCCAGAGCGGGTAAATAAATCTGTATGAAATAAAGCACAGAGATAGATTGTTGTCAGATACATAGGCTCAGGCATCATAGGCATATATTCAGGCATACGTCATAGGCATAGGCATAGGCATATTGTCTCAGAAAAATAGATCCGTAAGGTGCACAATAAGGTATCACAATATGTTGAGCTCCCCTGGTTCCAGTAACTTGCGGCGCAGCGCATAAGGCCGGCGCCACGCGTCACTCGGCGCGGCGTCGAGGACTTACCGCCGCGCTGACACGTCCGTGATCTGCTTCTATAGCGCGCTCAAAGTGTATGAGGTTAAGGGACAGTTACATACAAACTATAACGCAGGCAATTCCGGAAAGCGTAGAATCGATGCGACAGAGGATCATTAACAAGAAGCACCGTCAAGCATTTACAAAAATAAAATTGGTTGATATAGCATTTTTATACAAAAATAAAATTTATTTGGATCAGTTGGAAAATTGTGACAAATAGACAGCTCGTCGTCTAACAACAACCGATACATAATTATGTAACTTTCTATATCATACAATAGAAGGTAGATAGTTGATACCTACATTACTTTCAAGTCACAGACCAACCTGGAACTAAAATGCCTACGCTACTTTCAAGACTGTAGTGCTTATCCAGGCCTCCTTGCAAAACTTATTACTTTAAAAAATCACTATACAAATCAATAACTATAGCCACTATTTTTCAAAACGTATCAGAATCAGTCTTTATTCCTTAAGTTCGTACTATCTACAGCTCGTCTTACCCTTAAACTAAAACCTTCAAGGATTGCGGATTTAGATTCCCGCAGAATTACACGTGAGTGTGGCTGCGCCCGCGCACTCGTTTGTGACTAGCGCGATGTAAAGTGTAATGAAAGGGATTGAGGGATTAAGGGTGTTGGAGACAGGGATGTTGCATAAACAGTAAATACATATTGAGCATCACATACATTGATCTGATTTAGAAGTTAGTTAAGTTAAGCATAAGCACTTTCAACGGCAATGAGAAACTACGAATGTACCTAATACAAACAGCCCCAAACAAATATCTGTTTCTGAACCAGCCCTTGAAATCAACGCGAAGTCTGCAACATTGTCTCAAGTTGAGGCTATCAATAAAAAAATAGGAAGTACCTAAGAATTGATAGATGGAGTAGGTAAGATATGAGCCGGATTAAACATATTAGGAGACTAGCTATGCTCGCGGTTTCACCCGCGTTTACGATTAATGTTATATAGTATAGGCCCTTATCGATAAATGAACTATACAACACAAAAATATTTTTTCAATTCGGACCAGTAGTTCCCGAGATTAGTGCGTTCGACAAAACAAACAAACAAACTATCCAGATTTACATATTAGTTTAGATAAGGATGTATTTCAAAATTCCATGCAGGCACTCTAGCTTTGGGGATGAATTTATTGGTGGGCCTGGTCTAGACTTAGACACAAAGAGAAGATTCGCATGGCAAATAATAATAAATAAATAAATATCCGACAATATCACATACATTGATCTGACTCCGAAGTAAGTAGCTTAAGCACTTGTGTTACAGATATCAGAATCAACAGTGGTATTATATTATTTGTCCTGGGTGGGGATCGAACCCACAACTCTTGGCACATGGGGCAGGGTCACTACCGAATGCGCCATCGAGCCAGTCAAAGCCAAATGCTAGTGAAAACATGAGTATAAAAATGGATAACACATCCATACTCTTATACTCGCTGTGCAATAGAAGGTAGACAAATCCAACAGAATTTCAGTATGTTTATCTGTTATCTCTAATAATAAGCATTGGGGTGTTCAGAAACGCTGTTGTTTATTTCTGTATAATTTCTTAATGTCAAATCGATCTGCGGTGTAGATACACGAATTTATGAATTAGGAAATTTTAATACTTGGGTTGTTAAACTATTGCAATAGGATACACTTTGTTTACTTCTTACTTATAAACGTTTTTACCGTACGTCTGTCCATCTGACTGCCTGCATCAACACGGGACTTACAAGGTTCGAAATTGAAATTAAAATTGTCTTTATTTATTTACATAGGCTTCAATAATGCACTTATAAATCGTCAGAACAAGATCAATATTTACCGGTTCAAAAAGTTGATTCTACTGAGCAGAACCGGCAAGAAACTCGATAGTTACCCTTTTTAAAATGTCAAGTCTTAATAGCTAAAGTTACAATTTCTTAGTCAGCGAAAATTTATTAGCCTATTCTGGGACTAACCATATTCTTATCATTAAGACTTCAGATCACCCAGTCAACCAGTATTGAAGGTATACTGGTTGACTGTTGCTTTGCTTCTTATCGATTTTCTTTGCAGACCTTATTTCAACGAGCTGATCCGACATCTGAGCGACACGTCAACATCCTGATCCATTAAACTGGAATCATCTTCCTAGCGTTAAGTTCTGTGCTAAGTCGGGGTCCGTTACCGCAGTTGTCCATGATCCAGTAAACTATGTCCTTACATTTATTCACCCCTGATTTAAAACAAACGAAACATAGAGTACGCCCCATGTTGGTCTGGGACTCGAAAAGATTATTCTAATTGTGTGCTTTGTCTACTATGTACAAAATGAAGTGGCCAGAGTATACCCATTAAACCCCTCGACGCTCCTACATCGCCCTTGGTGGTGATGCTGAAGGTATCCGGATCAACCTTAACTATCCCAGCGAATTTCCATCTAATTCGACTTGATTTTTGGATAAATGTCGTTTAAAGAGCTTATTGCATTTAACGTAGTTCCATTATCGTTCGTGCTGTTTCTTATTGTATTCACTATCCTAGTCTATCAATAGTTAAAATATAGTTAAACTATCGAAGGTTATCGATAGGCAATCAATACTGAAAACTACCGGTGAACAGCAATACTATCGATGGTTTCGGTCGCTGCTAGCCAATGAACTATCAATACATTACTATCGATACTATCGTAGTTTTGTACTAATCCATCGATAGTTTATTATAACTTTATGCTCTAAGCTTGTCTAGCTTTCTATGCTCTACCCACACCGAATCTTTCTGGCACAGTGGGCTGTCGGTAACTTTCATGGCGTTTAGCGCATTCACTGTGCCCGCGGCGTCACTCGCATTCATGGGTAAAGGCCTATAGTCTTCCTGAATAAATGAACTGTATAACACAAGAAGAATTTTCCAATTCGGGATAGTATTTCCTGAGATTAGCGCCGTTCAAACAAACAAACTTCAGTTTTAGTATAGATTAATATAGGTGACTAGCTCGTCACCTACAAGATTGGCTACTTGCTCCAAACACTTTTTTAGTCCATATTAGTGATAACATAACATAACATAACATCACGCCTATAATCCCCAAAGGGGTAGGCAGAGTCAAAAAAGCAGCATGCTGGGTTGGATGGAAAATTGTGAAAAAGTAGTAACATGTGGCTAGCTTGTCGCCAAATCCACATAATATAGTAAAGTATAGTATAATATCCATTAGTAAGATTACAAAAAAATATTGAAATCAAATACGTACCTACATCAGAAGTCGCCTTTTCCGATATACCAGGTTAGAACACAGTTGGCACGTTTTTTATAAGTAACATGTATAATAAAATAAACAAACAATAATGCTTAGGTAATATGCATATTATGTATATCAATATAACGACAGCTACCTCATAGTACCTATTTAATTATGATTGTTGGTTGAGCTTGCGTCGCGGGCGCGCCCTTTGAGATCGGTTACGACACGCGCACGCGCCGACTTATGGATGTCAACTGAAGTGCACACAGAGATATAGGATTTGTTCCCGAGTTGGTCTGTGGCTTGAAAAATAACGTACTAATTGTATTTCTTGCCTAGCATGTCTTATTGCCTAGCTGTATTGAAATGAACGATTTGATTTGACGTCTAAAGCGACTAAATGATACACTGGGTACTAGGATTATGTAAGTGACAAGCTCCACAATTTTCCGTCAAACCCAAATTGATTTTTTCACGACTTTACGTAAAAAAAAGCATCCAAAACCAAATTATTTCAGAGTTTTCTTCACTATAAGTGTAATGAGGAAATATTTGTATGTATGTATGTAACGAATGAACTCAAAAACTACTGGACCGATTTCAAAAATTCTTTCACCATTAGAATGCTACATTATCCCTGACTAATATAGGCTATAGAATATTTTAAAAGGTAAGGCTAGATTAGAACATAAGTCCACCCGTGCGTAGCCGGGGCCAGCCGCTAGTATTAAATAAACAATTATTTTCGTCTAACTTTTTGATTAGATGGACGTGCTTAATGGTAAGAACACGCGTTTCACAACGTGGGGTGCAGGTTCACTACCTCTGGATTTTTCATATATAATTATTTATTTGTATCAATATCTTAACGGTGCCGATAAATATCGCGAGGTATTGCAATTTGTCCAGTTCTCTTATTAAGAATTTTAGATGGCAGTCCCTTATAGCATCGTAGATTTAATGGGTATTATATTGATACCCATTAAATCTACAATCATAGTCCGAACACACCCTACAATGGACATCATCTTCCTAGTGTTATGTCCCGTGCTTAGACAGGGTCCGCTTAGACCATGATGCAGGATTTAGCGGGTCTGATCGAGTACATTGAAGCGACTGCCGATCTTACGTTCGTAACCCTAAGATAGGGGGAACCAGTAATTTTTTGGATCATGGTTACAAATCCAAAGTTGTTTGAATTTGCAGGTTTCATCACTTTATCTTCCCTCACCTCCGAGCAAGTAGTATAAATACGGACATAGGTTTAAAAAAAACAGGGGTACATGCTCCGATTTGAACCCGCACCCCTCGGTTATAAGGCACGTGTCCTTATCATTGAGCTACCAGCGCTACCCTACAAGACAGATTTCTCAAGACAGACTTTCCATTACAAATAAATGGACCAGACCGGTAATCAGACTACCTATTACGCCAATGTTATTGGTCGATCCATCGTACCTGTTAATCAATTTACCGCTTTTAACTGAGCAATAAATTACAATAAGGGACAACCCTGAAACCTCCTGAGGGATATTACTAACTATCCACAGAGCTGTCTCGAGGTTGCCTCGGTGATTTACAGTGTGTTCGGTTAGCGAAGAGAGTGTTAGATCTGGATTTTATATCGATATACATTTTAGTGAAATCAAAATCAAATGTACTGCTTCGCTAACTTTTGCAAGAGGTTCCAACTGCGTGGGATTCGATTTGTTGCAAACTTTTATTTGTTACTCGACATATATACTTTTTTTCTAGGATAAAAATCAGTTTAAATATGTTCATTTTGTTCAGGAAAGCGAAAGCCGCGGTCTTTTGCCGCGGCTGCGAAATATCGCTAGTGGCAAATATAATCGGTACTTGCCAGAGTGTATCGTTTTATAAAATAAGGATTAAGATAAAAGAAGCTATATTTAAGACACCCAATAAACATACATTTTGTAATGGATTTAGATCAATCTTATCGATAACAGTTATATAGAAAAAAAAAACCGTACTAAAAATTAAAAAAAACTCTACTTTTTAACCGACTTAAAAAAAAAGAGGAGGTTCTCAATTCGACTGTTTTTTTTTAAAACGTTACTTGAGATTTTACTCGTCTCAAACATCATCAAGCTTGTAAAATTACATTTAATGTTACTTAACATATGTGTAACAATAAATATAGTAAGGCATAAAAATTGTTTTACTGATCTCAGACTATTATCAACAATAAATAACACTTAAAAGACGATAATAAAAATCTCTGCTCCTTTTTCTTAGATCGATATGAACCGATGTTCATATCGATACTACAGACATCCCTTCTAAGCCTTAAGGCGGAGGTATCATTCCAGCACTTTCGAACTAATGACTCCTTGCATTTATCTTCGTGCAAATGTACCAAGACAAATACCTTTTAGATTCATGCTTTTGTGATACCGCGTGGTGCATCGGTAAATGCATATTTAGCTGTACATTAAATTATACGGTTCCGTAGATACGGGTTTTTCACCAACTTGAGAGAGACAAGAGAGAACAAGAGACTGTGACACATGTGTGTCTAGTTCAGTGCTTCTCAAACTTTTAGAAAGCGGAGTGTTTGACGGAACCCTAGGGCAGCGCGGGGGGGGGGGGGGGGGGTGTAATAATCGACTTTAAACAGATTTTCCCCCAGGAGACTTAAATATAGTACCCCTTTATTTTAACAATTATGATCATATGATCAGTACCAATTTTCGTGGACCCCCCAGAAAGGCTTCACGGAACCCCAGGGTTCCGCGGAACACACATTGAGTATAGCTGGTCTAGTTGGTGAAACTGAAAACTCGTATACATATTATTTCGTCATCTGGACACGCTAAGATTTTTACGTCTACATAGTGAAACTTAAATTAAATCACTCCAATACGATGAACGTAAAATAAAACTCGCATTATTTTATCCCACGATGTCAATTAGTTATCTATACTTATAATGAATCTGTAGAGAGGTCAATTCTGTACATGAAATATATTTTAAAAATAACTATCAGGGGGTCATTAGTGATCGATACTGATGCCAAAAATGCAATCAGTATAATTTTTGTCTGTCTGTCTGTCTGTCTGTCTGTATGTTTCTTATAGAAACAAAAACTACTAGACGGATTTTAACGAAACTTGGTACAATTATTCTTCATACTCCTGGGCAGGTTATAGTATACTTTTTTTTTCTTTAAGCTTCCGTCGCGTGTGCAGCTTTATGGTTAAAGTTACATAGAAATCATGTATGACGGAAATAGTCTTTATAATATTAACCATAAACGCGGGTGACACCGCTGGCACAGCTAGTTGAGTAATAAACATTGTGTTACAAATATCAGACATCTTATACATTGATGTGATTCCAAATTAAGTGTTACGGTTATTAAATTCAGCAGTGATTTTATAAATTACTTAAATATTGGATATTAACACCCAGACACAGGGCACCTAGAATAAACTATTAATCGCAAGAATGTTTGCCCGTGTAGTGATCGTATCTATAACTCCTAGCGCATAGCACAGGATCACTACCGAATGCGCTATCGCGCTAGTCAAAAATCATAAGAAGTATTCTCCCTGGATCACCACTTTTTCTCAATACGTCTCGGAGGTTTGTCGTCGGGTCCGAAGAGGCTATCTTCTCGCTGAACCTTGAGGCTATCCATATTATCCATTCATCATCATCCTCTTGCCCTTCTCCCAGTTCATCTGGGGTCGGCGCAGCATGTCTTCCTTTTCCATACGTCCCGGTCATCCATATTATCCATTATCATGACATAATTTGTCCCTTTGTACCATGATCTAGTAAGCGAGTCTGGTCGTTATAAAACGACTGCCATTTTATATTTCGCAATTTAGATTTGCCAAATTTAGCCATTGTCCAAATTTAGATTTACTGTACATTTTTGAATGTCTGGGTAAGATGAACAATAACATTTAGAATTCTAACATTCGTAGTATTTCGATGTCATGTCGAATGCACAGCATAAGCTACTAATTCCAATTTCTTCGGTACATTTACAAATGTGTGAGTATTCACCTTAATCGCAGGCCGCTATGCCGCGCCTATCATAGCCATCAAAGTAGGCTTATGCCATTAACTATGTAGGTAAATAATAACTCTCCTATTTATGTAAGAATCGCTCTGTAATTTAGAGTACATTTTACGTCTGATTTCAAATAAAATAGTAAAGATTTAGGTCTTACTTTGTAGATAAGGTAAGGTACCTACGGAAAACCAGGATCACCGAATATCTTTTAAGTGCCGTTTAGGTGTCATATAATTGTTAATTATTATAGTGTCAAAGGATACCAAGTACCATTTTTCTCCCTTACTTTTTACTTACTCCCTTACTTTACTTTAATTAACATGTCCAAGACTCACTTCGGGTCGCTGCGCCAATTTAGTTAGTTAAATATCCGACGACATCACATACATTGGTCTGACTCCGAAGTAAGTAGCTTAAGCACTTGAGTTACGGATATCAGAATCAACAGTGGTATTACAGATATACATATACTTAAATATTGGATATTAACACCCAGACACAGAACAAACACAAGTATTCATCACACGAATGTTTGTCCTGAGTGGGGATCGAACCCACAACTCTCGGCGCATGGGGCAGTGTCACTCGAAGCAAGTTACTTAGCATGTACTAAAGGCGACTAATGGTGTACTCGGTATTGGATTTGTGATTATGTACGCGACCAGCCATTTGTCACTATTTTTTCGCTAAGTTTTATAAAATCCTACTTATTTTTATTTTTGGCTTTGAGTTTGAGGTTACAGGTCCTTGGACTCCGACTATCTCTACTAGGATAGGAAAACGTGACTTAGATCATAGGTTCCCAACCTTTTTTGAATTACTGCCTTCTTTATAAGAAAAAAACAACAAAAACAACGCCCCACTTTATATTAATAAATGTACGAATTTCATATGTCTGTATATTATTATCTATCAATAATTACAAATTATATAAGTTATCTCTTTGTAGTTGTGCAACTTACGATCGTGGCCAAAGACATCATAGACATCTTAGATGACTAAATAACTATGATGTTTTTTTAAATCGAAAATCTTCAGCGCCCGCTAGGGGGCGGTAGCGCCCCCGTTGGGAACCTATGGTTTAGATGGTCGACTGGTACTCGATGATATTAACTCGAACTCACAAATATTTACCTTCATACGAGCGAAACCATATGCAAACACTAATAATTAGTAATTGAAAAGAAAATCATTACATGTTTGTTTCCTCTAGAATATTTTATGGTTATACTTATGAAGTGTAATTAGTATTTTAATCAAATTCCTAATTTCAAGAACATGGTTAACGCAATTATAATCTCATTATGTTACATAACATTTTTAGTATTATTCGTTTTATGGGTTAATAGGATGAATTAGTTTTCATTTCATAGAGCTGGAATTTGTTTTACATAGATTTGAAAATGCTTTTGAATTTGGTGTGTTTTATTGTTTTATTTCAAGGTAAGTACGCGAGTCTACCAATTACATTGTAGCAACTTCCATCTAACAGCCTTCGAAAGACTGCAAATTCATATTTATAGTAGGTAATATGCAGATTCCCGTCAAATAAAATATAAAAATCTGTAATATCATTTGAAAAATCCAGAAATGTATGCACGGGCTTGAGCAAATACCCTTCGTATATGAGGCGTGATGTTTGTTATGAAATCATCAAAATCGCAAGTATCTATTAATATTCTTATGTTAAAAAAATACTACTTACTACTGTTGCAGACGTTTATCTTGTTCCCAAACACGATGTGGAGATAGAAGGCAGGATGCATATTGGGGACTCTTTTTTGAGTCAACTTACTCAAGGTTTGCACGAGCAGAACCATCTTAATGAAAAAAATGCATTTTTGAAACTGTTTGAGAATACTCCACTTAACTTAAAGAAGGAAATTCATACAAAAAAACTGAAAACTGACGATACTAATAGACATTTACATATAAGCAGAAGAAACCAACCTATAGATACAGTTGAAGAAAATGCGGGGAAAAAGGATTTGGATTTAAAGACAAAAATTTCTGAAGATACCCTTGAGAAAGAATCTATTGAGAAATCGGTAGAGGTTGAGATAAATGACAAAAAGGGAGAAGAAATACAGGATAACGAGAAAGAAAAACAAGATATCAATGATGTAAAAGTTAAAAGTACCAAGTATACTGATTTACCTGTGAAAAAAGAAGAAAATAAACTCGCGGATGACAGTGACATAAACACAAAGCCGCAAACAAAGCCCCTAAAGATTACTGATGATATAAGTACTTCCCAATTCCTAGATCACATAATTTCCAACGGTAAAGAAAAGATCAAGTACATCAGTGAACAGATGCAACTGAAATTAGCTGTCGATACTAATATTACATCTCCTCTTATAAATTCAGCATTAGCCAGCTATGCATCAAAGATGAGAAGCTACATCTCTTACATCACAAAACAAGAGCCAAAATCTGAAATCGACAGGGAATTTTTATTGCTAGACCTGGTAGCGTCTTGCAACATGCTTTTATATAGCGAAGAAAGAAAATTGCTAAACCAGTTTACTGAAAAACGAGCTTCGAACGTGACTCAATATGAAATAGATTTATTAACAGAAGAAGTTTACAAACAATACGTAAACCACAAGAAACAGGAGATATTTTACATTTGCGATAAACTCAGCATTTGCAGACCTTTCCCTGGGTTCTCGGATTATTTTGCTGAGCTAATTAGTGAATTGCTTAAACTGTCTGATGAGCATTTGAGCATAGTTGTACAACATGCTGCTAAACTTATAACCAACCGGGCACATTTCTTCAAGTCATTCATTAGAAACAAGATAGTCCATTTGATTGGTGAAAAACTTCAAGCGATATCGTCAAAGATGGACGATGTCAAAGAGACCTTATCTGCTATTAGGTCGATTATAACGCAAAGGTTTAAATTGATGAAAACTAAAGACTACAAGTTGAAGATCCGGACGAAGGCTGTTCGCATTCTGATTGATGTAATTGATAAGACCTTTAGTCTGGCAGCTGGCGAAGAGTTGACCGCAATAACGTTTGATACAGTTGTGCAGGCTTTGCGGAGGTGGAAGGCAGCTAAGGAGAACAACGTTTACATGCCTCTGAAACTCCTCATGCAGCACATAGTGGGAGTAATTAGACACAATTGGGATGAAGGTATTCAGGATGAAGTAGCAACGCTGACTGATGTCATAATGGTTGGGAAGACTGAGGAGAGAGAGCTGTACAAAGAGTTATTTGCTAGAGGCTCTGCTTTTGGTAAAGAAAGCACATTTTTAGACGATCCCTATTAAGTGAAAATATTTTAAATAAGTTCATATTATATGTATTTTCAAAGATGGTTTAACTATAATTTTGGAAAATAAACTATTTCGGGAGTCTGTAAATTTTTTTATTTTTTTTCTACGCGAAAAAGCCTTTCAAAATCGTCACGTCACGTCGTGATAACGATGGTTCACAGCTTAAATAGCACTATTAGACACAATTACATCGATTTTTGCAAAAAAACCTAGGCTTTTTCTACAAAATTAAATACGACTATAATATAGTTTAGTGCATTTCTTATTTAACGGTTCATAAACAAGTTAAATTTATATAGGTCCGTAATGATATTGAAGGTTATTCTTAAATATTTTACAATTAGTAATATCACTCTCGCAAACTGAGAACGAGTCAGTACATTTATATTTTATATTTTAGCTGTAGCTAAATTAGTTTCTCTTATGTTTAACCCGACCAAATTATTACATAAAGGGGTGATTACCCGACCCAACTGAGTTCTAAGGTTAAGGATAAAAATATCATGCAAATATTTTTAAAGAAATTACAACTTAATGTAAACGTTAAAGGCGAGTCATTGGGCCGTAAAATTATCAAAATAAAATATTAAGTCTCAATGTTGCTAAGTAAGAAGTGAGTCACAGGGATTACGTTATTTTTTTGCATTCCTTTGGTGACAAAGGCAGTTTGTTGTGTAAAAAAAGAATATTATGCATTTTATGCAACGCAGTTACAACCTTTTAATGATGCATTCTGGGCTATACAAGATACTTATACTAAACCTACTGTCAGAGTGACTCAAGTATTACCCATCTCGTATCTAAAAATTGGGGGTATCACACGCATATTAATAACGATCCTTCGAAATCAAATGAAATATTTGATTGCTTTCCATGATTTACGTTAATCTATACTATTACTAATATACTTAAAAGGAAAGATTTGATTGTTAGTTAGTTTGAATAGGCTCGAAAACTACTAGACCGATTTGAAAAGTTCTTTCACGAATGGAAAGCTAATTTATCAGCGAGTCATAGGCTATAGATATATTTTATTTCTGTATTCCACGGGAACGAAAACTACGTGGCTGAACGGGGCGCTGTTAGTTACTTGTAAACTTAGTTTGTCCCATGTTGGTCTGGGAATAGAAAATAATGCACTAAATGTGTTTCTCGCCCAGCATTTTCTAAAATGGTGTATTGGGATTGAGATTCAGGCGCCACTTGTCACTATTTTTTAAAATTTTGCATCTCATACACACACATAAACTTATCATCACTCCCATAATCCCCGAATTTTCAATCTTATCCAACTTAATTTTAGGCTAAGTGTGGATTAAGTTGCTTACTGCTTCTAGGATTGCTTACTCTTTTTGGAATTACAGCTGTTATTATATGTATGTATGTATACAAGAAATTTGGATCTTGCATAATTCGTTATAATTTATTCGGCGGTCTGTACGGCACACTGTGTGTCCGTCCGACTTGCACTTGGCAGTTTTTTTTTGCTTTTTGCATTCTAAATGTCAAAGCAGAGTCAAGGTCTCCTCACTCAGTGTAAGTGACTCATATCACGTGTATTTAAGTCATATTTGCATTATTTCTTTGTATAAACTAAATATAGGTATCTAACGTTGATTGTTGTCGATCTTTTACTGAAAAAACAAAGTTTTATTTTATTATCATGTGTCATTGTTATGATCTTCCCAGCATTATATCCCGTTCTTCCCATGTTGGTCTGGGACTTAAAAATAATATGCCAACTGTGTTTCTTGCCTAGCATGTCATAGAAGGCGACTAATGGTATGGGTTTTGGGTATGTGATTGTGTTGGTGACGAGCTAGCCACTTGTCACTACTTTTTCAGAATTTTCATCTAACCCAGCTCAGTTTTATTTTTAGCTGAATGTGGTTAAAGAGGCCTGCTGCCTCTTTGACTCTGCCTACTCCTTAGGGGATTATAGGCTTGATGTTATGTATGTATGTGTATATCCCGTTCTTAGTTAGTTTCCAATATGTATGATCTTTACTAATATTACAAATGCGAATGGGAGTTTTATTGTTCCACTTTCAGGCATAAACCACTGAATCGATTTAAAAAATTCTTGCACCAATAGCTACTTTATCGGCAAGTAACATTGGCTATATTATATCCGCATATTCCCATGGGTATATTAACTACGAAGGTGAAACCGTGGGGCGATTCTTGTCTAATATATAAAAATCTCGTGTCATGCACGGTGTTTGTGGTCGCACTTATGCGAAACCAAATCGAGCTGTTTCATTTTAATGTTTTTTTTTTGTGGATTTGGTAAGTATTTAAATAGGATAATAGGATACGTCCTATTTTAATCTAATACGAGAGTGTTCACTCTTCTAACCCCATTATTTAATGGAAACACAACGTTTGCAGGGTCAACTAGTCTTCACAAAAAAAGCAGTCCTATAAGGTTATATCTGCAATATGCAACTAAGACTAATAGAATAAAAAAAGGACCAGAGACTGAAGTTCAACAGCCATATAAACGTTGTGTTGTTTCAAGCATGGCACGTGCCCCCCAATAGCTTTATTGGCAATCTCGGGTCTTGTTCCATAATAACAACAAACGCTGTAGTCCAAGAGGTGAAGGTAGAAAGCAAGGTTTATTGAACTCACATACCTATAACAAGGAAAGACAGAAAAACAAATGAATTGGTAAGAGACCTACAGCGACTTCCTCTGTCTCCATTGACGAATCGATGGCGCTGAAGATTTTGATGACGTCGATTATTTTAATTACTAAGCATAGTTGTAATCAGGTTATTTAGGTAAGAGCTAAATGTGTTGGGTGTGATGGGTTTTTCTAACGCGGAAACTCTTGAAATCTAACTTTATCTCACTCTTCGCTAAAAATCGCCGTGATAAAACCAAGCCTTTTAATACTTTTATTATTTTACTCGTAATAATATCATCATTGAAGTTTGTTTGGTATAGTTTATAATATAGTCGTAGGGTTCTTAAAAATACGTGTTACTAAATTCGAAGATATAAAATATATCCTATTTTTTACTTTTTAAAATGAAGACAAATTTGGTTTCCACCTCCCGGTCTACACCAGTAACAGCAGCCGCTTTTATTTCAAACAATGCTACGGAATGTTGGAGATTGATTGCCGTTCGCTTTACAATCAATTGTTCTCTGTAACACAACGCCTTCCATCTTGTATGCTTCGCGTATTTTGTTGTCAGGATTTGCTATATTAAATTTTCGGAATTTGTTAAAATTTTTTGACGTAGCTCTCTTGAGGCTTCGCAGCGTTGGTGACGATGTATCAAAAGTGCACATCGCCCTTTTGTTTTTTGTAAAAACATAGTGTTCAAATTAATACATAGTATAAGTATAAGTCCCTCGACGCGAAGATCTCCCTGTCTGTCTAGGCTGATTTCAGAAACTACTGGGCCGATATTGATGCGGTTTTCACCACTAGAATAAATAAGGATCGAGAAATATTTATGTAAAGGATTCAGTAATATTTCGTAGTAAATTACTAATCAATTTTAGGTTTTATCTTGTAAAAACATGTTTCTCTACTGGTGCAAACATTTGCTCGAAGCTGGAGAATGGTTCGAAATCGTACAAGTGAATCCCATAAGCTAGTGATTGCTTACCGTTAGGTCAGCTGTTCGCTTGATTGCCATTTTGTAGGAAATCTCATATTTGTCCCGACAATATGCTTTGACTATGGTCTTAGAGTCTATTTTGAACATTTGCCCTACATAAACGTATTCAGAAGGACGATATTACAATTCGACCATCCAATTGGTTGTTTGACTTTTAACTTCGCTATAAAAGAATCAGGGACCAGCATTATCTTTCAAGACAATGCTGATTTGAACACGTAGAATCTCACATATATAACTATACTCATGTATATAACACACTCCATTTCTGTCTGTCAGTCTGTTTACACGTCCTGCGTTAGTGTAAACATGTTATTTCTGGCGCAGGATTACTAACCTTCCCTGTTGGATCATTGACCTGGTTAACAATGGGCGTAGTGTAAATATGATGTATTGAGTTTAATGGAAATATTTTGATAAATATTGTACTTGATAATGGGTCGAGCGCACGTTGGGCGTTAAATAGGATGTTTTATTTTTATTTTGTTATTATATTTAGATCTTGATACTTGAACGAATGTAGGTAATCGCCTTCCGCCAGGATTTAGGTTTTCCATAGTAGCAGTATTATTTTGGTACTCAAATATTTTTTGAACAACGCGATGTTCTATGTTAGTCGTATGTTGGTATTTTTCTTGCCTAAGCGACTAACGGTATAGGTATTATTGGGTTTGTGATTGTGTAGACGACGAGCTAGCTTGCCACTTGTCAGCATTTTTTCTTAACTTTTCAATTGTATTTACATCTACATACATAACAACACGCCCATAATCCCCGAAGGGGTAGACAGAGTCAAAGGGGCAGCAGACCCCTATTACAACATTCAGTCAAAAATAAAACCGAACTGGGTTAGATGGAAAATTGTGAAAATGTAGTGACAAGTGGCTAGCTCGTTGCTTACACAATCACACACCCAAAACCCGATATACCATTAGTCGCCTTTTACGACATGCTAGGCAAGAAACACAGTTGGCATATTATTTTTAAGACCAACATGGGATTGTATTTACATCTGTCATTTATATTGGCACAAAGTGGTTAAGGGCGCTTGCTACTTTTTGGACTCTGCCTTCTCCTTTGGGGATACGGTCGTATGTATATATGTACACACATATGCAATATTCAAATTTGATCGAACAGGCCTGTTGAATATAATTAAACCCGAGTTCTTAAAAAAATAAACACAAAATACTTTTGATGTTTTTAATATCCGCAACGTCTAAACGCCATTTACGGCGTTGGATTAATCCATAAATCACATAAAACAGAAAGGGATTTGAAAAACAATGGCAGTCAGTTCCCAGATACGGTTCTTGAAGAACTGGCATTAAACAAAGACCAGAATGAGATTACTGGTAAAAAACATTCATCAGTAATGTTTACTTTGGGATTGTGATAAAAGTCAAATGTATTTATCCAAAGGGTATTTTGGTAACGGATAAATGCACCTTTAAATATCAAGGTTCAAATTAAATTTCCGATTAATTTCTGAAGCTAATTATTTAGAATTCAATTCGGATTTTTTTACTACTACAGTGACATATACAACTGTGTTACATTTCATATTTATCTATATGAAAATAATTAGTAGGAAGTATTGATTTCGGTGGAAGGTATGGAAAAGGAAGACATGCTATGCCGACCCCAGATGAACTGGGACAAGGGCAAGAGGATGATGATGATTGATTTCGGTGGGATATAAACCATTTGGGATTTTTGACATCCGGGACGGGACATCTCCCATCATCATAGTTGATGGTTATTTAACAAGCGTGACACACGGACTAGTAAAAAAAGAAGGACTCCGCGCCACGAACTAGACATTGAACCTCCTCAGGTGCTCCAACTTGACACGCAACTTACGTCACACATTGACATAATAAGCGCGACAAATGACAAATACCCGATATCTGGTATCCATAAGTATCTCACTCACACATGCATAATCTTGGCTTCACGCTTTAGTATGACAGCGTGGAGTCCTACTTTTTTTACTAGTCCGCGGCTTGACATAATCTTTTAAAACAGCTATATATTTGTACTTCAATGGTATTCAAATGTCTTTATCCAGTTATTCAAGTACCGCAGCTTACAAAGTTACAACTCAATAAAATAGTTTGAAGTGAAAACAGATGCCGTAGTTTACGGAGAAAGATATCGAATGTCGATGACAGATAACATAAATATGGAATTCATGTAAGTAAACGTTTCTAAAATGCATATTTTATTGATCGTCTAAAGTAGGACACGGTATGACCTCGAAGATACAGATAGCGCGCGAGTTGAATGCAGAGCTCAGGTATGTCTCGTGTCAGGCCCCGACTGCATTCAACTCGCGCGCTATCTGTACACTGTAGGTTTTTAGTCGGTATACTCAGTTCACCACCGTCTTGGGTCTCCCAGGGCCTTCGGTATAGAGAAGGACCCCTGGAGAAGGGTCTCCTCCTACTCAGACGACTTTAGGATTCCGACACATTTCTCTGATTTTCAATCTCAGTGGGACAGTGTGTAAGTCTTTCGAGAGGAATTCAAATTCAGACTCAAATTGAAAATATCTTTATTTATATAGGCTTCAAGAAAGCACTTATAAATAGTCAATATACAAAAAAGAACAAATAATACTACCATGCCTACTCTGCTACAAAAATGTTACAAAATACCTATAGTTATGTGAATTATGACAACCAAAATAACTATGGATGTGTAACTATGATTGAATTTGTGTGGTTCCTAGAGGAACATCTAATGGTTCCAATATAGATGTTATGGCTACGGAGGTCAAATAGCAGTCGCTGCAATGTGATTACCGGACTTGTTCAATCCTGAAACACTCCAGGATGGTACTAGTTGATACTATAAGCACTGACATAATGGAAAAGGGTGGTTTGCAAAATTTTCTGTAGTCTATATTGAGTTGACAAAATATATTGCTTACATATTTTTTCTCATGTTCATTAATCAAAAATAACGAAGATACAGCGCGTTTAAGTACCGCGTGACGTCACTAAGACCGTAAAACAAAAGCGCGCCATTTCAGATATTTAAAGCTCTGTATTTTTGTAATTTTTCGAGTAATACTTATATTACAAATATTTTTTGATACTCTAACTTACAGGCTATTAAAAATTTTTGAGTGAACTAGCCTATTCAAAAATATTTCGATAAGTCTGCCAAGTAAAAGATAAGTAAAGATGTAATAAAACTTACACACAGTGCATTACTTATAGAAGTTACGGCTTGCTACGTTGGCGAAGATATTTGTGTTTTTAGGTGTCGAGTGGGATGGCTGCTAAAATTACCAGTCATACATATGGCTCTCAACATTTCAGCATTACCCAGAAACGTGGCCTAGAAATGCACCTTAACATACTATAATTTGGGAATTCAGGTCATAGAATATTCCCACTCTAGTCATGAATGCAATGGTTGCGGGTTTGAAACCCACTAGGAGCAAATTTACAATTGCATTGAATCTACTGGAGCCATGGACATTTATGAAGGTATTAAAAAATTAAAGGTACGTTTATCCAAAGCTCAAACAAAAAATGAAGGAATTTGTGCGTGAGTCTGAAGAATTTAGCATTTAACTTTTTAATATAAAGTAGCTACAGTTTTAGAAGCATTGTCGTACATACCCGCCATATCAGTTTACGGATTAGAAATAATTCTAACCTAACGAAATTATCTCCGGGGTTAAATTAAATTAAAATATAGTAAAGATAAAGTTCCTAACGGTGCGTGACGCAGGCCTCGTTCGATTCCCTGTTCGAGCAATAATATGTCTATTGGAACTAGATAATCTTGTCTGCGTTAGTTGGTGTGGAAAATCGGTGGTGTTGTATCTAATTAAAGGAAATATCGATTATTCATTTTACCACCTTATTATAAATAAATAAATAAATATCGTCGGATATTTATTTACGTCACATACATTGATCTGATTCCGAGGTAATAAGTTGAACAGCTTAAGCACTTGTGTTACGGATATCATAATCAACAGTGGTATTACAAATATATACTTAAATATTTAATATTAACACCCAGATACAGAACAAACACAAGTATTCATCACACGAATGTTTGTCCTGGGTGGGAATCGAACCCACAACTCTTGGCGCATGGGGCAGGGTCACTACCGAATGCGCCATCGAGCCAGTCAACATTTTTCAGTTACAAAAAGATTGGAAAGAAGCGTCTTGTATTGATGCAAAGTCTGAATCAATGCAATTTAGAATTATAATTATACAACAGTTTAAACTAGTTGTAATCAGATCAACGTATGTGATGTTGTTTGATACTTATATTAGGTGGGGAAAAGTCCGATGTTGGTCTGGGACTTAAAAAAGAATGTGCCAACTGTGTTTCTTGCCTAGCATTTCCTAAAAGGTGACTAATGGTATATGGGGTTTTAGGTATATGATTTTGTAGGCGACAAGCTAGCCACTTGTCACTACTTTCTCCCAATTTTCCATTTAACCCAGCCCATTGTCCCGTGTTGGTCTGGGTCTTAAAAAAGAATGTGCCAACTGTGTCTCTTGCCTAGTATGTCGTAAAAGGCGACTAATGGTATATGGGGTTTTGGGTATGTGATTGTGTAGGCGACAAGCTAGCCACTTGTTACTACTTTCTCACAATTCCCATCTAGCCCAGGCCGTTGTCCCATGTTGGTCTAGGAATTAAATAGAAAGTGCCAACTGTGTTTCTTGCCTAGCATGTTATAAAAGGTGACTAATGCTATATGGGGTTGTGGGTATGTGATTGTGTAGACGACGAGCCAGCACTTGTCACAACTTTTTCACAATAGTCCATTTAACCCCATTCAGTTTTATTTTTGGCAAAAAGTGGTTAAAGGGGTTTGCTGCCGCTTTAATTCTGCCTACCCCTTCGAGGATTAATAATAATAAAATGTTCGTTTACCACAAACAAGCAAGTAGTTACAAAAATTTTTTTACTAACTAATTACATTCAAGAGCATTCAAGGTTAGAACTATGCAGATATTAGGTACTTGTTTGTAGAGACTGGTGATCTATGGTAAGTTAAAAATTACTTGTGTTACAGACCACCAGGTCTCCACCCCAGGGTAGCCACAGCATGCTGTAGTCTTTAGATTACGGGCGTGATGATATTAACTTTATTAGTTGCACCTTGTAACTGCTTCAGCTGTTTTTGAGTTTAGCCGGAACAAACAGATATACCGACAAACAAAAACGTATATGTATTTTAGTAATAAGTAGTTATTTTGGCAATACAAACACACAGACATACATTTGATTTATCCTCATTGTAAAGATAGATATGGATCGAGAACAACAAATGTCAAGACACAATGTGTCTTTTTGTGTTAATAAATAAAACTACTTCAGTTACTGCTATCAATATGCATATATTCTTATGTACACATTCATAACCAGGTATTGCAAACATTTTCACGTGTTTAGACAGATCACATTGGAGTCACGTTTGGTTGTCGTACAACATCTACACAAGTAGGACAGTACTAATTTTATATTACACTTTCACAAGCGTTGATATATCTGTCTAGAATTTGATATTCCTTAGGAATGCAATTTTTTTAAATTTCTTTTTATAAATTTGTACCCTTTATTTTTTATTCTGATATTGCATAGTATTAAGGAAGTACGTTAAAAAAATCACCTGATAAAATTAATGAATTAAATATATGCCATAAAATACAATATTTTATTTATAAAACAATTGTTTCTACAATAAATCCATATATATATAAAACAGAATCGGGTTAGTTACACTATTTATGTATAACTCAATATAATTTTGTTCAGCGTCTTGAATTTTACCTCATTTATGATTATTCAAACAATTACATCACACCAGCTAGCTGCCTTGATCGTGATCGTGAAGACAGGCAAACATCTTAATCATCTTACAGAATCCATTAAACCTCTTATCTCCAAAATAAACCAAGGTGGCATTACGAAAGATTTTGTTAACAATCGTCGCATCAGATAGCGTTAAATTGAGCAAACTCAAATAGTACTGCTAAGTTAGCAAAACTTCGCTAAATTGGTAACATTTGGTCTCGACACAAGTCACTATTTAGGTTGTGTTACAATATAAAAAACAAACCCTGACTGTTGTAAACAACTCTTCCGATATATACCTACTTAGCGATGTCATTTTGGGATTGAGAGTTATAGCACAAAGGCGGCAAATCGCCGGACGTCGGAGTTGTGATATAAGGAGACTTTTGAGACGTCATAATTTCCGCATTACTCCTCAATAACATCATCAACAAATTGTGTTGGTCTGATAAGAACGTGTTCATATGTTTTAACTCTTGATCTATTTTCTTCATGTTGAATGTAGTTTGGTCTATCTTCTCTTGCATTCCTCGTATTTCGATGTGGAAATTCTGTTCTCCCGATTGTGCTTCCATGTTTTTGTTGAATTTCGAGTACTTATTTTTGTGCAGCATCTCTTTCACAGACTTCCTCGATTTGACTTTGTTTATCTGTGCCAACTCGTATGCTGCCATCATCAGATCCGTAGGCAACCTTCTTTCTCTAGGATTTAAGGGTTTTACGCTAAGAATATCTTTGCCAGCTTCAGGGGACACTAAAGCGGTTCTGTACACATATTTGTGAAGGCATTTCGGAAGCCAGGCACTAAACATTCCCATTTCAACGAACAAGATTAGTTTCGTTTGTCTGACCAGCTTAGATAAGCCTGCCGTTTTTCGAAGGCCTTGGATGTCGTGAACCGCTATACCGACTAGCAGATTCATCAAGATTATAGTGACGAACATAAGGAACAGGATGAAGATTATTTGAGCAGATAGTTCGAACACAAGAGGCGGGTCGTCTTGCATCGGGTCATTGATAAGAATGTTCAGATTCAGTTCTCCAACCATCATTGATAATGTACTAATGAATCCCATTAAAGGATTTGAGAACATTTCTTCGTTGGGAAACACTACGCAGAAACATATTGTGAAACCCAATAGCAGACATACATAAGCCAGAAGTAGTTTTAAGAACTCAGTGAGCACCTTTTGGTACATCGCAACGTAATCACCGAACATTGGCAGTTGACCCAACATTAGCATTAAGTTGGTCCAAGCACCTAGCACAGCGTACCCTCCTACATGGTTTTGCCAACTGTAATCAGGGCGAATGTTATAAAGGGAAAACACGGAAAGAAGAACGAACCATTCCATAAGATTCTCAAATGTTGTAAAATATTGATAGATACTGGAATATCCAGTAATGCCTGTCAGTTTCCGTATAATTTCAAAAGCTGTTATGCCCATAAGTACCCATCTTTCGAACTCAATTGGATTGTTTTCAAGCATGTCTCCTAAAAGAGATTGTTTCTGACAAAGTTCATTAGGAACGCCGTACTTCTTTGAGTATTTACCTTTGCATGTTTTTACGACAGCAGTTAGCACGTAGATTGATAAAAATGACACGAACAGGAAGCAAAAAATTAATCTTGCCAAATAGAACTTTCTTATCTTGCGCCATTTCATAAACAAAAACGCTGAGCACAATGGATGCTGCAAAATATCCTTTTGACCGTCATCAATCAGACTGTTCAAGTATGTTATTTCTCGAGGATATGAAAATTTCAACAATTTCCCGAAGTCAAATTCAATCTGAACCTCTTCATTGGCCTCAGATGAACGACTCAGAGATATACCGCTATCTAGATTGTCTCGAAGTATAGCTAGTGATTTTGGTGTTTTTCGAGCTATAACGCTTAAAGCAGTTCGGCCTTTCTTTGATTTGGACGTTACATCTCCTCCCAAATAGATTAACGTTTCAACACATTGCGTCAATCCATCCATAGCAGCGATGTGTAGAGGCGAATATCCGTACGCATCTTTTTTGTTTACTTGTGCTCCCCAACTTACAAGCATGTCAATGATTTCACAGGCGCGTTCCGACCGACAAACAGCAGCATGCAAAGCAGTTCGTTTGTCGAAATCTTCTATATTAGGTTCAGCATTTCCGTCCCTTAGAAGTATTTCGACACATTCCAAACTAGAACATCTCGCAGCTAAATGAAGTGCGGTGAAACCTCTGTGATTCCTCGTATTCGCTTTTGCTCCTTCGGCTATTAATAATTCAACACATTCTGCATATCCTCTAGCTGCCGCCAAATGCAACGCAGTGCTTTCCTTATCTCTTTGTTTAGTTACTGCATTCACGCCTATTTTCGTCTCTTTCAGAAGATATGAAAGGCAGCGTTGAGCTCCGAGTTCGGCGGCTAAGTGTAAAGCGTTCAACCCACCTGACGTGCAATATCCAGGGTCGACTCCTCTTTCTATAAACAGTTCCATGCACTCAACAGCATCTGCTCTCACAGCACAATGGACGAGGTTGTCTTCGCATCCAGCTCTTTGGACAACGGCGTGTAATGACGCATCGACCGCTATCAGGAATTCAGCTACGTCCAAAGAGTTTCCAAAGGCAGCACAGTGGAGTGGAGTGAAATATTTGGGGGCGTAATCAACATCAGCGCCGCGTGACACAAGGAACAATGCAACTTTGCCAGCGCCACTGAAAGCAGCTAGATGCAAAGCCGTCAGACCAGCAGGCTCCGAATAGTGTATATCAGCACCTGCTTCTAGTATAATGGGCAGTAATTCGTCACGAGCAAGGAACGCAGCCCACAGCAGCGTCAGATTCACAACCACTTCAGGAGCTGAGCTCATGT
This sequence comes from Glyphodes perspectalis, assembly GCA_951394215.1. Classification (NCBI taxonomy): domain Eukaryota; kingdom Metazoa; phylum Arthropoda; class Insecta; order Lepidoptera; family Crambidae; genus Glyphodes; species Glyphodes perspectalis. The sequence continues at coordinate 11,279,051 of OX596219.1, forward strand.
GCTCCACTATATTTTCTGATGTTATCAGTCCACACTCAATGTCGTCAAAGAATCTTCCGGCTCCTAAAGTTAAAGCGCGTTCACACAATCCTTTTCTCAGTGATTCCTCGGTAAGTCTCGCTTCAGGATCAGGGGCGAGAACGTCAAAACTGTGGTACATGTTCGGGGCGTCTTCTGCTGGTGGGGAGGGGCCGACGAAGAGGTACTCTTTTGTCTTCCCGGGCTCGCGTGGAGATTCGAGTAAGTCGATGTTGCCGCCATGTTTGAAGATGCCGTTAAGAGGAAATTCCTCTGGTTCACCGAGAACTTTCCTGGTGCTAAAACTCCTTTCGAAACGCGGTCGTGTTGGAGCGTGGTATGATGGCGTGGTTGGGATCTTTGGGTGACCCAGGTCCCGGTAACCGAAGTTGTCCATGGCTGGAGCGAGACTGAGGCGCCTACTGCAGCTGACGGGTCGCTATCTTATCTGGTTTGTTTTAAATGCAAACTTAAATAAAGCATCTCGTTTGACGTTGTGATTTATGACATTGTTTTTACGCATAACTATGAATAACTTTATTCACGAAACTCGGTGATGTTTTTCCTTTCTTTAATTTTGATTGCCATTCACGTGTCTACTTATTAATGCTAATATTTTTAATTAATTATCATAATGTTAAAACATGCATACCTGCAATATGTTGTCAATCACAGAACATGTATTTTCTTGATGATGGACAGGTATGACCGGCAAAATTTCCAAATATTTGTTAGATCGTTGTTAGTAAATTTGCATAATAAAGTAGTTTTGGCCCACGATTCTGGCCGCTTAAGCCATACTTTTTAACCAAACAATCTTGCGATTTGAAGCCTTTTATATCATTCTATTAAAATTATTTTAGTAGTTTAGCTATGAAAATATATCAGGCAAACCGATAATAGAACTTTAAAAAGTTATATTAATCATTATCTTAATCATTATCTTCCTAGCCTTATGTCCCGTGCTTAGACAGGGTCCACTTATACCATTTTTCAGTTTTTAGCAAGTCTGGCTATTACATAGAAGCGACTGCTCATCTGACCTTCGTAACCCTATGATAGGGGGACCAGACAATTTTTGGATCACGGTTACAAATCCGAAGTTGTGTGAATTTGCAGATTTCATCATGATGATTGTAATAGTCGTACAAGGAAATAACAAGTTAAGTATGTACTTACAATGCAACAAGTATTTTTGTAAATAAAACTAATATTAACAGCTGTTAATTGCAACATTTACTACAATATCTACGTATTTTCGCTTGGGACATGTTACTAAGTAAAACAAAATATGTTTTGGGAAACAAAGGAAACGGTAAGTATGTAAAATGACCAGAAATTCATAAGAATTAACCAGCTCGTCACCTACTTAGCCACAAACCCAATTTCTAATATACCATTATAAAATAGTCGTCTTTTACAACGTCCTAGGCTTAATTAACTCAGTGGTTGTTTTTTTTAAGTCCTAGACTAAAATGGAAAAATAAAAGAATATACAAACTCCCTGCGTTTGATTAGATGAAATTTTATCGCCACATATGGTGAATAATTATAGATAGTAGTTAAGGTGCGAAGATATACCAGACAGACACATATCCACTTTCGCATTTATAATATTAGTAAGAAAGTAATCAATTGTTTTCGTAGTATAAAACGCCAAATCAAATCATTGTCTTCCCACAAATTTCTTTCTAGTATCGTTCTCGTATACCAGTCTCACTGGCTGCTATACGATATTTTTAGGATTATGAACATAGATAACACATTTGGTACGTTCCACAAATGTCCCAATTTCCTCATGCGACGCAACAAGCTGTGACAGTCATCAACCTCATTACAAGCGCTGTTTGCGCGTGTGCGCAAACAACTAATATTTGCGCAACTGTTCAACCCTTGTGACTGGCGTTGACATCTCGTCTCGGCGAAATGTTATTGTTGACGGTTTGCCTTATGCGCAATGCACACCAAAGCCGCTTACCCGCCCAAATAACCCGCCGACACAGCCTGCTTACACAGCTCGCCGACACAGGCTGCCGACACGCCCGGTGGCCTATGAAAAAAATCATATCAGCAACATAACCCGCGCGACATGTTACTGGCATGTCGGCGGCTTGCCTACGCAAGCGTTCTGTTGCTCGGCGACACACGACTGAATTTTTAGAGGGTGTTGCGCTTCAGAGATAAAGTGTCAAACTTATACTAGAATTGTTTATTGCATAATATTAGACATCGGATTATATGCTTTTTAATGTTTGAATATGCAAATGCATATTATTCTATTTCTATAGCGTTATTGCATATTTTGGTACTTTTTTATTGACAGTGCTTATTTCAATAATTATTCGTGTTAGGCGCGTTGTATTGTGCCGTCGATACGAAAATGTTCGTGGCAAATTAGATGCGGTTTTGTATAAAAACCCTGGTCTTGACGGAATAAAGAAAATTGATGCATTTATCAAGTGTGTATTATGCTTCAGAGTCGAAATTTCAAACTCAAACTGAAATAATAAATAAATACTTCAAACTGACACACTAATTCCCTAATCTCTAACTAAGCCTACAGGCTTGTGCTATGGATACTAGGTGAACGGATAGACGTATTTAAATACGTTTATAAATATCCATAGCTCAAATAGAAATATCCGTGTTCATCACACGAAATATTTGCCCCTAACGGAATTCGAACCCGCGACCCTTGGTTTCGTGGCTAGAGTTTCTGACCACTCCACCAACGGGCCAGTCAAATCAAAAAGTCAAATGTTTCATTGCATCTTCTAACTCAACTCGATTTATGGTTTAATGTGGTGTAACGGCTCATAGTTTCTTGGACTACCGGGATTGAAGGCTTGATGATATGCATACATATTACTAATACTAATTACATATTACTAACATTATATACTGTGCTTAGTCAAGCTCAGCTTATATTTATGATCCAGGATTCCGCAATCCACAACGTAAAATCTAGTTAGGGTTTTTTTTTTGGCGCTGCAATCGTTGGATACAAAATGGGCGTTGTCAGCAGGCAACTAACGTCGAACAACATTTACTGTTTGTATTTACGCATGCTGTTACACGGGCATAACTGGTTGAAGATTGAAAAACTAGTCTACTTAACAGGTTGATCAACATAGATCTTGGAATTGTCTACGTACTGTCATAGTTACTATCAAGAAAGTGTATTGCTATATTGACACAATGTAGAGAGGATAACAGCAAAGTAAATGTGCGATAGTAGAATTAAATAACTACATGCATAAATAAGTTACTGTAAAAGCTCGAACTACGGTAAATCCTAAGCTTTTCCAGTAAAACCTAAGATTCACTAACTCTTAATGGTAAAAGTACTAACTTTTATCACCATTTACTTGGTGAATCTCAAGATTCTTCACTTGATAAATGTAATCTAACCTAAACTAACTGAGGTTAGATTATATTATAGGTTAGGTTATGATTTTTTAAAGTTTTTTTTTATTTGATAAAAAAATACCTAACCTATAAATAAACATACACATATTGAAGAGTTTTCTCTCTTAATTTGTTATCTCGGCAAAGGTGACCTTCTCTTCTAATCGCTATGGTTAGAGTAGCACCTACTAAGGGGAATAAGGTAAGCGAGAACACCAATCAATTGATAATCTTTTTATCAATCATTGGTCTTTAATAACTAGATATTTTTTATTATTATTACACACATACATATTATCACGGCTGGAACCCCCGAAGGGGTAGGCGGAGTCAACCGCAGCTGGCCTCCCAATCACAATCAGCCAAAAATAAAACGGGGCTAGGTTAGATGAAAAATTGCAAAAAAGTACAAGTGGCTAGATAAGATAAATGTTATATGTATGTCGCAGGCAATTTGTATGATTTCGCCGTTCACATACGGCTCGACATAAATCGATAAATTGTTATAATTTCAACGTTCGAAGTTGTACTTAACACTCCTCCTCGCTTCGCTCGTTGTCGTTCCTATTGTTTTAACTACTGCCTAACCTGCCTTAAATTAAATACTTGCGGCATACTATATAATGACCGCAATATACATTTTGCCTTCGGCATAATACGTAACTGCGAGTGTTTTTAAACTGACGACGCCGTATGTAAAAGGCGAAATCATACAAATTGCCTGCGACATGTATATTTTGAATCGTTTATTTTCTACCATGTGGTCTACATGCAATAGTCCCTTCACTGCCGCTCTCTGTACTGTGGTGGAGAGCACCTGCGGCGGCGCGTTTGACGGCGGGCTCGCGGCAATCGGCGCACGCGCATACGTGACATTTCTTACGCTCTTTGGGTACACTCGGGGACGGAGGTTTTATAGTACCTATCCGATAGGATTAAACCTTCTTATAGCAATTACAATATGATATCTGTATATTCGGGTAATAATATCAGTTATGATATTTTAACCTAGCTCAATGCGTCTACCGACTGGGAAACGATTGGATTAGGTTTCAGGGCCTTAAGCTATAAGAAGTTGGTTGATTTTGACCTGAGATGACCTAAGACAGGCTTAGAAGGAAACGGTGGAGACTTGAATCAGTAACTGGACAGTATATCCAGTGTTGTGACAATGTTTCTATGCCTGTTCTTATCTGATGCGTGTCCTTAACCACTCCTGATGAAATAACGAGACACACATACGCTCACACACAAAAAATATAGTCGAAGGCCTTTTATTCCTTGTCTGAATTTACTGGTTCCTCAATGGAGGAGGTAGCAGTGGCTTTTAACCAACGCATCTTGGTAAAGGGTTTACTTATTTTCTAAGACTTTACATGCAACTTTACATGATGTACGGGACACGAGGCCTAACGAATCGAGATACATCACTCTGTAGTTTCGGAAAACAAAGTAAATGTTAATTTGAAAACAAAAGAGTCCTTATTTTTTTACTGGTCCGTGCTTGAAGAATTGTCTACTGAACTGTCCCGTCAGATCAGAATAGCGGCTTAATTGTACTGCGCCGGTTTACTGCGCGGTTCCGGAATGCGCTCGCGCACCGAGCGCCGCAGGTTAGCCCTAATTGCGATTACTTTGGATGCCTGTCTTTTATTGCGCGCAAAAATAACTAAATCCCTTTTTATGGAGTGCCGGCGACAGGTGCAAACTACCACGATAGCTCGATGTTGCTCGTTATAAGTCTCTTACGGGCGATTTTTCAATGGTCTGATTAAAGCTATCGAATAAATTAAGTTTTGTACGATTTTCGAATAACATCGCCGGTTACAACATTTTTGGCCTTAGCGGCGACAGTGAGGTGTCTTGACGTATAGACGAAAAAAACCATAAGACATTGTATGGAAAAAGACTACGACCAAGACTCAAGACAATGATTACGACATTTTAATTGTATGTAAAGAAAATTTATAGAGGTTGAGCCTTTTTGACCTCTTCTTTCTTACATCTCCTGTTTTCTAAGTATATATTCCGAATGACATGCACAAATTACTGGTTTCATACTTTATTGGACGTTTATATCATATCTGGCCACTACAAACACAGCCTATAATCTGTCCAGCAGGTATTTCAGTATGTATGAAAAAATATATACACAGGGATAATTGTCATATATACATACATAACATTTAATTTACAAATATGGTGTTTTGATTTATGTGCCATCAAAATATTACGCACATGATCAAGGTTGCCTGATTGGACAGTGCTAACGTTGTAGGTGTTCCCTACCTGAGACAAAGATGGAATGGATGTCCAACAATATTCAGATACTTTATTTAAATAGTGACTGCTTCTGCAGTTGCAACGATCCAGTCGGTATTAGGAGCCACAGCCGCGCTCACACTGGGGAAGTCCTTCTCACCGCAGCCCTCACTGAAGGATATGATACCGATGATGATGTTCTCATAAAAGAGAGGTCCACCAGCATCACCCCCACAGGATCCTCGCCCACCGATGTCCAGAAGACCGGAGCAAATCATGTTCTCAGTCACTTTTTTGGCGGTGGGAGAGGCCAGGTACCTCTGGGCACAGAGCTGGCGGTTGATGGTGAAGACTTCGGTGTAGAGGAGGACGGAGGAAGAGGGGGCATCAGCCTGTAAATCAGATATGGTATTCAAGGCGGTTGATTATAATGAAGATACTGATCTTAGTATCTTCGTTATATACCAATGGAATTGAGATTGCATTAACTCTTTATTTAGAGAAGTCTTGGTTTAATTGAGACAGTGAGGTTTCTACTTTGTCTTACTATTTTCTTGACTATGGTAAAGCCAATAGTTAAAGTTACGATTTTAGTAGTAATATTTATTTACTTATGTACTACTGTAGCATCTGTAGTACTTAAGTTGTTTGTCATATTTTATTGATGGCGTCTGTATCAATGGCTTCATTACTATGCTTTGTCTACAATAGCCTTAATTTCAGTTGCTTCCAAAAAGTCGTTAGCGATTCCTCGATGATTGTGTAATCATCGAACGCTGCCTTTACTTCTTTGTTATTATGGTCTGGGTTACATAGGCTACATGTTCACTGAATTTAAAAATGAAGATGTACAGTCAACTTTTAGTTTAAAAATTTTCATAGTGAAATATTTTTTTCAATAAAGACCAAAACTTACAGCTATGAGACCCCATCCAGCCTGCCGGGCAGGAAGACTCTCAGCGATCAGGGAGCCCTGAGGCGGGATGAAGCTCGGCTGGATGGTTTCGCCGTACGGCATCGGCGCGGAGAGCCTCACGACGGTGATGTCGTTGTCCAGGGTTACGAAGTCGAAGGAGGGGTGGTTGACCTCTTTGGTGACACCGATGACGACTCCACCGGTGTTGCGGTAGGTGGCGCCGGCGCGGACGCGGCGGTGGGCTGCTTCGTAGCCACTGGAGATTTGAATAAAGGTTGTAGTGTAATCAGCCCTGATGAACTTTCCATGTCTTGAATGATATAAGGTAAAAGTGTATTTGTTGTTTCTTTTAAAAGTGCGTTTTTTATTATTAACCTAGAGAATGTGTACAATAGGGTGATATATATTAAAATATTTGCACCATCTCTGCTGAATACCCAGTAATAAATGTTGGGCACTTAAAGTTTGATAATAATGATGTGAACATTTCTTGCAACCTTTGTTCCGTGTTCCTTGCGGTAATGTTGCCATTCTTTCAGATTCATCAATCGTCTCCCGGCAAAAGTTAGAAGTTATTTTAATAAGATTTGAATAACTTCAATTTTTTTAATTCGAGACTTCAAGGAAATACATGACGTCAATAAATCTACACATGTGTATTTCCTGAACCCTATTAGCCAAGGTAGGGAGATATGGGGAGGAGTGAGAGGGAGATAATTAAAAAGAGAGAAAGGAATAAACAAATTACTTACGTGCCGTGGAAGCAATGCGCAGCAGACAGCACATTCACGTTGTTAATGATGGCGGCTGCGCAGTTCTGCGACCACACCTCCGTCCATCTGTTGAACGAGTCCACCTGCACGAGGGAAGGGTAGTTGTAGACCGTGGTGGGGTTTCCTCCCACGATCCTCTGAGAGGCGTGGCAGTATTCTGAAAATGATTGAGTCCAAATAAGGAAAGGTCGTGCTCTCCGAGTAATGAATTTTACTTCAAAAGGCTACTTTTACGTTTAGTAATGTATCACCATTTTAAAAGTTAATGGAAAATTTAAATGTTAAATTTTTAATAACCAGTAGGGTTAGTTACCGGAAAGCCCTTAAAAATTTAAGGCCTTTCCAGTGTATACATACATACATAACATCACACCCATAATCCCCGAAGGGGAAGGCAGAGTCAAAGGGGTAGCATGCCCCTTCAACCACATTCAGCCAAAAAATAAAGTCGGGCTGAGTTAGATGGAAAATTGTGAAAAAGCAGTGACATTTAGTTGCCTCTTACGACATGCTAGGCAAGAACCACAGTCTTGGCACATTCTTTTTTTTTGTCCTTTGATCAACATCTGCCGTTTAATTTGAATTAAAATAAATAAATAAATAAATAAATAAATAAACATGGGCCTAGTCCCAGACCAACATGGGACTTTGATAACTAGAAAATTTATGGGCTTTCCGGTGTATTATTACACGAATTATTATTTTGACTTAATACTGAAACTAGGTACAGGAGTGGATCATCAAATTATTTATTGAGAATTTTTCCTTAAATCTTTAAACTGTCAGTGTTATCCACAAATAATTTGGTACAGTCAGTTACAATTGACTACTATTACTTTTTGGACCTAAAATATAACTTGGAATTCTGTTCGGTTACTTTACTGGGCGGGGAGAAAAATGGCGATTGCGGTGAAGGGGGCTGCAACCCTTCACGCTACGTCTAGTGTGACGTATCGAGGAGAGCAGGGTGCCGTATAGACAAGTGGAAATGATTGACGTGATGAATAAGAAAGAAAAGGCAGCGATGCCGATGAACTTCTCGGTGGTATGATGGCTCTGTGATCTGGAGAGTAGTAGAGAGTTGTCATGCTAGCTTAGCATGAAAGTTGTACGGTAATATAAATAAAAGGAGAATGAGGATGAAATCCGATGGAATGTTGTGGGAGGCATAGTAGAGAATGCACGGATCAAGTCTGCTCCCTCCGCAACATCGTGGAGAGCAAGTGGCTAGCTCGTCGCCTACACAGTGGTCAACACACGTTACGTCATTAGCTGCTTTTATGACATGCTAGGTAAGGAACACAGTTGACACATTTTGTTTAAGTCCCAGACCAACATAAGAACAATCTTGATCTAGTTTAATAGTTTCCCAACCAATTTTCTAGTTTAATGAATGAATAAATGAAAAAATTAACAAAATTGCAATACCTGCCAACAATACCAACGCGAAAGCCACCAGACGAGTCATCTTGTTCGCCACAACTCAAGTCGAAGTCCCACCGACACTGATACTATTATATACTACTATATATTTTACAGCACCATTTAGATTAACAGATTGGATATCTTTATTTTTAATGTGTCGATTAAATTATTTTTCTGTAGTCTTTTGGTTGCTCTTCAATTCTAATAAGGATTGTTATTTTTATTAGTAAAGAGATTATTTCCTTCAAACGTCATAAACATCTCCTATGGTTATATATCAAACAATACTTACGTAAAGTTTAAAAACTTTCTAGTCAAAGAAAAGTTGAAAAACAGAATTTAAAGCTTTTACAGATATGAGTGTTAATATTCTAGGTTTTCCAAGGTTTAAGTTTTTTTTATTTGTACCACATAAATAATAAGTCTTCAAATAAGGCCATCGATTGATGGTTGCTTAGGATTTTTACCGATATAACTTGGGCGATATAAACATTGTTGATCGTCGATGAATCAGCTATAGGTATTCAACAGTACCTCTTACAATCCATTCGATTTACGATCAATAATGTGAAGTAACTGACGATTGATTTTGACTGAACCATTTTACTTTCAATGACATCGATCAACGATCGATCGCTGTATGCTTTGGCACCCTCTTAGGCTACAGAAGCAAAACAGGTACTGAGCCTTAATCACGAAATTGTTAGGTGCATATCAGGCAAGTGCTAGATGTTATCAATCCTTCATAATATGGCCTTTTTAGAGGCTTAACGACTGATGCCCATAGATTTAGATATCAGCCGGAACTGTAGAAAACTGAATATTTCTTCTTTTTTTTATATTACTAATATACAAGCATACGGCCTGTCTAAAGTTACCGTACCCTATATGTCAGAAATGCGAAACTTATAAGAATATGCTCCATGCTAGGCATTGTTCCTTGCCTAGCATGTCGTAAAAGGCGAATGGTATACCGGGTTTTGGGTATGTGATTGTGTAGGCGACGAGGTAGCCACTTGTCACTGCTTTTTCTTAATTTTCCATCTAACCCAGGCCAATTTTATATTTGACTGAATGTGGTTAAAGGGGTTTCTGCTTTTTAAAGTCTGCCTACTCCTTCGAGGTTTTATAATAACTAGTGGTCGCCCCGTGGTATTCGACCATAATTGATTTAACTTTTTTATGAATTTCTAACGCATTTCAACTAATAATAATATAATAATGCGTTAGAAATTCATAAAAAAGTTAAATGTTTTTATATACATATATAAAGACAAGAAAAGTAAAACAGCAAATATATATACACACAATATATTTGCTTTCTGCCCTCCTTCTCGATATAAATAATAAGTGTGCGAAATTTCATACTGCTCCGTCAGCGCAATTTTCGTAAAAAAAGGTACAAAGTTTTTGCTTCACTTGTAAATATATAGATAAATTATTTATTATTATTATTTATTAAAATATACAAACAAACACAAAATTACGCCCGTAAGCCGAAAAGGGATAGGTAGAGTCAAAGGGGCCCCCTTTGACTCTACCTATCACTTAACCACATTCAGTCATGAAATAAAAAAATTAAACTGGGCTTACAAACATTGCAAGTTTAAAAGCTTGTAATGCCATTTATACATAACACAGGTATTTACAAGTAAAGCCTAAATTCTTATATAATAATTCCAGCCCAAAGCTTTGCGTTTACTCCACAGATGAGCGTCATACCGTCGGGCCTTTTTCCCGTCATTGCGGTACAGGACCAAGGGTTCCAGGACAGCTGGGATCCTGGGAGAAGTGAAGGCTCGGTGCAAGATGTCATTTACACGCGCGTGACGTGGAATGCGCCCTGCCCTTTATACATAACATATTTATGTGAGGTAATATATACATGCTCTGCGTGCGCTGCGGAAAATCTGCGATGTATCGCTCAGAGACTGCGTTCGGAATGATGATGTAAGAAAGAGAGTCGGTCTGAAAGACAGCGCCGGAGTCAAGGTAAGGAGAGGCATGCTCCGGTGGTTCGGACATGTGGAAAGAATGGATGAGGAAAGATTGACTAAACAGATATACAATGCGAAAGTGGAAGGATGTAGGAGCCACAACCAGATTGATCGTGTTTTAACACCACTGGTGTTAGGAGTAATAAAAACCGTAGAGCTTGTATGAAAAGGATCATGAATGTTGAAGAGGCGAGTGAGGTGTGTAAGGATCGTGCCATATGGCGTTCGGTTCTCTCTGCCTATCCCGCTAGGGAAGTGGCGTGAAGTTTAGTTAGTTAGTTTGTACAGTAGCTGTATTTACATGAATGGCAATTATATTGTAGGTATATTAAAATTAACAAGTGTATTACTACTAATCGTATGATAATAAAATTAATTCAACAGAAACAACAGATATGGCAGATATGATAACAATATTAGATATGATGATATTTATTGTTATTATAGGTTACTGGGTTTTTTATCCATTATCTATCAATAATAGGAAATGTCTATTTTAATTATTTACATTTTTATGTCTATCTATCTGATATATTGGTGGATGTGAGTGGAGGTTATCATAAAAACGTTCAGGGAGACTGGCGCGTCAGGCGGCGCGTGCGCAGCGCGGGCTGCGACACTGTGTGCGACACCGCGTGCGATGCCACGTGCAATGCCGCATGCGATGCCGCATGCGCCGCCGCGCGCTGTCCATAAAGGAGAAAACGCTCGACGCCCTGCGAGCCGCGCCGCCTAACGCCCCGCGTCTCCTTGGCCGAGGCCAAATTATAAAGTAATAATAATAATATTAATTTACATTGATAAAAGAGTAGGTAAGTAAAGTAGCTTGAGCACTTGTATAACAGCATAAACGAAGGGCATTTAACCAAATCCGAGTCAAATATAAATCATCCAAAAAAAGAGTGCTGCTCCCAAAGTATAGAAAAATAAGATTAATTAAGAGAAATACATATAACATAAATTTTTTATAAATTTTCCACGTGGTTTCCTCTATGAGGCGTACCTAACTACACACGTTCTGGGACATTGAAACGAACTCACTTTATAGGATTTCTACATACATAACATCACGCCCGTAATCCCGTAAGTAGATGAAAAATTGTGAAAAAGTGGTGACAAGTGGCTAGCTCGTCTCACTCACTATCATATACCTAAAACGCGATATACCATTAGTCGCCTTTAACGACATACTAGCCAAGGAACCCAGTTGGCACATTATTTTAAAGTCCCTGACCAACATGAGACATGTGATAGGAAATCTACGTATAGGATATCCTATGCCCTTCATCATTCAAGGCCATGTAGCAGACATATTAATGTTTCCCAAACTGTAAGTTATGCCTCAGAACAGGTCAAGAAAAAAAAAAAAAAAACCATACTTAGATAAGAATGGGTGACTGCATTTATTCAAATAACTAACTAACTAAACTTCACGCCACTTCTGTATTTATTTAGTACTAGTTTTTGATAGACAGACCGAGTAGCTTTTCGCATTTATTGTATACTTTTTAGTAGATATTTCCTTATCTTTTGACTTAAAAAGATAATTTTAAAGTACTACGTCACGGCACTAACATTTGGAAAAAGTTAAACAGTACAGATTACAGTCTACTTTAAACTATGCATCAGTTACCTATACTTACCTATAACATGGCCAATCTTATCTAGCATTTTATCATTTTATTACCTAATCGTTCAGAGCTACCGACTTTTTACAACACATTATCCTTTCAATCTTTATTGCAACCAATTATTTTAACAACGGTCTGATCATCAGTTACCTTATGATAGACATGTAACTTTAAGCCAAAAATAAAATACACTAGAGACCCGCCCCGGCTTCACACGGTGAGCACACAACAATATGAAACTATACATATAAACCACGGACTAGTAAAAAAAGAAGGACTCCTTGCTACTAACTAGACCTTGACTAACGTCACACATTGAGATAATAAGTGCTCCAACTGACAGATATTCGATATCTGGTATCCATAAGTATCTCACTCACACCTGAATAAATGTGGCTTCACGCTACAGTATGACAGCGTGGAGTCCTTCTTTTTTTACTAGTCCGTGATATAAACCTTCCTACATGATAAAGTTATAAAAACGATACAACACTTTTGCCACCAAGACCCTTTTATTATGCCATATTTTCAGCCAGCACTTATTAGCAAAAAGGTTACATATCATCATGAACGTCAATGATTCCCAAACTGTAGGTCAAGTCACAGGCCACGTAAGTGGCCACAAAAATGCAGTATAGCATTATCATTATTGACCCGCATCCTTCATTTGTGATTGTCAGGATCTATTGTTAGACAAATGCATATTAGGGCGCGTCGCGGGAACTAAAAGCGGAGTGTGACGGCGTGCGTACGCGCAGTTATTCGCGCGACTGATTCAGTTTGCGGCTAATAATAGCGGGCCGTTTACGACGGGCCGATTTGTTGCGCGATGACATATTAGATAACTGAACTCTTGCGCCCCTTATACTGTTATTGCGTTTCTTTGGTATTTCTTACTAACTATTATTATGTCCCCAATATCCGAATTGATAGGACTCCGAAAGGAGTAGCAGTGTTAACCACTTTTAGTCAAAAATTAAATTAGGTTATGTAAGTTAAAAAAGTTGGAAAAAGTACTTGCCTACACAGTTACAGATCCAATTTTGCAGGCCTGGTGATATGTAACTGAATTAACCACGGACTAGTAAAAAAAGAAGTACTCCGCGCTACTAACTAGACATTGAAGCTCCTCAGGTGCTCCAACTTGACACGCGACTTACGTTACACATCGACATAATAAGCGCTCCAAATTACAGATATCCGATATCTGGTATCCATAAGTCTCACTCACACATGCATAAACGTGACTTTACACTATAGTATGACGCCGTGGAGTCTTTCTTTTTATACTAGTCCGTGGAATTATCCAATTTACTGCTAGTTGTCTTGATGATATGGCAAGTTAATTCCTAGACCCACATGGGACGCTATTTTATTATGTTACTATCAAATAGCTGTCGCTTGAACGTTACAATAGAAATTGCAGAATCCAGTATAACGGTACCTAGAAAAAGAGACCGACTAAGATCAGGAGCTCAAACCGACTCTGACTATCAACAGGATCTGTTATCTTATGTCCCGTGTTGGTTTGGGACTTAAAAATAATTTTCCAACTGTGTTTTTTGCCTAGCATGTCGTGAAAGGCGACTAATTGTAAATCGGGTTTTGGGTATGTGATTGCGACAAGCTAACCACTTTTTCACAATTTTCCATTTAACCCAGCCCAGTTTTATTTTTGGCTGAATGCAGTGAAAGGGGTCTACTGCCCCTTTGACACTGCTTACCCCTTCGGGGATTATAGGCGTGATGTTATGTATGTATGTATGTCTCTAGAGAGTGAGAAAAATATCTTCTAATCCAATGACGATAGAGTAATAGGACGCGTCTCCGATTAAGATGGAGTGGCTGCACACGCTAACCCCTCAGCACTCCTGCGACGCTGGAGGAAGCTGAACTCCCTAGCGGCACTGGTGACCATAACTTGAACTTGCCCTAACCCACTAAGCCCCAATCATTGCAGCGCGCCGACGCAGCGCGGCGCATTCCGCGCGGCGCCCGACGCTCGGCGCGTTTGAAAATAACGACTAATTACTCCTGCACAACTATGTCGCGGCGTGCCGTAGGGATGGGCGGGATCACGGTATACATATCCCAGAGGATTGATAGTATACAATATAACTAGCAAAAAGCGGAGCTGTGCGAGGGAGGGCTCGCGTAGATATATTTTCTTAAACGTTTATAAAATTTATATGTAAAACACGGGACATAACTGTCCCGTGTTTAGACGGGGTCCGCTTAGACCGTGATCCAGGATTTAGCGAATCTAGTAATTACATCATGGTTACAAATCTACAGTTGTTTGAATTTGCAGGTTTCATCACGATGTTTTCCTTCACCGTCGATTTAGTGGTATAAATACGTACATAGATTTGAAAAATCCAGAGGTACGTGCCCGGGTTTGAACCCGTACTCCTCGGTTAAGAGGCGCGTGTCCTTACCATTTGAGCTACCACCGCTTTATAAATGTATAACACATCTAGACACTAATTTAAATTACTATGTTAACGGTCAAACCTATGGGTGTGATAGTTTTTTAATAAAGTATACCACAAAAATTCATAGGCTGTTGGATAATGATAATCATATAAATAAATAAATATTAATAAATAAATAAATATAAATAAATATCAGACTACATCACATACATTGATCTGACTCCGAGGTAAGTAGCTTAAGCACTTGTGTTACGGATATCAGAAACAACAGTGGTATTACAAATATATACTTAAATTTTCAATATTAACACCCAAACACAGAACAAACATAAGTATTTGTCCTGGGTGGGGATCGAACTCACAACTCTTGGCGCATGGGGCAGGGTCACTACTGAATGCGCGATCGAGCTTGTCATATACTCCTAACGTATTTCGACTATGGGGCCAATCTCAACAGAGATTAGCCAACTACTTAGAAGATATTACAGTCCAGTGAGACTGATATGACCAGGTCATAGGCGCAACCAACGGATTAACTTGCTTTCCGAAGTACGGAAGTGAAAAACCGCATCTACCTGACTGCGAGCTGAGACTGAGTAATTTCGATGTTGATATGATAGCTATACACAATTTTTATTTGGTTCAGCTTTTAGCCAAAAATATAAATTAGTTGGTTACCCATCCAACCTATTATGAAATCGTGACAAAATAGCAACAATATGGTCGTCGCCCATACACATCTTTCACCTTTTACGACATGGTAGGCAAGGAACAAACCAGCTTGTGACTGATTAGATCAGGATTATAAATTAATAGTCTCGCGAGTATCACACCCACCCATCCCTAGCGTCCAAACATTCCATCCAGCCCTGTTTATTTGCAAAGTGACTAATAAGCCAGGTGAGTGCAGTAGCGAATGTGTCAGTAGCCCGATGCGCGACAGGTATGTTTTTGATGCAAATATGCCGTGTAAATCATACTTCGTGATCTATGTGTGCGCTCGACACGAAATAGATGTAGCCCGGCTAAGGGATTATCCACACTGAGTATGGAGGACGCAGGATATTTGCTAAAACGTTTTGAGCACACTTGTTAAGAAATCTGCTACGTCACGATGTGTTCGCACGAATTATAAATAATAAATGAATATTCGCCGACACCACATAAATTGATTTTACTCCGAGGCAGCTTGAGCACTTGTGTTACGGATATCAGAATCAACAGCGGTATTACAAATATATACTTAAATATTGGATATTAACACCCAGACCCAATTTATTGTGATGTAGTGTCAATTTGGGGACAGGAAATTTACTATAGGGCACATTTTTAAAAGTTAGTCTGGGACTTAAAAACAATGTGCTTATGAGGGTTTTTTTAAATTAAAACATCTAAAATATGGCGTAACTGTGACTTGCGGTCTTTTCACCTTCCTCATTGGTTAGTTGTCAGACTAAACTGGCATGCTGTCAACAAGGAGCCAATGGTGACAGTGATAAGACCACGAGACTCTCGTGTCATCTGGCGGTTTTTGTATTTTTAAAAACCCTTATCGTGGGCCTTGTATAGTATGTCGTAAAAAGCAAGTCATGGTGTATACGGTGTTGAGTATGTGATTGTAGCCAGTCTAGTCACAGTCAAAGGCAGCTTCTTCGGTAGAAAATGGTGAAAGTGTAGTGAGGCAAGCGACTAGCTCGTCGTCATAGTCCCGGACCTACTATGCCCCACGAACTTAGTTTGGGAACCTTAGAAAATTGTAGGGGCTAAGTACTACTTTTACTTTTATTAGGTTTTGTATTGTCTATAGTGAATGTTGTATAAACCATTAATAGGGGTACATATCAGAATTTGTCCTGTACTTGTACTACTAATAATAGTTTAATTGATACACTGTTGATATATCAATGAATAAATAAATAAGTCCAAGATCAACGCGGGACAAATTATCTTTTACAATATTTGCTACGAAACATATTCCTCGGCGCGTTAAATATGCGCTGTGTGCATTGCCCCTAAGTGGTACGTGCGTGACAAACGCACACACACGTAATGTTTACACTTTGCGAACAGCTACCTTATCAGTGAGATAACAAAACCAACAGCTGAAAGAATTAGTGTAATTTTGTTTATACACTAGGTGTGAGGTGTGAGGTGTGAGGTGTGAGGTGTGTAAGGATGAGAGCTAGTGTTGCCCAAAGCAAGACTCTTGCGGCGGTCTTGCACGTCGTCATCTTGCAAATTTAGTCTTGTTCTTGCTTAAATGTTGCTTGTTGCTTGGTTTTAACCTAGGACCAAGCGACAAGCAACATTTGATCAAGAACAAGATTGAGTCTGCAAGATAACGGCATGCAAGGCCGCCGCAAGAGTCTTGCTTTGGGCAACACTAATGAGAGCGGTGGTAGCTCAATGGTAAGGACACGCGCCTCTTAACCGAGGAGTGCGGGTTCAAACCCGGGCACGTACCTCAGGATTTTTCAAATCTCTGTACGTATTTATACCACTAGCTCGACGGTGAGGGAAAACATCGTGATGAAACCTGCAAATTCAAACAACTTTGGATTTGTAACCATGATCCAAAAAAATTTAATGGTTCCCCTATTTTAGGGTTAGGAAGGTCAGATCGGCAGTCGCTTCAATGTAATCCAGACTCGCTAAATCCTGGACCATGGTCTAAGCGGACCCCGTCTAAACACGGGACAACGCTAGGAAGATGATGTGTGAGGTGTGTAAGGATCGTGGGTGCCATATGGCGTTCGGTTTTCTTTGCCTACTCCGCTAGGGAAGTGGCGTGAAGTTTATTTAGTTAGTTAGTTGTTTATATACTAGCCCCCCGCGACTTTACGTGACTGTCAGCGTAAATATATAATTCTATAAAATAATAACATGAAACTTCTTTATGTTTTCATCCATTTCTTTGGAGTCTTACCAGATAATCCTTTAATCTCTTGGGTTGAACCCCTACCCACGCACGACCTCCTATTCTTACCATTTAGCTAACACCGCTCAATTACAGCGTAATTTCGCATACGCATCACTTGTATAGTGGGTTACTCCTCGTTGTGATTGATCGTCATGACCGAAATCGGCTTTATAACCGTCATTAAGCTATTGAATTGAAAATTCAGAGATATGTGTTTTAAATCAACATCTTTTATAACGCTACCGCTAGACCTACACTGCCCTATTTCCAATGACATTTATCCCAATTGGATCAGTTCTAAAATGTCTCAGGAATCCCAAACGCGTTCCTGACCAGCGTCCCATTACGAAAGTGAAGTCGCATGATTTGATACAAGCGTCAAATGTGATCTAGAATGGATATTCATTACTCAGGTATGCTGGGCCCACGGCGCCACTGTAAAGATTAACAGAGGGTTAAACTTTATAAGCTAGTCCCAGTCTGGAACTTAAATAGAATGTGCTAACTGTGTTCCTTGCCTAGCATGTCGTAAAAGGCGATTAATGTTTGGCGACGAGCTAGCTACCTGTCAATCCTTTTTACAATTTTTCATCAACATTTTTGTATACCATGTTATATATTGAACCAGAAAAAATTGCAAAACTTTAATTAATGTTACACCGTACTAAAACTATATGGCGCGTGCGCATCGGTTGTTAAGTCACGTTTCTATCTTCTATTATATACAAGCGCAAACGCCGTAAAAAGCGCAAAGCCATACTTGTGCCTGGACAGTAAGGCAACACAAAATGCTTGTAACTTCGTGAGTTTTTGAGATACCATTGTTTATTTTTTATACTGATTTCTTTAAATGAAAATATTTGACTTATATTTCGGTTTTGGTATATCCTAAAATTTACCTTGTATTCAAGGATACGAGTCTAGTGTCCTTGACCACTGAGCTACGGTTGTTTTGAAATCATTACCACCTAATATTGAAAATGCGGAAATAACTGTCTGTCACATTACAAATTCATGAATTACGAAATTGATTGTTTTTAGCATGTTATGTTTGGTATCCACTCTTATCATTATTTAGATGTTAATTTACAATAATATACTCTTATCGGGCCTCTACATGTTAGTTCTGTGTTAAGTTCTAGATAAGCTAGTTTTACACCCAAACCTGAGGCGAATATCACTTTTGTTAACAATTTGTACTGGAGCGGGGATTGAACCTGCGCCCGTTTCGTTTAATGTCAAATAGGAACCGCTATACCAATGGGGCTTTTAATTTTTCAATTATAACAATTTGTTCCGGCGCAGGATTCGAACCTGCATCCATCATTGTTTCCGATCCAGTGAATAATCTTACATAAGCTAAATGTTTGAAATATCGGACTTAAAAAGAATTACATCACAAGGGCAGCCCTCTTAACATCATTCAGCCAAAAAATAATCACTGGGCTGGGTTAGATGAAAAGCTGTGAAAAAGTAGTGACAAGTGACTAGCTCGTCGCATACATAATCTCACACCTAAAACCCGATATACCATTAGTTGCCTTTTACGATATGCTGAGCAGGGAACGCAGTTGGCACATTCTTGAAATTATTTTTAAAATATAAAAGGATGTCAAACGATCTTTATTATATTTATAAATTTCAAAAACAATTAAAAATCATCTGTACAAGCCACTATCACCACAGGTGTCATAGTTAATGAAATGTAATTAATTTAACCAATACTCAAGCATTATTGATCTATTTTTATAAAATACTTATTCGCCTTCTGAAAATCGTCATTCTATGCGCGTGACGTCTATTTCTGCGCTCACGCATATTATTTGCGAGATGCGCAATTTAATCACTTCTGACGATTGCGGAGGCGTTGAAAGCCCGGCCCATGGAAATCGAAATATAAAGGGAATGATAGATGACATGTTTTCACTTTAATGGTCCAAACTATATTATTATTATGGAGCAGTGGTAATGAAATAACGATCCTACTAAGATTAAACCGATAAGAAACTTTGCAGTTTATATTTTAATCACGAGTCAGACTTATTAGTGACTGGCTCGATGGCACATTCGGTAGTGACCCTGCCCCATGCGACAAGAGTTGTAGGTTCGCTTCCCACCCAGGACAAATATTCGTATGATGAATATGGATGAATACTTGTGTTAGTTCTGTGTCTGGGTGTTAATATCCAATATATTTAAGTTTATATTTGTAATACCACTGTTGCTTCTGATATCCGTAACACAAGTGCTTAAGCTACTTACCTCGGAGTCAGATCAATGTACTGTCTTGATATTTTTTTAAAGTGATAGAGTGAGTGAAGATACAAAAATAGAAAGATGTTAAAAAGATCGAATAGGGACGATAATACATAGATGGTCTTATCTCGGTCGTTATTTCCCTTGAGGAATCAGCATTCGTCGTAAGGGATGCTGGTTTAGTGATGCTACTTTTCGTATATCTCTCACATACGAGGATAAGGAAATTATCGTACAACTGCAAAACAAAAGATGTTATCAATCAATATATTTAGTCATTTAAATATCTAATAGGCCTGACTATTAGGGGCTACGGTAGTGTAGTTCGCCAAGTTCAGCAATCAGTTGCTTAAACTTATTAGACTTACCTTCTTTTGTAGCTTTATTACTTGATAAACGTTGGCACTGCAAAGAAAATGAAAGGTAGTAAATGAAGAATCGGCTCTAAATAATGCTTATTAAATAAGTTATGAAGAATTATAACAACAATATATTAAAAGTCAAGTTCTACGAACATACGTACTTTGATCTTTAAAGTCAGTTAGTTCTACAATACCATGTTGGTCAAGGACTTAAAAAGAATGTGCCAACTGTGCACTGTGATTCTTGCCAAGCATGTCGTAGGTGGTGATAAATGGTATAGGTACTGAGTTTCTGGTATGTGATTGAGTAGGCGACGAGCTAGCCACTTGTCACTACTTTTTTTGCAATTTTTCATCTTTATTTTTGCCCCCTTTTATTTTTGGCTCAATGTAGTAAAAGGGGCTTGCTACCCTTTTAACTTTGTCTACCCCTTCGGGTATTACGGACATAGTGTATACGTACCTATGTATATGTAAAAAATAAATTATGTTTCTACGCAGTAAAACTTTGTAAAAAGATTTAAAAAAATATTTATTTATTGAACTTGGCCTTCTTGCAACATTTTCATTTCAATGTTTACATTTAATTTCATAATGATTTGAGTACATTGGAATTTCAAAATATAGGTATTGAATATTTTATTGAAATCCATCATGATTGGCGATTTTAATACTAATCTAGACTGATAGGATAATACCTAATGTACAGTATGTTTCTAATTAGTTATTTGACTGCCTGAATGGCACATTCGGTAGTGACCTTGCCCCATGCGCCAAGAGTTGTGAGTTGGATCCCCACCCAGGACAAACATTTGTGTGATGAATACGTGTTCTGTGTCTGGGTGTTAATATATCCAATATATTAGTGTATATTTGTAATACCACTGTTGATTCTGATATCCATAACGCAAGTGCTTAAGCTATGTATACGCTAGATTAAATAACTTCCTGCTCCCTGACTCTGTCTATCCGTGATTGCGAACGTGATTACAATAGTATGTATCAGTTAATATTTATATCTACGAGTTAAACACATAATTTTTTTAGTTAAAGGTCTTTAATATTATAATATTGTTCTAGGTAACAATATTTATATATTCGAACTCCGCATTTTTAAGAAACAGCAGATTGTTTTGTGTAATTATTGTAGTGTCTTCATTGATTTTGATTGCTGTGACCCATGCGGGTAAGACACAACAGCAGATTATGAGAAATGAGATATTGTCGATGAAAAGTCACATTTTGCTCTCTTAATTTACTTTTTGCTGTTAGATACTGAATTGGGAAACTTATAAAGTAGGGTGAAAAAATAACTTACTGTATTAAATCATAGCAGCAAACGAATAGTTTCCCACTCATTATCATGCGATAACGCCTTATAAGACAGGTAAAACCTAAAAAGATTAAAATTACGTTCATATAAGATTACAGTTATATGAACCTTATATATATAGGGATGATTTGTAGTAAATAATTTATTGGGTATTTGTTGCTCGAAGTGTTTAAGATGAATCAATTAGTGGCTTTAGCTCTGGTACTTTTCGCGGGTATGTACTATTGGATTGCTAATCTATATTACTATAATAAGTTCGGTGTCATGGTTTCTCATCATCCCCATTGGAGCGATTCTTATCTGGTTTTAGTCACCTTATAATAACAGGATTGATGTAATAACCAATTTTCTAAATCTAGTGTCATGACACCAGCACAAATCGACCTTATATTTGGCTGAATGAATGAATGAGTAAATGAACGAATGAGTGAATGAAATAACGAATGAATAAACGTTTATTTAGCAATAAAATACAATTATTTTACAATTAAACACACAACTAGAATAAAACAATAAATTATCAAATGGGTCCCCGCTCAGCATGTGCCGTGACGCAGGGTGCCACGATGCTGGTATTCTGCGAATACCTTATAAAGATAGATGTCCGGCATTGAATAAGCAAATATAATATTGTGCTAATATACCTATCTATTTCTTATCTAATCTAATGTGTCCTTAAAATTTTAACATGAAATGGGCCTCTATATCAGTTTATTATGAAAACATAATTGGAATAAGTAGATGTAAGCAAACATTTAAATTTTAAATAGAGCTTGAAATATAAATTTATAAGCTGTGCACAAATAAAATATATTATATATTATTTAAATACATGTGATAATATATATATATATATATATATATAAAATATATTAAATTTATTATATAATTTTCGAGCATAATATTATGAACTAGGTTTTAGCTGGGTTCAGCACTAAGCCATTCGCTTCTGAACATTTGTTTATAAGGTTAAAATAATGGCTGATTTTATCAACAGCTCCATTAGTGCCAGTTGGTTTGAAAGAAAACTCTATCTGGAGGTCGTCGACATACAGGTGTTGATTTGTATCCTTCATCGATTTAAGCACATCAGCAGTGTAGATAATAAAAATAATAGGTCCCAATATCGAGCCTTGTGGAACGCCTTGGTTCACCGGAGCTTTGGCAGAAAATCTTGAATAACCATCACTAGAGGTCACTTTCACTTGCTGTTAGTGATTTGACAGATAATTATAGAATAATTTAAGTGCAATATCATCTATGGGTTTAAGGGACTCTGGCTACCCCTTCGGATATTACAGGGGTGATAATATATATGTATGACACAAGCAGACCTCAACTAGAAACGGATCATAACATTAGGATGATGAATATTATTATTAAATTAGGTACATGCTATGCTATCATGGTATTAGTATATTAGTTGATACTTAGTAGCATTATAACTGAAAAAAAAAAACATGAATCCACTTTTTCAGGAACCTGCTATGCAGGTACTTTGGGCAGCAGCAGAATCGTAGGAGGCACTCCTACTACGATCGAGGAGTACCCAACTATGGTCCAGGTTGATAGCTTACAATTCGGTGGCTGGAGTCAGTCCTGCGGTGGCACCATCCTCAACGAGCTGTACTTCTTGTCTGCTGCACATTGCTTCGAAGGCGGGTAAGTGTCATGCTTTTCGCTATTGTGGTTAAGCATGCATGCATGTAGTATAAATAAAAACGTCCAAGTAATATTTAATTCAGGAAATGTTTCGATACATTGACAAGCTCGATGGCGCATTCGGTAGTGACCCTGCCCCATACGCCAAGAGTTGTGGGTTCGATCCCCATCCAGGACAAACATTCGTGTGATGAATACTTGTGTTGGTTCTGTGTCTGGGTGTTAATATCCAATATTTAAGTATAAATTTGTAATACCACTGTTGTTTCTGATATCCGTAACACAAGTGCTTAAGCTACTTATTTTCGAGTCAGATCAATGTATGTGATGTCGTTGAATATTTATTTATTTTTTATTTTTATTTTTGCTATTATTGTCTCTCCCTTTAAAAATCACTTTTGCCAACAATGAAATTGAGTTGGGTTAGATAATAATATACAATTGTGGAAAAGTATTAGTCATATGGCCAGTGCATGGCTTAAACAATCAAAACTATAAATGCAATATCTAATGCACATTAAGAAGCCTTTTATGACACGATAGGCAAGGAATATGATGTGCGCACTGACATCTTATTTTATAGAGTTTCCAGACCACAAACTGAGACTCGGGATAAATTTATAGTGAGACTAAACTAATAACAATATTTAATTAAATATCAATACGCCTGTTATTATTAATAAATAAATATAGTGTGATATTTATCACATACATTGATCTGACTCCGAGGTAAGTAGCTTAAGCACTTGTGTTACGGATATCAGAAACAACAGTGGTTATACATATATATATACTTAAATCACGGACTAGTAAAAAAAGAAGGACTCAACGCTGTCATATTATAGCGTGAAGCCACGTTTATGCATGTGTGAGTAAGATACCTATGGATACGAGATATTAGATATCTGTCATTTGGAGCACTTATTATGTCAATGTATGACGTAAGTTGCATGTTAAGTTGGAGTATTTGAGAACACTTCAACGTCTAGTTAGTGTCGCAGAGTACTTCTTTTTTACTACTCCGTGACTTAAATATTAAATATTCACACCCAGACACAGAACAAACACAAGTATTCATCATACGAATGTTTGTCCTGGGTGGGGATCGAACCCACAACTCTTGGCACATAGGGTAGGGTCACTACCGAATGAGCCATCGAACCAGTCAAAGTGTTATTACTGAAGCTCTAAGCTCATTTATGGCCAAAAGTTTGGTTGAGCTGGGTTAGAAATTTGTATAAAACATTAACATGTAGCTAGCTTGTTGCCTTCACAATCACAAAGCCGATAAAATACCCAATAAATTATTAGTCGCACTTGATGACATGCAAGGAAAATATTCAGTAGGCATATTCTGTTCAAGTTTCTGACCAATATTGACAATATAATACTACTCGTGTAACGAAACTGTCATTTCATTTTTGGTAATAGCCATAGATCGCGTATGAAAAGAGTTATTAATGTCAAAGAAGCGACTGAGATGTGCAAGCACCATTTCATGGCGTTCGATTCTCTAAACCTACCCTGCTAGTGTGTTGCCTAGCAACAATTTTCTACCTCTTCGCTTGGCCGTCTTAGATGCCAGGTTATCAATCGTTGTTGCCTAGCGCCTAGCGTCACTATAATTACTCAGTTCTGATCTCACTGTTCCAGCAACTACCAGCCATCCCAACGCCGCGCCAGAGTCGGCTCCACCTACCGCAACAGCGGCGGGGTGTTGTTGGACATCGTTCGCGAGTTCAATCACCCCGAATACAACGTGGCCTCGCTCTGGGACGCCGACATCACTGTCGTGCGCCTCGCCGGCTTCCTGCAGATGGGGCCCACCGTGCAGGCGGCCGCCATCCCGCCGCACGGCGCTGTGATTCCTGATAACACACCTGTCGTGGTTGCTGGATGGGGCGACACTGTTGTAAGATATTTGTGTATATTATCACGACCGCAATCACCAAAGGGGTATGCAGACTATTGTTGTTGGAAATAAGTATAAGTTCATCTAGTGGAGTGCCGTAAGGCGTAAAAATTTTACAACTTCGGAATCCAGGGTAGGTAAACAAAGGTAAAAAAAAAAATTGTCCGCTCTTGAACAACAAAAAATATAAACTGTATGGCGTGCACTATGCAACCTGTATCAGCGAAGGTCAGTGGTTACAATGCCCATAGATTGAATCCCCATGTATGTTCGACGATATTTTGAGTTTCAAATTTGATGTATCGGTTAGTGGTTCTGGTTATAACTTTTTTTGTGTCTTATTTATTTAAGATATTTTTATCTATTTTACATCTTAAGACAGTAAGCATCTGTAAAAAATACAAATTACGCATTTTATTACGACTAAAAGTTTAAACATTGATGACAAAGTGTAAAATAAAATTATGTTTAAAAAGGAATAACCAATACATTTCAATTTGAAAAAAAAAAAAAAAACCTTTTGCCCGATTCAATGACTTGTTATTCAATAAAAATCTATATTTTAATTACAGCTTGGAGGCTCCCCTTCTTCTGTTCTCCTGTACACGCAAATCTACACGATCAACATTGAGCTCTGCCGTGAACGTTACGCCACCACGAACGGTGTCGTGACCTCCAACATGATCTGCGCTGGTCTCCTGAACGTTGGGGGTCAGGACGCGTGCCAGGGCGACTCTGGAGGCCCCATGAACTGGGGCAACGTCACTGTGGGCGTTGTGTCCTGGGGTGTGGGCTGCGCTCATGCGTTCTTCCCTGGAGTCAGCGCCGCTGTCGCTTCTTTCACCGACTGGATCGCCAGCATCGCCAACCAACCTTGACCAAAAAATATTTGTTCTCAATATCGTATATAATAAAGGTTAAATTTAAACAATAGTTCTGCTTTTAGTTTATGAGGAATACCGGGAGACTATTGATAGTCCAAAGCCGGTCGACTAACCAGCCCTTATCCTAGTTTCCTTTTAAGTGTTTGAATGCGATCCTATCCTAATGCGGTGTGATGAAGGCATACAATATGCCTTTTCATATCCTGTTAATGAATATTTAGAAATGAGTTAAGATCAGGGATAGCTTATAAGATCACAAAAGCCAATTTTGAAAGTCTACCGTTTTGGACCGTGTATATATTTAACCCATTAGTGGCCAAATGTAAATGAAAAACGTTACTTTTTCAAATTATTTATTTTTATAATCATTAAAGGAGTACTAAACACAATATAGAAAAATATATAAAAAAAAGTAACTTTTTATGTGTTTTTAAGGGGTGTACTCGATTGAGTACACTGGCCACTTAAAGGTGAAATTTTTCGAAGCAGTACTTTTCGACGCAAAGGGTCATTACGCATTTCTCGCACTGCCAGCGGACTCTTGAGTGGAAAATAACTTAACGTAGTTGCTTTTCAACTCTTATTGGATAGTGTCCCGAGCCATCTTGTGGTAAACCTTCGACTGATGACGAGGACGGTTGAGCTTTTATTTTTGATTTGTTACCGCAAATAGTATCGAGCAATACTGAGTTGAAACAAAAGTTGATCCATGGAATTCTCTTTGCTCAACACATGCAAGCGGCAAGCATTTGCAATAGTCATATCCACCATGTACGTAAATAAAACCCACCACCACTTTTTACCTTGAATTGCGATCCTGTATAGCGAAATAGATTGATCCAACTTACCGCTTTCACCCATACCTACTTCACTGGGCACCATCGCTTTACAAGACCCATGGGTTCAATACTGTCGTAGTTAGTGGCCATGGTAAAAACGCTATTGTCTGCCTCCATCTAACTAATAGAAGTTCGTTGGTTTTGTCGAACCTATGATCAAACGCTGCTCTTTCTTTTTTTTTTCATATCTTTTATACAAATCGGGAGAAATTTTTTGGTTTGATTTTCACGTACTGTACCAGTTGCACAATATCCTGTGTTTATCAAATCGACATATAGACTACAATTGGTGAAAAAATATCAAAGAAAACCTTATGGTTTGATGGACAGGTATCAAGTTTTTGAAGGAAAGGGTGGTATGATCGCCAGGTCATATTTGTCGTCACCGTCACTGTCCTCTAAAATAGCTTGAATAGCTTGCTCATGGTCTTTATACTTACTAGCGACGTTGAAACGTTTTCGGCTCATTGTTCTACTGAACTTATCTGAAAAATATTAGGATATATTTTATATATTCCGTCCGAGCGTCAATCGACGCAGTTCTGTTATTGTTCGTTCCGTACAAATTATTGATAAACAATGGTTAAAAGTGCCGCATTCGAATAACACTTATCAAACTCGAATAGACAAATAGTCCATCTAGATAACAGTGCAAAAAGTCTCATTAAATTCATACTGTGTAAAAAGTTATTAGAATATCAAATTCAAAATTTTAACAACGGCTGCCGACCGTGACCTACGACAACTCGCAACGCGCCCGCTGCCGTGACTCACCGCCCGCTCCTCGAGTTCCACCCCGCGCCGTGCTGCGTTCAAACGTGCAAGTGAACTTGCCTGAGTGCCTTGTTCAGTGCCGCGAAAGAAAAATAGTAATGTCACAGGCAAAACTGAAATTTGGATGCTGTGAGAGGCTGACATCAACATCAAATATTTTGAGCTGTCAATCCTGTAAGTACAAATACCACCTGAGCTGTGTTAATATACATAAACCACTCAAGGAATTATCAGAAGAGTACAAATCAAAATTCACTTGTCCATGCTGCCTAAGTAAGCTACCAAAGTCGAATAATACCAATACACCAATAAGAGTATCAACAAACCAACAAGCAAAAGTAATAGAGACCGACGCGCAAGCATCGGTAAACGTGAATTCCAAGCGAGGTAGTCAACCTTCACAAAAGTGTGTATCCCCTGAAAATGCAGTAAATATACGCCAGAAAATTAGGGAAGAACTTGAAAATGTATTAGACAATTTTAGAACCAGCATAATTAAAGAGTTTGAACTACGAACCCAGCAAGTTCTCGACCGTTTCAATCAGCTATCTGACTCACTTACATCGATTGAGAAACAGCAGGAAGGTCTGAAAGAGGAAGTGAAGTCAAATGTGAATAGGATTAGTACTCTGGAGTCTGAAAACATTGCCCTCAAAAACACACTCACTGATTTAAACGCTAGAGTTTCACGGATTGAACAGCGCTCCAGGGCTAACAATTTAGAACTACAAAACGTACCCGAGTACAGGTCTGAAAATTTAACTACGATAGTTAGGCAAATTGCATCAGTCACAAACTGTAAACTAGAAGAAACCGATATACAGCTGTGTACTAGAGTAGCCAAAGTAAAGAACGACAACCAAAGACCCAGATCAATAGTGATAAAATTTAACTCACAAAGATTACGCGATACTTTCTTGGCTTCAACACTGAAATTTAACAAGAAGTCAAAGAGTTTCGCTGAGAAGCTCAACACCAGCCACCTGGGTATCGGCGGAGACAAGAAACCGATCTTCGTTGCGGAACATCTCTCTCCTGCTCAGAAATCGTTGCATGCAGCAGCCCGAGCTAAGGCAAAAGAGCTAAACTACAAATTTGTCTGGGTAAGAGGAGGCAGAGTCTTTATGAGGAAAACGGAAGCCTCAGAGTACAAGTTAATTAAGACTGCTCAGGATTTGTCTGAACTTGTTTAACTGTTGATTTACTTTTACTTACATTTTTAATAGTACTGTTGCTGTTTCTGTTTATATTTATTTTTCTATATTTTATAATTGTATTGTTTTGTTTTGATTATAAGTAGGTATATGTCACTTAATCACTTAAATATATATTATCAAAATGTTAGGGGACTAAACACAAATGCGAGTGAGGTACGTCAGGTAATTACTAATAGAAATTATGATATATATATACTTACGGAGACTTGGCTTAACAGCGGATGCTATGATGGTGAATTTTTTGATAACGGCTATAATGTGTATAGAAGAGATCGGGAATCTTCTGCTTCCTTAAAAAAGAGGGGAGGAGGTGTTCTGATAGCAGTGACCAACCGACTATTGTCAGCAAGAGTCTCAGAATACGAGAGTGATTGCGAGGATTTATGGGTTTCAATATCCCCCAAAGGTAGAGGAAAACCGGTAGTTAATATTTGTGCCGTATATCTACCGCCCCCAGTAACTAATAATAGTTTTAACATATTTACAAATAAATTAAATACGTACTTTCATTCTCGAAGAGAAAATGAGAATACTTTGATTGCAGGAGATTTTAACATGAGTAGTATAATCTGGGAAGAAAACCAAAATGACGAGAACTTGAATCCCAAAGGTTATAGTAATTGTGAACTGTTGTGTAGCTTGGTTGACTTCATGGAACTTAATGACTTAAAACAATATAATAGCGTAACCAATAAAAATAATAAAATATTGGACTTACTTTTATGTGACAGAAAAGTACTAAGTGTTAAAGAATGCCCGCAGCCAATACGAAACATTGATAAATACCACCCTGCTCTAGATATCAAACTACAAGCAATGGCAGAGACTATTAATAAATCGGTCCCAACAGAGCGATACAATTTCCATAAGGGTGATTACTTAGCTATCAACTCTTATCTTGAATCCGTTTCATGGGCGCAGGAACTAAGTCATTGTAAAAGTGTTAATGAGATGCTTGCTCGTTTCTATGAGATTTTACATGATACTATTTCACAACATATTCCTAAGTCTAAAATTCAACTAGGGTCATATCCTGTGTGGTTTACGCCCGATTTAATATATCTTTTAAAGAAAAAATTTAAATACCATAAAAAGTACAAAAAATTCGGAAACCCTTTACATAAATTAGAATTTGAGTATTTGCGGGAAGATTGCAAAAAAATGATAACAAAATGCTATAGTAACTATATATATACGATTGAAAGTGAAATAAAGAAAAACCCAAAATACTTCTGGACACACGTCAAAAACTTGAGAAGAAATAGTTCATCATACCCTAGTAGCATGACTTTAAACGATCAATTATCGTCTGAAACAAACCGAATCCCCGATATGTTTGCCAATCACTTTTCTTCGGTTTACTTCACTGACACTTCCAAAGGAACCCTAGAATACACTTCTTTGTCAGATAAAGAAAGAATAGATTTATTACATTCGTTTAAATTCACTACAGAAGAGCTAAAAGGCAAA
Source organism: Glyphodes perspectalis (assembly GCA_951394215.1). Classification (NCBI taxonomy): domain Eukaryota; kingdom Metazoa; phylum Arthropoda; class Insecta; order Lepidoptera; family Crambidae; genus Glyphodes; species Glyphodes perspectalis. Next base: position 11,309,545 of record OX596219.1, read on the forward strand.
CTAAAGAAACTTGATACAAAAAAAGGAATGGGCCCCGATAACATCCCCCCACTATTTTTAGCAAATTGCGCAAATACAATGGCTATACCATTAATGATGCTATACAATAAGTCACTGGATACCGGTACATTCCCCGATTTGTGGAAGTTGGCAAGGGTAGTTCCCATTTTTAAAAGTGGAAAAAGAGAGTGTGTTACTAATTATCGACCTGTCTCTATTATCGCATCAATGTCCAAAGTCTTCGAGTCATTAGTTCACTCTGCCATGTACCGGCATATACACAAATATATTAGTGACAACCAATATGGCTTTATGAAAAAGAAATCAACCAACACCAACCTCATGTTATTTACTTCGGAACTAATGGAGGCTGTCGATCTAGGACTTCAAGTGGATGCAGTCTATACAGACTTCTCCAAGGCATTCGATAAGGTCAACCACAATATTCTCATAGAAAAATTATACAGATTTGGTGTTACAGACAGGTTGCTAGACTGGTGTAGATCTTACCTTGGTAATCGCCCTTCAAGAGTTGTGGTAGACGGTGAGCAATCACAGCCTTTTATTGCGCCGTCGGGTGTTCCTCAGGGTTCTGTTCTCGGGCCTCTGTTCTTTAACATCTTTATCAATGATGTTGTTAGTGTAATAAGACATAGTAATATTTACCTTTTTGCTGATGACCTGAAATTGACGAAAACAATTACATCCACAATAGACTCTGAAAAATTACAAGAAGACATCAACAATCTCCAGGGGTGGTGTAACAAAAACAAAATGGTATTAAACCCCAAAAAATGTTATCATATAAAGTTTACCAGAAAAAGGAAAAATAAGTCACTCTCAGAGTACAAAATTGCTGATAATAGGCTCGAGGAGGTTGCAGTTGTCAGGGACCTTGGTGTCCTGATAGATAGTCAGTTGCGGTTTACAGACCATATTGATTTGATTATAAAGGAAGCAAATAAATCATTAGGATTTATCCTAAGAACTACGAAAGACTTCAAAAGTCCTGCTACAGTCACCCTCCTTTACAACAGCTATGTAAGAAGTAAGCTTGAATACTGTAGCTCAGTATGGTGTCCGAGTTACAAACTGCATACGATGCGTATTGAAAAAGTTCAAAAAAAACTAATTCGTTACATGACTTACCGTTTTAGGACCCCAAATTCATTGAATTCATACACTGAAAAAGCGAAACATCATAAGCTTGATCCCCTCTCTACACGACGTACTTACCTAGATATATCTTACCTACACAAGCTGATGAATAACCAAATAGATTGCCCAAAACTTCTAAGTAAACTAGACTTTAACATTCCGAACAGAATACCGCGGTATCCTTGTGGATTGTTCAAAAAAAAGTTCTGCAGGACCAGGCTGGGCCGAGACTCGCCTGTCACCCGTTTGTCACGCCTATATAACGACCTCACAAAAAATATACCTGAGCTTGATGTCCACCTTCATAGCCTTCCCGTATGTTTAAGTATACTTAAAAAAAAAAAAGCCGTACCTACCTCATAATTTAGTGTTTGTTATCTGAAGTCTTAACAAAATTTGTTAACTAGTTTTAAATACACACATATTTGTCCTTTTATTTTAATTACATTATTACTTTTATTACTTTTTCCAAATTCATACAAAACTTGTCCCTTTTATGCATGCTGAGATTGCCTGTAATTATAAGTGCAGTTAGCTATAAGAATATATTGAATTGTTACCTTAATTATTATATACTGTACCTTATGTTGGTGATCCAATAAATAAATAAATAAATATCCATGTGGCCACTGTACTCAACCGAGTACACTTCCATAAATCTTCACAAAAGTCAGTCAATATCAATATATTATCGCAAAAGGATTACAGTTATTATATTTGGGAATATTTGTCATCATATTTAGCACAAAACAATGATATTTGCTTATTGAATACAAAAAAAAAATCTAATACAAAAGTCTTACCTGTGTTATCTTCAGAATCGCGGCTTTAATTGGATCACAGTGACACAAATTTCAAAAGGGCCTACTTTTTGTTAAAATATTAAAAGAAGCACTATTACCCTCTATTGAACTCAATTAGATAAAATAATTTATTCTTAATATGTTTCTATATATATTTAAAAATTTAACTGTACTCGGTCGAGTACAGTGGCCGTAAATTGGTTTTAGGGTTCTGTACCAAAAGGGGAGCCTATTACTAAGACTCCGCTGTCCGTCTGTCTGTCTGTCCGTCCGTCTGTCACCAGGCTGTATCTTATAACCATGATAGCTAGACAGTTGAAATTTTCACAAATTATGTATTGTGAAAATTTCGACGTCTCCGCAATCGTCAAAAGTGATTAAATTGCGCATCTCACGCGATGAATAATAAGCGCGAGCGTAAAAATAGTCGTCACGCGCATAGAATGAGGATTTGCAGAGGGCGAATAAATATTTTGTATAAATGGATAAATAATGCTTGAGTATTGGTTAAATTAATTACATTACATTAACTAGGACAACAATTTTTAAGTGTTTTTGAAATTTATAGATGTAATAAAGATCGTTTGACGTCATTTAATTTTTTTTAAAAGAATTTCAAGAATGTGCCGACTGTATGAAAGTCGCCTTTTACGACATGTTAAGCAGATATGCTTGCTGAGCATGTCGCAAAAGGTGACTAATGGTATCTCGAGTTATGGGTGTCAGATTGTGCATGTGACGAGCTAGTCACTTGTCACTTCTTTTATCACAGCTTTTCGTCTAACCCCGCCCAGTGATTATTTTTTGGCTAATTGCTGTTAAGGGGGCTGCCTTTTTAACCGACTTCAAAAAACAGGAGGAGGTTCTCAATTCAACTGATTTATTTTTTATTTTTTATGTAATTTTTTTAAGTCCCATGTTTCAAACATTTAGGTTATGTATGGTTAATCACTGGATCGAATACAATGCGATCGCAATAGTTCGGACCTCGCATAGAACTCAATGGATGCAGGTTCGATTCCTGCGCCTGAACAAATTGTTATAATCGAAAAATTAGGAGCCCCATTGTTACAGCGGTGCCTATTTGGCATTAAACGCAACGGGCGCGGGTTCCATCCCCGCTCCAGGACAAATAATTGTTAACAAAATTGATATTCGCCTCAGGCCTGGGTGTATGATGTATGTCATTTGAACTATATTTTAATTGTAGTAACTACTAACTTATCTATATACTTTACACAGAAGTAACATTTAGAGGCCTGATATATTATTGTAAATAATTATCTAAATAATTATAAGAGTGGATCCCAAACATTACATCCTAAATAATAATCAAATTCGTATTTCATGAAGTTGTAATCTGATAGACAGGCAGTTATTTTTGCATTTTCAATATTAGGTAGTAATAATTATAAAACGACCGTAGCTCAACAGGTAAGTATACTATCGTATTGTATTGTATGTATGTATAGCTGATCCAGCGAAGTTATTGACAAAAGTTAGCATTGAATTGTTTATAAATCAATAAATAAATTAAAAGGACACGTGTAATCCAATGCATATAATCTGATAATATACTCTAATATTATAAGGTAGAAAGAATTGTATTGCGGCGACCGTGCCGCAAGATAGTCAAGATTATAGCTCCAATAATATGTAAACAGATGACGTCGATCGAACATGCAGTAACGCCATACGATCCTGCATCGCGCTGACGAAGTTATTCTCGACACTAAGTATATAATACAATACACCGAGACGGTTAGTGGGAACTAGGTCCCCAAACAAGCAACACCTAGCTCGACAGAAGTACTTGCACTTAAAGTGCAAGCACGTAGTTGGCACATTATGTACGTAACGAATAAAATAAAATAAACTACTAGAACGATTAAAAATATATCAATTAGAATTCTACATTATCCCCGAGTATTAACTCATATTTACTATAGCAAAAATAAGTATAAGAAAAATTATTATTGATTGATAATTTTGTTGATTAAAATGTAATCCGTTTCTGTCTGAAGCGCTTTTCTAAGGTTTAAGAGTCATAAATCTACTGAAGATAACTGAATAGTGTATATATAATGGGAAAACTTTTCAGGGACAACTACAGTGTCCTGCGGTGTTCAAGATGAATCATCATCTGGTTACTTTGGGTCTGGTGCTCTTCGCAGGAATGAATGAATGAATAAACGTTTATTTGGCACTAAACTACAATAACTTTACAATAATACACAAACAGCAAAATCCAACAACAAATTATCAAATGGGTCCCCGCTCAGCAGGTGCCGTGACACAGGGTGCCACGACCCACAAAGGGTATTCAGCGGATACTTTAATATATAAAAGATAGATTTCCGGCATTGAATAAACCAATATAATATTAAGTATGCAAATTTACCTGTTATCTGTTTCTAATCTAGTCTAGTGTGCAGTTTATTACAAAAACAAAAATGGAATTGATGTTAGCATACATTTAAATGTTAAATAGAGATTAAATTGTAATTTAATATGTTGTGTAAATGTACATATAATATTAAATTAATTAAATTTAAGGTTGGTTGGCGATGCTGACGATCCAGTTGGTGAATGGAGCGACAGCGGCGCTGACTCCGGGGTAGAACGCATGAGCGCATCCGGAACCCCAGGACACAATACCCACGGTGACATTTCCCCAGTACATGGGGCCCCCAGAGTCGCTCTGGCACGCGCCCTGACCTCCAACGTCCAGGAGACCAGCGCAAATCATGTTGGCGGTCACGACACCGTTTACGGGGGCGTAACGTTCACGGCAAAGTTCATTGTTGATCGTGTAGATTTGGGTGTACTGGAGGGTTGGAGAGTGGCTGCCTCCGAGCTGTAATTTATATTAAAATTTTAATTATGTGACTGTGATAGTAGGATTGAAACAATGAAGTACTAAAAGTATTAAATCTTTTACTTTAAGTATTTTGGAAGCTGGATTGGAAGCCATTAAATCTTTTACAGATTTAATGGCTCCCACTTCACTTTGAGATGACATAAAGGCACATGCTCCACCCCTCTTATATATTGATTTGAAAACCAAGCGATGCAGACGGAAGCACATTATGTAAAGGGCAACAATTTAGTATGTCGTTGTACTGATTTGACTTTCAGAAAGTCATGACTCGAACATTCTCACGAGGTCACCCGGCGACCACAGTTGGTGAACCTGGGAACCGTCGTACTTCTTAACAAATGGCGGGCGCGTCTTCCTTGAGAAAGGCGCGCCCGACGCCCTAGGCCGTGAAGGCGTGGCGCGCGGCAGTTCGTCGCGCGACGTAGCAGGCGCGCCCGCGCTCGGCCGGCGGTGCGTCCGACCGCCCGGCGAACACCACGTCACGCTGCTTCAGTGTCTACTCCAGTCGCACGGCGAGTACGGTGATGCTAAGAAGCACGTTCTCGCCCTTCGCCTCCAGGAGATGCCCGATCTCAAAGTCCGCGAGGAACGCCTCCTGATCTTGGTCGTTGAGCTCCAGCCTGAGCTCTGGCACTGTACAATCCAGCCCGGCCACGGATCTCGTGGTGGCCTCCTCCTCGTGTTGTTTGCATTGAGATTGAACTTCGTTATAATTTAAAAATAGTGACGACAAGTGACAATACGACCACCCTTAAATAGCGATCACTTGCGACCCCTGACATTAATATATCACATAATATCTGAATCGAACTATTCAATATGCTCATTCAATCGACCCAGTCCTTTATGAGTTCAGGGACTAAAACGTAGGTGTATAAAACTGTTCATTCAATATGAAACGATAGACATATATTTTTTCCAAGAGCACTATTCTGTCTATCCTTTCGGTGATTGCGAGCGTATAAGTACACAAATGTCTTACAGCAATAAGACCCCATCCAGCATGTACGACAGGTATGTTATCAGGAACCACAGCTCCCTGCGGCGGAAGGGCGCTCATCTGAACGGTGGGCCCCAGCTGCAGGAAGCCGTCGAGGCGCACGACAGTGATGTCAGCATCCCAGAGCGAGGCCGCGTTGTACTCGGGGTGGTTAAACTCGCGCACGATGTTCAACAATACCCCGCCAGTATTGCGGAAGGTGGTGCCGGCTCTGACGCGGCGTTGAGATGGGTGGTAGTTGCTGGAAAAGTGAGATCAGAAATTAGTTATTGTTTTATTAGCGCTCGGTGCTAGGCGACAACTATTGCTGATGACATTGCATCAAAGAAAACAAGTAGAAAAATGTTAACTAGTGATAGATGGTATGATTTTTAGACAACCACACAAAGAAGTAGAAAAGTGTTAACTAACTTCAAGGCAACACATTAGCAGGGCAGGTTTTGCCTCACTGGTTTCTTTAACATTCAACTCTTTTTATACGCGAGCTATGGTTATTACCAAATACGGTATGATACAGTTTAGTTATACGAGCAGTATTTGAATTTGAACAGAGTGTGCCTTCTGTGTTCTTTGCATGTCGTCAAATGCGACTAATAGTTTATTGGTTTGATTGTGTAGGCGACAAGCTAGCCACATGTTAAAGTTTTTACACAAATTTCCATCTAACCCAGCTCAACCATAACTTCTGGCCATAAATGAGTTTAGAGCTTCAATGATGATAGGCGTATCGACACTGAATTGAGTGTTGTTATTAGTTTAGGCTTACTATAAATGTATCCCTAATCTCGGTTTGTGGTCTGGGAACTATTTATAAAATAAGGTGACAGTGCGCAGATCATATTTATTGTCTATCGTATCATAAAAGGCTTCTAATTGTACATTAGGTATTAATTTAGGATTTTTAGGATTTATGATTTTGATTGTACGAGGCATGCACTGGCCATATGGCTAATACTTTTCCACAATTTTATATCTAATCCAAATAAATTTAATTGTAGGCAAAAGTCCTATAAAAGTTTAACGAGAAACAAAAATAGCAATGACATGTATCGAAACATTTCCTGCAATAAATATTATTTGGATTTGCACTAACTGCATTGCTTAATCACAATAGCGAAAAGCATTACACTTACCTGCCTTCGAAGCAATGGGCAGCAGACAAGATGTACAGCTCGTTGAGGATGTTGCCGCCACAGGAATGACCCCAGCTACCAAATTGTAAGTAATCAACTTGGACCATAGATGGGTACTCCTCGATCGTGGTGGGAGTGCCTCCTACGATTCTGCTGCTGCCCAAAGTACCTGCATAGCAGGTTCCTGAAAAAGAGGATTCATGTTATTTTTTTCAGTTATAATGCTACTAAGTATCAACTAATATACTAGTACCATGATAGCATTGCATGCACCTAATAATAATAATAGTCATCATCCTAATTTTATGTTCCGTTTCTAGTCGAGGTCTGCCTGTGTCATACATACATTTATCACGCATGTAATATCCGAGTAGCCAGAGTCCCTTAGTCCTATTGATGTTATTGCACTTAAATGGTTCTATAATTATCTGTCAAATCACTAACAGCAAGTGGAAGTGATCTCTAGTGATGGTTATTCAAGATTTTCTGCCAAAGCTCCGGTGAACCAAGGCGTTCCACAAGGCTCGATATTGGAACCTATTCTTTTTACTATCAACACTGCTGATGTGCTTAAATCGTATGCCGACGACCTCCAGATACACCTTTATTTCAAACCAACAGACACTAAAGAAGCTGTTGATAAAATCAACCATGATCTTAACCATATAGCCAAATGTTTAGAAACGAATGGCTTAGCGCTGAACCCAGCTAAAACCGAGTTCATTATATTGTGCTCGAATATTATATAATACAACAACAAGCTGCTTAAATCCCATTAAGACAAATATAAGGTCGAGTTGTGCTGGTGTCATGGCATTACATCAATCCTGTTTCTATTAGGTGACCAAGACCAGATGAGAATTGCTCCAATGGGGATGATGAGAAACTTCGACACCGAACTTATAATGATAACATACATACATACATAACATCACCCCCATAATCCCCGAAGAGGTAGGCAGAGTCGAAGGGGCAGCAAGCCCCGTCAACCACATTAAGTCAAAAATAAAGCCGGGCTGGGTTAGATGGAAAATTGTGAAAAAGGAATGACAAGCAGCTTACCTGTCGTCTACACAATCACACACCCAAAACCCGATATACCATTAGTCGCCTTTTACGACACAGTTGGCATATTCTTTTTAATTCCCAGACCAACATGGGACAGTGGGTTGGGTTGGATGGAAAGCTGTGAAAAAGGAGTGTCAAGTGGCTAGCTCGTCACCTACTCAGTCACATACCCAAAAGCCCGTAAACCATTAGTTGCCTCTTACGACATGCTAGGCAAGAACCACAGTTTGCACATTCTTTTTTTTTGTCCCAGATCCAAGTCCTAAGTTGGGCCAAGTCCCAGACTAATATGGGACTTTTATAATGATAAAATAATATAAAAATCCAATAGTACATACCCGCGGAAAGGACCAGGGCCAAAGCCACTAATTGATTCATCTTAAACACGTCCAAACCAAATAATTATTTACTAGAAACCAGCCCTATATATAAGGTCCATATAACTGTTATCTTATATGACAGTCATTTTAATCTTTTTGGTTTAACCTATCTAATAATAAAAGTTTATCGCATGATAATGAGTGGGAAATCTATCTGTTTGCTGCTATGATTTAATACAGTAAGTTATTTTTTCACCGGTCTTTGCGAAATTCCTATTTTAATTATAGACACAATTATAACATACATAACATCACGCCCATAATCCCCGAAGGGATAGGGAGAGTCAAAGGGGCAGCATGCCCCTTCAACCACATTCAGCTAAAAATAAAGCCGGGCTGGGTTAGATCGAAAATTGTGAAAAAGCAGCGACAATCGGCTAACCCGTCGCCTACACAATCACACACCCAAAACCTGATACACCATTAGTCGCCTTCTACGACATGCTAGGCGGATTCTTCTCGGTAGATACAACATTCCGAACCGGTGGTAGAATCATATAGCTGTGGCTCTACCTGTATTTGACGATTTATAAGTGTTTCCTTGAAACCTATATAAATAAAGAATATTTTGACTTTGACTTTGACTTTGACTTTGACTTTGACTTTGAAGAACCACAGTTGGCACATTCTTTTTTTTTGTCCCAGATCAACATGGGCCAAGTCCCTTTTTTTTTTTTTTTTTTTTTAGTTGGGGAAACTCCCACGAGCCGTCACCCTCTACTCGGGGAAGTAGAGGGCGGTGTGTCGGACTCGAACCGACTAAAACCCCAACGTGTCCTCCAGCGGCGCAGTCCCGGAGGAGCCTGTATCCCCACTGTCGGGACTATACGACAGCTCGTCCGGTGATGTGCGTGCCGCGCTACGCGGCCCACTTCGCGCGGCGGTGGTCGATGCTGTGCAGCCCACGACAACAGTCGTCGGATGCACAGCACCGAGCACGCGCGCGCGTCGAGACATGCCAGGCCACCCAGCATGTCTCAACCACTCCGCCCAGGATTCAGACGCCGATCATCCCCGTGACCGGCGTCGTGGGCCGTAAGCCCGAGGGGCACGCGGAGAGCGCCTCGTCAAAGGGGCCGCCTCCCGCCCGGCGACCCAGATTGAGGCTAGACCTGTCGTCGCAGAGGGAGAGCATCGAGACGCTCAATCCCTCCGCGACCCACCACGACGCGACCAAGCGCGCCCCTGTCGGGTTGCCGAGGATAGGGAGGCGAGCAACGACAACACTCAGCTCCTCCTCTTCCTCGGCAACCCTGGTCCGGCCGCAGTGGGTTACAGCCGGACCGCCGCAACTGCCCGGTAGCAAGTCGTGCAGTTGCGGCTCACCTCGGGGTCCTTCTTCGCTTCAGCCCTGTCACGTCAGGGCCTACTAAGCCCCCCCGGTACGACAAACCGAGGACCCCGGCGGGGGGGTGGATGGTCCAAGTCCCAGCAATTATATCGAGTGATCATAATGTAACTTCATCGACAACATCTCATCCCCATACGTCTTCGTGTTGTCTTACCCGCATGTGTTACAGCAATCAAAATCAATGAAGACACTACAATAATTTAACACAAAACAATTTGCTGTTTCATAAAAAAATGCGGCGTTCGGATGAATATGATAAATATGACTACACCACATACGTTGATCTGACTCCGAGGTAAGTAGCTTAAGCGTTACGGATATCAGAACCAACCGTGGTATTACAAATATACACCTAAATATTGGATATTAACACCCAGACACAGAACAAACACAGAGGAGGTTTGAGGTGGGGATTGAACCCACAACTCTTGGCGCATGGGGCAGGGTCACTACCGAATGCTATATTGAGGCAGTCAAATAACTTATAAGAAACATACTGTACATTAGGTAAGGTATTATTCTATCAATCTTGATTAGTATAAAAATCGCCGATCACGGATGGATTTTCCAATTTTTTTTTGTTTGTTTGTAATGTATTTAATATGTATATTTGCAAATTCCAATGTACTTGAATCATTTAACTCCTAGATAGGATTGTACAACTAACTGTCTTTAAAGTTCAAAGTATGTTTGTACGTAGGTATTACTTGACTTTTAATATATTGTTGTTATAACTCATGTATTAGGCATTTTTCAGAGCCGATTGTTCATAATACCTTTAATTTTCCTTGCATTGCCAATGTTCATTAAGATCTCAGCTACAAAAAAAAGGTAAGACTAATAAGTTTAAGCAACTGATTGCTGAACTTGGCGAACTACATCACCGTAGCCCCAGATTCACTGATAGTCGTATTAGATCTAATGTCCACTAACCGATATCGGTCACGGCGGCTAATCTCAATAAGGATTAACTAACTGACCAAGATAGATAATAGTGCACAAGTGTGTGCGCAAACACAGTGCACTCTTTCTACATAAGCGTAGAGAGGTCAGGCGCAGGACCAACGGCTTAACGTGCTTCCGAGGCACGGGGGTGATGAAGCTAGCGGTTTCTTCCTGACTCCAGACTGTTACTGGGTAACTTCAATATTGAAATACTTAGCCGCAAATTTAGGTCCGATATGACAAACGCTAATTCCAACCATAACTTTACCCTGAGATAAGACCGTAGGGTCATATCTATGTATTAACCTATTTCCATTTTTATATCAATTTGAGTCTGACTCGTGATTAAAATATAAACTTTCTTATCGGTTTAATCTCAGTAGGATCGTCATTTCGTTACCACCGCTCCATAATAACACTAGTTTGGACCATCAAAGTGAAAACATGTCATCTATCATTCACTCCATATTTCGATTTCCATTGTTCAGCCTCTCGACGCCTTCGCAATCCTCAGAAGTAATTAAATTGCGCATCTCACGTGATGAATAATAAGCGCGAGCGCAGAAATGGACGTCACGCGCATATAAACACGATTTGCAGAGGGCGGATAAGTATTCAGTGAAAATAGATGGATAATGCTTAAGTATAAGTTAAATTAATAACATTACATTAACTAGGACACTTGTCGTAATAGTGGCTTGTACATAGGATTTTTAAGTATTTTTGAATGTTATAGATGTAATAAAGATCGTTTGACGTCATGTTATCATTTCAAAAAGAATTTAAAGAATGTGACTTCTGTATTAAAGTCACCTTTTATGACATGGTAAACAGGGATGCATAATATGTCTCAAACTGTGACTAGTGGTATGTATATCAGGTTATGGGTTGGGTTGTGGGTGGAGATTGTGCATGCAACGAGCTAGTCACTTGTCACTACTTTTTCATCTAACCCAGCTCGGTGTTTATTTTTTGGCTGAATGCTGCTAAAGGGGGCTGCCCTTTTTATGTAATTTTTTTAAGTCCAATATTTTATACATTTTTGTAAGATTAATAACTAGATCAAATATATTGCGATCGCAATAGATCATAACTTCGCATAGAACTCAATAGATGCAGGTTCGATACCTGTGCCGGAACAAATTGTTATTAGAAGGTCCGTTGGTACAGCGGTGCCTATTTGGCATTAAATGCAAAGGGCGCGGGTTCCATCCCCGCTCCAGGACAAATAATTGTTAACAAAAGTGATATTCGCTTCAGGTTTTGGTGTTTAATGTATGTCATTTGAGCTACAATTAAAAACTAGCTTATGTACATAGTTTACTCAGAACTAATATGTAGAATCATGATATATTATTGTAAATGATTATCTAAGTAATTGTAAGACTGGATCCCAAACATTTCATCCTAAATAATAACCAAATTCGTATTTCATGACACACAGGCACTGTATGTTTGTAACGAATATAATCAAAAACTACTAGAACTATTTAAAAAATATCAATTAAAATTCTACATTAGCCCCAAGTATCATACTTAGGCATATTTATTATAGCAAAAATAACTATATGAAAAATGACCACCAGTCCAAAGTAGTCATGATAATTTTATTGATTAAAACGTAATCCGTTACTGTCTGACAGCTTTTCTAAGGTTTAAGAGTCATAAATCTACTGAAGATAACTGAATAGTGTATATATAATGGGAAAACTTTTCAGGAACAACTACAGTGTCCTGCAGTGTTCAAGATGAATCATCTGGTTACTTTGGGTCTGGTGCTCTTTGCAGGTATTTTAGGTTTACATTTCTAGGTTTTGTGTGATTAGCAAAAAGTTACTTAAACTTTGGTGCACGATTTGTTTTTCAATTTCCAAAGAACTCTTTACCTTCAAGACGAATTCAGGAATATCGATGTCTACAAGGCTTTAAAGTATAGTGTTATTTTTCGAGAAAACAGAATGAATCAATTCTCTCAAGGAATTACGAATTACAATCATTTGGGTCTCAGTAATGAACTTTATTAAATAGATTTAAATGACAGGCCCGTTGGTCGAGTGGTCAGAGATCCTGGCCACAAAACCGAGGGTCGCGGGTTCGAATCCCGCTAGGGGCAAATGTTTCGTGTAATGAACGTGGACATTTGTACTCGAGTCATGGATGTTTATAAACATATTTAAGTATGTCTATCCGTTCACCTAGTATCCATAGCACAAGCATTAGCTTAGTTTGGAACTAGGGAATTGGTGTGCCAGTCTGGAGAATTTATTTATTATTTATTAAGATGTAAACTATACTTTTTGTAATTTTATTACTAAAACTGTTCATTCTTTTTCAGGTACCTGCTACACAGCTGTTGTTGGCAAAAACAGAATCGTGGGAGGCACACAAACCTCCATCGAAGAGTTCCCGAGCATTGTCCAGATCGACGCCCAAAACTCCTGGGGATGGGGTCAGTCCTGCGGAGGAAACATCTTGAACGAACTGTTCATCTTGTCTGCTGCCCATTGCTTCGAGGGCGCGTAAGTATTTTGGTTTGTGTAGAACGAGATATGGTTAGGCAATCTCCATCAGTACATGTTTTGATAAATAAAGTCTATGAAAGGCCATAATTTCAACAAAGACGTTATTCAAGCCTGCTACGTTATCTTAGCTGTAAAATTTATCAAAGAAATGTTCATGAATGGCGTACATACCCTCATGCCTGCAAACACCGAAAGGGTAGGCAGAGTCATCATAGGCACACGATAAGACCAATGAACCACATTCTACAAAAAAAATTGAGTAAGATGGAAAATTGTGAAGAAGTGGTGGTAAGTGTCCAGCTTGTCGCCTGAATAATCATAGAATCAACACCCAATATGCTGTTAGTCACCTTTTACGACATTCTAGCCGAGGAACGCAGTTGGTACATTCTTGTCGACATTTTCCAGTACGCCATAGGATCAATTGAAACCCTTTAGCTGAAGATAGTTTATGGTGACTTGAGCGGTGGTAGCTCAATGGTAAGGACACGCGCCTCTTAACCGAGGAGTGCGGGTTAAAACGCGGGCACGTACCTCTGGATTTTTTAAGTCTATTTACGTATTTATACCACTAGCTCGACGGTGAAGGAAAACATCGTGATGAAACCTGCAAATTCAAACAACTTTGGATTTGTAACCATGATCCAACAATTGTCTGATTCACCTATCTTAGGGTTACAAAGGTCAGATGGGCAGTCGCTTCAATGTAATTACCAGACTCGCTAAATCCTGGATCATGGTCTAAGCGGACCCCGTCTAAGCACGGGACATAACGCTAGGAAGATGATGAGTTTATGGTGACTTGGATTTCCTTTTAACCAGAAGAGCGAAGAGAAGCAATTATGCTTTGCTGATGTAAATAAAATACAAATATACATACACTGTTAAACATTTTTTTCTTCTTTTTGGATTGCCTAGTTAATTAAAAACGTCTGAATTGTTAGGCAGCAATGAAGTTTAGCAAATTTAAAATCCAGGCGACTCAAAATACGACCGATATTTTTTATTAATAATAACTACTGAACTTCCTTACGCTAACTTCACGCATAGCGGGCTAAGCAGTAAGACATAGTCCTTAAATATGAAATTAACGAAGACATGGCAGTGAAGAAGAAAAAATATTCAATCGTGACCAAAGATTCATTCAAATCACAACTGCTTAATGTTCTTATAGCTCTCATTTCCAGTGACTACGCACCATCCCGTCGTCGCATCAGGGCCGGAACTACCTACCGCAACTTCGGTGGTGTGATCGTCAACATCGCTCAGGAGTTCAACCACCCCGAATACCGAGTTGCCGCTCGCTACGATGCTGATATCTCAGTCATCCGTCTTGCTGGTGCCCTCCAGATGGGACTTGGCATCCAGATGACGTCCATCCCGTTGCCCAATTCTGTTATTCCTGACTACACTCCCGTTGTTCACGCCGGTTGGGGTGCCATCAGTGTAAGTCAGAATTTTGACTGTCTAAACTTTACAGTCGTTTGACAAAGTCAAAGTCAAAGTCAAAATATTCTTTATTTATATAGGTTTCAAAGAAACACTTATAAATCGTCAAATACAGGTAAAGCCACAGCTATATGATTCTACACCGTTACAAGTAAGAAGATTTGAATTGTTTGATTAAAATTTTCACACTAGTACATTAAGAGCAGTTCTTCCCATAGAGTTATTAGTCGGAGTCTTCTTTGACCATGTATCGGGATTTAGCAAGCCTGGCTAAATGAAATTTAAAAATCTTTTTTTATTGTAGCCTAGAGGCCCTGCCTCTACCTGGCTCCTGTATACCCAAATCTACACAGTCAACAACCAGCTCTGCCGTGAGCGATACTTGGATGCGCGCCCAATTCCTGGTGATGTGACCCCCAACATGATCTGCGCTGGTCTCCTGGACGTTGGCGGCAAGGATGCTTGCCAGGGCGACTCTGGTGGTCCCATGTACTGGGGCAACATCACCGTCGGCATCGTGTCCTGGGGCCAGGGCTGCGCTCGTGCCTTCTTCCCCGGAGTTAGCACCGCTGTCGCTCCATACACCAACTGGATCGTCGGAATCGCTAGTTAAGGTTAATTTACAAAGGTAATTTACTAAGTATGGACGCTGTACACTTTATAATAAATAATAAATGTTGATGTAAGATTAAATTATGCTTTTTATTTATAAAGAAAAACATTTATTTAATCTGCTGTCGCTAATTTTACAAAAAGGGGTTTAGCGTTTATTATTTCAAAAGCAAAATCTCTTTATTTGTATAGGCTTCAAAAAAGCATTTATATAGTCAATATGTACAGAAAACAAAATATAACTAACGGTTCGGAAGGTAGACTCAAACCAAAATTGTGGAAGAAACCGGCAAGAAACTCTATTGCAATTAAGCGCCTCGGGTGATTCCAAGAAATACAGTTGAGTTAACGACATCAATTGCTTCATTGTTCATAGTAGTTCGTGTATTAACTTGTCTTGTATTTGGCATTGCAAACTTAACACATTTCTTATTTTTTGTATTAAGTAGTAAGTTATTGGTAGTAAACTAATATAGTACTCGTGAGAGAGCTATATTAACATTGTCAAGAAATTAATTTAGTCTATCAATTTTAAAAATCAGCAAAGTATCATCAGCAAATAAAACTATCTCACATAAATCCTTTGCAAAATAAGATCATCTATGTATAAAAGAAAGAGTAGAGGTCCCAATATTGAGCCCTGGGGTACTCCCATCGATAATGGGGCACCTTTGGAGTTTGTACCAATTACACTTACTATTTGAAGCCTATCAGATAAATATGACTTTAGCAGACTAAGTGAGCCCCCAAAAACATCACAATGACGCAGCTTCATTAGAAAACTTTGGGGGTCCACGCTATCACAAAATATTTATTTACGCTTTTGATTAAAAGATATCCCCGATATCCCAGAGCAGCTGGGCTAGCAGTAAACTCCTCAACCACATTTAATCAAAAATAAAGTTGCGTTAGGTTTGAGATAAAAATGTGTATGTATAAATATACCACCTCTTACTGTTTGAACGACAAATGATTAGATTATCATCCAAACAACCACTTATTCAATACCCAACATAATCTTAGTTGCCTTTTTTAATTCTCCAGACACACAAGTCTCCCTAGGCCCAAACTAAACTTGTGCTTGTACTATGGATACTAGGTAAACGGATAGACATACATACTTAAATATAAGCATCCATGACTCGAGTACGAAATGTCCATGTTCATCACACGAAACATATGTCCCTAGCGGAATTCGAACCCGCGTCCCTTGGTTTCGTGGCCAGGGTCTCTGACCACTCGACCACCGTTGCGTTATGCTGTGGAAGGAGGACTAATGGTACATTCTTATTGAGGTCCAGACGGAAAAGAAGAAGGTAACAATGTTATAAAAATAAAAATCATGTTTTATATATATAACAACTCAGAAAAACAGTAAGAAAGCTCTAATTTTATTCCCTGCAAGGAATCTATAGCTCATACTGTCAATAACCCGGTAAATAATGATAATTAACCTTGTTCTCTTACCATTGAAAATTACAAGACCGGATATGGCACTGCTTAGCGTTAAACATAGGGTTATATATATAATTTATATAGCGCGATAGTTAAAGATTAGATAACCTGTCTAATTTCTTTTAACGAGAATAGTGATAGCCGTAAACTATGATACATCGATAATTTAATGGAAATAAATAAGACTGTAGTTAATCGTTTCAATAAAGACTTCATAAGAAACATTAAATGATTAATTGATTGTCATTTACATATTGATAATCGGCTTGCATTTTGATATCACAAATCTCTTTCAATTCAAACAGGAAAATCTGTTTGAAATTACGTCTATTACAAAAACGTGTCGAATCCGATGTTCTTCTGGACCTATATATTTTTCCGGGAAAAAAAATAGCCTATGTTCTTATAATTCAAAATTTTGATTTATTAAATTGTCCCATGTTGGTCTGGGAATAAAAAAGAGAATGCGCCAACTGTGTTCCTTGCCTAGCATGTCGTAAAAGGCGACTAATGGTATGTCGAGTTTTAGTTATGTGATTGTGTAGGCGACGAGCTAGCCACTTTTTCACAAATTTCCACCTAACCCAGTCCTCCAGTATCGGACTAGTAATTCCTGAGATTAGTGCGTTCAAGCAAACAAACTCTTCAGCTTATAGTAAAGTAATAGTATAGAACAGCTATACTCAATGTGTGTTCCGCGGAATTCCGGGGTTCCGGTTCCGTGAAGCCTTTGGGGGGGGGGGTTCCACGAAAATTGGTACTGATCATAAATATCATAACTCCTGGGGGAAAATCCGTTAAAAGTCGATTATTACACCCCCCCCCCCCCCCCGCATCGCCGCCCGCGCTGTTCTAGGGTCCCGTCAAATACTCCGCTTCCTAAAAGGGTTCCATAGCATAAAAAGTTTGAGAAGCACTGGTATAGAAGATATGGTAAAAGATATGGTAAGCATGGTCTAGATATATATAGTTTTGAAAGATGGTTTTTCCAGTTTAAAGAGCCATAAATATATGTAGATAACAGTAGTGAGGGTATAAAATGTAACATATACAACGATCACTCCTTGTGTTCTTCCAGTGTTCACGATAAACCATCTGGTTACTTTGTGTTTAGCGCTTTTTGCAGGTCAGCAGCAGTTAAACCAGCACCTAAAAAGAGTAGGTTACGTTAGGTAAAAAATCGCAAATTTTTCCAAAACCAATTCCGTCACACAACTACGTGCGTACTTGCAATGCGTTCTTGCCTTTTCAGAAATAAGTCATTAAAATATGGCCGAATAATACGTCTTGGTCTCCCATTTTTTAACTGGTTTACAAAATAAACTAGAGTGAAATAAATGAATGTTAAATATCTGAACAATAAGAATAAAATATAGTAAATGAGCTTTGACGTTAACAAAACAAAATAAAGTGTTATACAATTTTATTCATCCATCGACCAAATCCGTTGTCCTCAGTTAGCACACTATATTATCATGTATTACGAGCGATTGATAAGAATATGAGACAAGATACGTTAATTCGTTTTAAATAAGGTATTATAAGCTATCAATATGTAATACACGTGGAAAAAATGGATGACAAAAGATTGACTAAACAGATATACAATGCGAAAGTGGAAGAATCAGGAGGCGCGGAAGGCCCAGGCTCACCTTCCACGACCAGATTGGTCGTGTATTAACAGAAGGTGATGTTAGGAGTCATAAAACCGTATAGCTTGTATGAAAAGGATCATGAATCTTAAAGAAGCAGGTGAGGTGTATAAGGACATGCCATATCGCGTTAGGTTCTCTCTGCCTACCGCTCTAGGGAAGTAAAATATAACTTTTATTAAAGTTTGGTCTTTTTTCGGTTTAATCACCTTTTAATTTAATACCCACCCGTGAAAGATTGAACAGTGAGAAGTACAAAACAAAGACTTAAGGCTTCCCTAAACAAGAACTTAGGTCTTTCCAAAAAAAAAAGACCCAAGTCTTTCTATTAAAAAAATATATCTATTTATTAAACTAACTAACTAATTAACTAAACTTCACGCCACTTCCCTAGCGGGGTAGGCAGAGAGAACCAAACGCCATATAGCACGATCCTTACACACCTCACTCGCCTCTTCAACATTCATAATCCTTTCATACAAGCTCTACGGTTTTTATGACTCCTAACATCACCTTCTTTTAATACACGACCAATCTGGTCGTGGTAGGTGAGCCTGGGCCTTCCGCGGCTCCTACATCCTTCCATATTCGCATTGTATATCTGTTTAGTCAATCTTTCGTCATCCATTCTTTCCACATGTCCGAACCACCGGAGCATGCCTCTTCTTACCTTGACTCCGACGCTGTCCTTCAGACCAACTCTCTTTCTTACATCATCATTCCGAACGCAGTCTGTAAGCGATACACCGCAGATTTTCCGCAGCGCACGCATCTCGACCGCGTTTATTCTACTTTCATGCTCTTTCTGCCATACCCAACTCTCGCTTCCATATGTTAGCGTAGGAATCAGCACCGCATTGTATATGGCGAGCTAGGCCTTCTGGCTTAAGATTTTGCTGCCTAAAAGTTTTCCTAACGCTCCATTCCCCTATTCCCTGCATTCAATCTTCTTTCTATATCAGCGGAGTACCTTCCATCTCTACTAAATGCAGATCCTAGATATACAATTTCATTCACCTGTTCCAGCACTACATCGTCAACCGTTATCCTTGTATCCGTTCTGGTTTCATCTCTTTCAAACACCATAATCTTTGTTTTCTTCGCATTCACATGTAAGCCTCTCTCCTTGCAATCATCTTTCAATGTTGTGACTAGTTGCTGCAGATCCGATGCCGACTCTGCTAGAAGTACGGCATCGTCCGCGTAAAGCAGGCAGTTCACAACCAAGTCACCCACTCCAACATTCATAGATCTAATCCTCTGAAGACAATGGTCGAGATATAGGATAAACAGCAGAGCAGACAGCATGCATCCTTGTCTGACACCAATATTGACGTCAAACCAGGGTGACAGGCTGCCCTCCACTTGCACGCATGCCGTACAGCCCACATAGGTGGACTGCGCAGCACGAAGCAATGCTCCATCAATCCCATATCTTGGCAATATGTCCCAAAGGTCCTTTCGTACAACCCTGTCAAAGGCCTTCTCCATATCCAGAAAACCGCAAAAAACCCTCTGACTTTTGGCCAGATGCTTCTCCACGATGTTGCGAAGAGAGAAGCCTTGATTCGTGCATCCTCTACCATTCCGGAAACCTCCCTGTGCCTCCCACAACATTCCATCCGATTTTACCCTCATTCTCCTCTCAATAATTTTGCCATACACCTTTGCTGCTAAGCTGATCAAACTGATGGCTCTATGGCTGGCACAGTCCATACGTGACCTAGCACCCTTGTACAGAGGCACGATGACTGCCCGTCCATTGGGACCTTTCCGTTTCTCCAGCATAGATTGCACAAGAACCAGAAAGCGTCCTGGACGCTAGCGCCACCTAGCTTGATCATCTCCGCAGATACCTTGTCTATTCCCGCGGCCCTTCCACTTTTCAGACTTTGTATCGACCATTCAATCTCATTCATAGTGATGTTTTCATCAGACGCTGGCACCACAGAATCAGACATAGCCTCACTCTCAGTGCCAACATCAGAGACATACTCATACATTTCTCCAAAATATTCACTCCACCGTTCTAACACCTCATTCGGGTTTGCAAGAATGTCACCAGCTTTAGATTTAATCTTACTCATTCCAGATGCTGACGAATACCCCCGAGACCTCTTAACCTCTTTCCAAAAGAGCTTGGAATTAGCCTCGAAACTATTCGTCAGTCTCCTTTCTTCATTCATAGCTACTCTTTCACGCTTCTCTTTCACTAAAGCTTTGGTTTCACTCTTGCAATAACGGTATATTTCTTTCTTCATGTCAAGCATACTTTCATCCATTTGCAAAGATGAGACATAGTCAAGCAAGGCCTTCTTCTTTCTCATTATGGAGGCTTTGACCTCCTCATCCCACCATGCGTCACCTTTCATTGTTCTACGTCTCTTTGCGCATCCACAAGCCTCTTTTGCACTGTCCACCATGCTCTCTTTCAAAATGTTCCAGCAATCGTCAACATCTAAGTCAGAAAGACTCGCATTCGCAAGTCTTTCATTGACTAAGCCTACATACACACTCCTTACACTTTCATCTTCCAGTTTTTCACTCCTTATCCTTTCAGTGCCTCCGCATGGAGTACGCACTCGCTAGTGCCTCCACTTCTTGAAAAGCCCAGCAAACCGGCATACTACCAGGTAGTGGTCTGTTTCAAGAGTAGGGCCTCTGTAGGCTCTTGTATCCAATATACTATTGCGGAGGCAGCTATCGACTAAAATTAAATCAATCACACTTTTTTGGTCATTCCGTTTCCAAGTATACGTGTGAATATCCTTATGACGGAAAATAGTGTTTGCCACAAGGAGGTTCCGTTCCAAACATACTTCCAAGATTTGCTTACCAGCATCATTCACTCTCTTGTCTCCATATGGGCCAAGGACTGCTTCATACTCAGATCGCTTGGTGCCAACCCAACCATTCAAATCTCCACACATAATTATCCTCTCATTTCCTTCAGTCAGGTCCAGAATTTCTCTAACAGACTCCCAGAACTCCTCTAGTTCTTGGGGACTGGCTGAGCTTACTGGTGCATAGCCTGCAACCAGAAAGACTCGCGTAATACCCAGTTTAATACGAACCCAGAGGAGTCTCGGGCCAGCTAATTCATAGTCTTTCACACCAGAGACTAAACGAGAGGAAAGCACTACTCCAACTCCACCGCTGGCATGACAATTCTGTTCCACACCAGACCACAGAGCCATCATACCACCGGGAAGCTCATCTGCATCGCTGTCCTTCCGCTTAGTCTCTGTCAAGCACAGAACATCCAGGCGTCTCTCATTCATTACGTCAATCATCTCATACATCTTATCTTTCATTCCACCTCTTACATTCCACGTGCCTCCTTGTTCCGCAGTGTTCGGCGTGGCGTGAAGGGTGGCGGCCCCCTTCGCCGCACTCGCCACTTTTCGCACCGAAGAGGGCTCGTCGGTGCGCGTCGCAACGGGGGAACGCCCTACCCCGCTCTGCGGAACTAGTACGGTCCAAGGTTGCAATCCGAGAGATCGGATTGGCAGGAGTCGCGACGAGCACGCCCTTGGCACATGACCCCCCTCATCTATTTATTAATTATACATATATTCACTTATAATTTACATACATACATATCATCTTTAACCACATTCAGCCAGAAACAAAACTGGGCTGAGTTAGATGGAAAATTGTGAAAAAGTGGTGACAAGTGGCTTTCCTGTCGCCCACACAATCACATACCCAAAACCCGATACACACTTAGTCGTCTTCAACGACATGCTAAGCAAGAACCACAGATGACCCATTCTTTTTAAGTATAGTAGTATAGTAAGTCCCCGACCAACATGGGACAAATAATTTAGGCACTTATATATAGGACATAAGCCTAAACAAACAAATGACTGGTGCATGAAATAGGTTTCGTAGAGAAACTTCTGCTGCAGGTCACCGGACCCCACCCTCAGACTACACTATGAATTAGAAGAAATGAAGACGTGCATTTCAATCAGATACCTGTGTGTGAGAAGAATGTAAATTAACTCTCAAACATTAATTAACATTACCGATATACAGAGAAAAAGAAGACAGAGTAGGAAAGGCATGAGACCACTAAGACAGTTTATATTATACTAATAACCCCGTCGTACTATAAGCTATCTTTTGCTTCTGCGAACATGGCACTGGATAATCCAACTCGTCAAATGAAAGATAAGAAAAACCCAAATATTATTACAAAATTACATCGTCATTCAATGTCTGTGAATCAAAATCATTGAGGCGTTTCAGGCAATCGATATTTGCTACTAGGTTTTTCCCGCGCTTTCGCTCGCGTAAAATCATGTCTGTTACAAATCTTTATCGTGTATTATGGGCGGCATGAAAAGCAGCCTTTTTATTATTGGCGATTGGGAGCTAGTGTATATTCCTAAGCATTAGGAAAAATAATTATAGCACAGTCAACGGCGGAACCTGTGCTATGTTTTCAAACAACCGCCTCATTATTACCGACTGGAAAAGTGGTATGAGGTTTTGGTTAAATGATACGAGATCGGATAGATCAAAAAATAAAGAAAAATGTGAATTCCTCCAGAGCGATTGGATTTCTTAGGTTATCGGGTAACGAGCCAAGAAATACGCCAGAAGAGGAGAAGTATACAAATAGTAGCGAATTCCCTAAGCCAAGGACAAATAAGGAGCTAAGAAGATTTTATGATGGATCGCAAATACGACAACGTGACTACGGAGAACACATATACAAGCGTTGCTGTTTCTTACAAATTTTATTGTTTTCATTATGTATATTTGATTTTATTATTTTTTTTAATAAGGGGGGAGTACTGTGCCGCATTGCCGCACGTAGTAAAATACAGCACGTACCGCACGTACGAGATATAACATAATCAAGCATATACTAACAGATAGAGTGATATTTAAACTGTAATACGAAGTTAAATAAATCAGTTACCTACAGACATCTACAAGACATCTATCAACCTTCGTCTCATTCCACACCAGTCCCATTCGCAGTTATATTTGGCGAACCCAATGTAATGGGGTAGTTGAGACTTATATCAACTGTTGTCTCAATTACCCCAGTCCTCATACTTGGTTAAATAGTATATATCCTTTGTTCCATGTTGGTCAAGGACAAATGTGCCAACTGTGTTTTTTTTGCCCAGCATGTCGTAAAAGGCGATTAATGATATGTGGAGTTTTGGGTAAAGTGAAAAAGAATGTGCCAACAGTGATTCTTGTCGAGCACGTCATAAAAGACGACTAATAGTATATCGGGTTTTGGGTATGTGATTGTGTAGGCGACAAGGTAGCAACTTGTCACTTCTCTTTTACAATTTTCCATCTAACCTAGCCCAATTTTGTTTTTGGCTGAATGTGGTTAAAGGGGCCTGCTGCCCCTTTGACTCTGCCTACCCCTACGGGGATTATGGGCGTGAAGTTTATGTATGTACCTATGTAAAAGTAGCCTATGTTATTTGTTAGGGCTCAAAATTTAGGCGTGTCAAGTTTGAACTCCATATAATTATGTTAGGTTTGATGGTTTAAGATGCAAATGGACAAACTGATAGGGCGACCTTCCCATTGATAATATAATTATTAACTATCAATACTTACATTGATAGTTTCGTTAGATGGATTTATGGCATTTCAAAGTACCGTAAATCCACTGAAGATAACAGTTGTGACAATTTGGGTATAAATTGGGAAAAATACAATGTTTAATTACAGTGTTCGGCAGTGTGCAAGATGAATCGTCTGGTGACTTTGTGTTTGGTGCTCTTCGCTGGTATGTAGATATTTCTAGGTTTTAATTGCTGTCTAAATTTGTCTGACATCAAATCGGAGTGTCGCGGAGATGTTTTAACCACATAAATTTCTTTTTAATGTGATGTTATAACGACAATAGGCACGAAATACATACATACATACATAACATCACGCCCATAATCCCCGAAGGGGTAGGCAGAGTCAAAGGGGCAGCATGCCCCTACAACCACATTCAGGCACGAAATAGACATTTCCAATTAATAAAAAAAACTTGCGACATTTTAAATTTTAAATTAATCACTTTTCGAGAAAATTATGCAAATAGGTTCAATATAATATTGACGTCAAAAACACATCTATAAATTTTTAAATAACTATAAAATGTTGACTTCCAAACTTCATGTTCAACTTCTGTACTGGTTAAACAAGATAAGCACACTGATCACAGCGACTATTAAGACATAGTGGTTAGAATAAGTCCTACTCTTTGCAAGTTCAGAATAATTGTAAAATTTTTGTTAAAGATATTAAAAAAAAGTGTCAAATCAATTTACAATTAAAAAAAACGTTCAGTATGTAAAAATATTATATATCTTTGCAAATTGTGAACAAATATCGTCTGTAGTAGACTGTGTCCAGTATAAGAATTTCTTTTTGACAGCTCTGTGAAAGATAAGTTAATGATGTTCGAATGATGCTCGAATGTGTGATGATTTCGAGTCTACTATTATCATTGATCGAATTAGATAAGTAGTTACATATATCGATACTGCGTACATTATAATCGATATAGCTAGATAAATATACATAAAATTTAATATTATAATTCGACTCCAAAACTAACTGATTATTGTAAATATTTAAATACGTGTTAAAGATTAATACTTTCATCGAAGCAGTCGAAAGAATTTATTTTATACTTTTTAGTGTTTAGACATTTAAATAGCTATTAAGGCAGTTTTTACTTGTGTTTTTTTATAAACATTTTTTGCGGGGTTTTTTGAAGTCGGTTTTTATTTTTGTTAAAATTTTACTTATTTGTTACTTTTTAGTGAAATTTATTAATAGGTAGGTAGACCAAATCAAAACGAGCTGCTTAAATGAGACTGTGCCGGTCTTATGAGACTAAAGACGAAAAGGTATAACGAGCCTTTAATGTTTAAAGAATTACTTAAAACTACTAATCTTCAAAGAGTTATACCTTTCATCATCAGCTAAGCAACATAACATGATGAGTACGAGACGCAAATACTGGAATCGTTTTAGAAAAAATAAATAAAACACTTAACATGTCGTTAAAATTTAAGAGTGGCCCTCGTTTTCATGGAATCCCATCACTAGACCAAAACTTGGTGAAATTGAGACTATCTCGAGAATAACACTCAATATGGCCCTATAATATTGAAAGATTTATCCACGAACTCCTAATCGTTAAGGAGTTACACCTTTCATCATTAGCTCAGTAACATGAGATTATGAATACCAGACGTAAATACTTGAATTGTTTTAGAAAATAACTAAAATAGATTGTACGCGCCTATAATACTTGAGGGTTTCCATTGATTTGCCTAAGATTCCTTCATCAGATCCAGATGTGGTACCAATAGGACCAACTCCAGGATATAGCCTTTTGAATAAAAAAAAGAACTCTAAAAATCGTCTTACAATTCTCGAAGATATCAATATTTAAAGAATCATAAACTAATTCCTAATCGTTAAGGATTAGTACCTTCCATCATCAGCTCACCAACATAAGATGATAAATACCATGCGTAGATACTTGAACAATCTTAGAAAATGTCTAAAACACATTGTAAGTGCCTTTAAAGTTTGAGGGTTGCCCTCGATCTTCCTGGGATCCCTAATCAGATCCTGACTTGGTGGCAATGGGACCAACTCGGGAGTAAACCCTTTCGATTAAAAAAAAATTTTGGAAATCGGTTAACAATTCTCAGAGATATCTAGTAACATAACTAACTAACTAACTAAACTTCAAGCCACTTCCCTAGCGGGGTAGGCAGAGAGAACCGAACGCCATATGGCACGATCCTTACACACCTCACTCGCCTCTTCAACATTCATAATCCATTTCATACAAGCTCTACGATTTTTATGACTCCTAACATCACCTTCTTTTAATACACGACCAATCTGGTCGTGGTAGGTGAGCCTGGGCCTTCCGCGGCTCCTACATCCTTCCACATTCGCATTGTATATCTGTTTAGTCAATCTTTCGTCATCCATTCTTTCCACATGTCCGAACCACCGGAGCATGCCTCTTCTTACCTTGACTCCGACGCTGTCCTTCAGACCAACTCTCTTTCTTACATCATCATTCCGAACGCAGTCTGTGAGCGATACACCGCAGATTTTCCGCAGCGCACGCATCTCGACCGCGTTTATTCTACTTTCATGCTCTTTCTGCCATACCCAACTCTGGCTTCCATATGTTAGCGTAGGAATCAGCACCGCATTGTGTATAGCGAGCTGGGCCTTCTGGCTTAAGATTTTGATGCCTAAAAGTTTTCCTAACGCTCCATTCACCCTATTCCCTGCATTCACTCTTCTTTCTATATCAGCGGAGTACCTTCCATCTCTACTAAATGCAGATCCTAGATATACAATTTCATTCACCTGTTCCAGCAATACATCGTCAACCGTTATCCTTGTATCCGTTCTGGTTTCATCTCTTTCAAACACCATAATCTTTGTTTCGATTCGATTTCGAGTAACATACATAAAAAAAAAAAAAACATTCAGTCGAATTGAGAACCTCTTCCTTTTTTTTGAAGTCGGTTAAAAATACAAAAAACCTTAAACGATCCCATCACCAGTCGCCATAGAACGTAACTGGATTTTACACGCAAAACGATTGTCAGTTATTTTTTAAAAACTGTTGTCTTTACGGTCTTTTAATCTCTTTTTTATTTAGATATTAAATAAGGTAATTGAATAAGATTATTAAGTAAATATATTTCTTTTACTACGCATACTAAGGTAGGTAATTTATTCTCAATCTGAAACAGTTACGTTCTATGTGAACTGTCAAAAAAAAAATTAAGATGGACAGGGTATAACAATTTTGCTGTACATTACAATATTGATAACGCTTTAATTAGTAAGAAAATGCTTCACTAAGTGTTTTTTTTTTTTTTTTTTTTTTTTTACTTGGGGACCTCCCACGAGCCGTCACCCTCCGGACGGGGATCCAGAGGGCTGTGTGTCGGACTCGAACCGACTAAACCCCAAGGTGGCCTCCAGCGGCGCAGTTCCGGAGGAGCCTGTATCCCCACTGTCGGGACTATACGACAGCTCCTCCGGTAGTGCGCTTGCCGCGCTACGGGGCCCACCTCGCGCGGCGGCGGTCGATGCTGTGCAGCCCACGACATAGTCGTGGGATGCACAGCACCGAGCACACGCGCGCGTCGAGACATGCCAGACCACCCAGCATGTCTCAACCACTCCGCCCAGGATTCAGACGCCGATCATCCCCGTGACCGGCGTCGTGGGCCCACTCTCACGCTGTGCCTTCTGCTGAGCTAGAGGGGCACGCGGAGAGCGTCTCGCCAAAGGGGCCGCCTTCCGCCCGGCGACCCAAATTGAGGGCAGAGCCCTGTCGTCGCAGAGGGAGAGCATCGAGACGCTCGATCCCTCTGCGACCCACCACGACGCGACCCAGCGCGCCCCTGTCGGGTTGCCGAGGATAGGGAGGCGAGCAACGACAACACTCAGCTCCTCCTCTTCCTCGGCAACCCTGGTCCGGTCGCAAGGGGCCTGTATACGGCCGGACCGCCGCAACTGCCCGGATGCAAGTCGTGCAGTCGCGGCTCACCTCGGGGTCCTTCTTCGCTTCAGCCCTGCCATGACAGGGCCTACTAAGCCCCCCCGGTACGACAAACCGAGGACCGGCGGGGGGGACTTTATAAGTGTTATTTTAAGCCTTCGTAACTAAAAAGAATTTTATTTAACTTAATTTTATTTCTTCGAATCCCAATACGTTATGTATTATATATTCTGAAGTATATTATGTATTCTGCAGGGTTTTTATTTAAAAATAAAAATAGTATTTATTCCTAATAGGAGATTCGGTGTGAGTTGCCAATCATGATATTTCATAACTAACTTCTGCCCGTGGATTTTCTCGCGTGGTACATCGAGGAAACATAGCTTATGTGTTATTCTAATGTATAAACTATACTATTGTAAAGTTTCATTAAAATCCATGTAGTACTTTTTGCGTAAAAGAATAACAAACATCCACACATCCATACAAAGTTTCGCGTAAGAAGTAAGATACTAGATACTCGCCCCGGCTTCGCACGGTGAGCGCGAGACAATATGATACTATACATGTAAACCTTCCTCTTAGATCATTTTACCTATTGGTTAAAACCGCGTCAACATCCCTTGCGTAGTTTAAAAGATAAAAGAGAACCAATCAGACAGACAAGGCGACTTTGTTTTATTCTTTGTAAAGAACATATAGTGCATTTCCTTGTTGTTGTCTCTTTATTTTTTTTTTCTAACAACTGTTTAAATAGGATCAAATTTAAATGTCATACAACATCACATACATTGATCAGACTCCGAAGTAAATAGCTTAAACATGTTGTGGTATTACAAATATATACTTATTACTATTAGTACCAAGACGTAGTCATCATACGCATGTTTGTCTGGTGGGATCGAACCCACAACTGTTGGCGTATAGGACAGAGTCACTACCGAATGCGTCACAGACCAAGTCTTAACACTGTTTCTTTTTCAGGTACCTGCTTTGCAGGTCCTTTAAGCAACAACAGGATCGTAGGAGGCACTGCCACCACGATCGAGGAGTACCCGTCCATAGTCCAGCTCGACGCCCTGAGCTGGGGGAGCTGGGGTCAGTCCTGTGGCGGTAACATCTTGAACGAGCTGTACATATTGTCTGCTGCCCATTGCATCGAAGCCGGGTAAGTAACGAATCTTCCCCCGTGTCTCAGACAGCACGTTAAGCCGTTGGTCCTGCGCCTGACCGCGCTCCGGTCATGTCGGATTGCCTTTTCATCGGACTATGAGGGGAGAGAGTGCATCTGTGTTTGCGCAGACACTTGTGCACAGTAATATCTCCTGCGTGTCTTCATTAATGCTCGTTGAGATTGGCCGCTGTGACCGAAATCAGCTAGGAGGACATTACATTATTACAAATCGTCATGCCCGCATTTGACGAAAGTGTAGGCTTCTGCCTACACCTATCAATGAGCAGTACTTTCAGTTATAATAAAGTAGCTAGGGTGAATGGAATTGTGAAAAAGTAGTGACAAGTGGCTTGCTTGTCGTCTGTACAGTCACATACGTGACAGCAGTAGCCAACAGTATTTTACGACATTTTGGACAAGGAACCCAGTTAACATATAATTTGAGGTCCTATTGACAAATCCAATACCGTGATCAGAATGTTTTCTTCTTCTTATCAAAGTCAAAGTCAAAGTCAAAATACTCTTTATTTATATAGGTTTGAAACAAACACTTATAAATCGTCAATTCAACAAGAAAATCAACTAATAATATGAATCTACCATTTTCTATCTTTTTACACATACATACAACCATATTTTACATTCCCTAAAATATGGTTGAGTGAAGCGATGGCTGACACATACGTCATGCTTGGGAACAGGTGCCACCTATGAGGACTGGTCTGCTCTGGTTTGGTTAATTTATGTTTAAATTTTGTAAACATCGTTATTTTATATTTTGGTGTCTGACAAGCCAACTTCACGACATGGTTCAAATGCAAATATGATCTATACACCCCTGTAAAATATGTTGTTGAAAAGAGTAACTACCGAGTTTCTTGCCAGTTTCTTCTCGGTAGAAGCAACATTCCGAACCGGTGGTAGATTCATATTATTAGTTAATTTTCCTATTGAATTGACGATTTATAAGTGTTTGTTTCAAACCTATATAAATAAAGAGTATTTTGACTTTGACTTTGACTTTAATGATCTTACCATTGATATTTTCCAGGAATTCCGCTGCACCCCAGCGCCGCATCAGGGCCGGAACCACCTACCGTAACATCGGCGGTGTGATCATCAACATCGCTCAGGTGTTCAACCACCCTGAATACCGAGTTGCCGCTCGCTACGATGCTGACATCACCGTCATCCGCCTTGCTAGCTTCCTTCAGCTAGGACCTACCATTCAGATGACGACCATCCCGTTACCCGATTCTTTTATTCCTGACAACTCTCCCGTTGTTCACGCCGGTTGGGGCGCCATCAGAGTGAGTCAAAAAAATTTACAGTCGTTTGACTAGTGAGAAGATTTGAATTCTTTAAATTCAAATTTTCTCACTAGTAGGTACATTAAAAGAAGTTCTTACCATAGAGTTATGTACTGTGCTTAGTCGGAGTCTGTTATGACCATGTATCGGGATTAACAAGCCTGGCTAAAAAAAAACAATATTCACTTTGTATTGTAGCCTGTTTTGCATGCATAAGATATATTTGTATCATAAAAGCTAATTCTTATTCATTTCTAAACAAGAATAGAATTAACACGGTTTTTATTATTAAATTTGTAACGTCCACTGTTTCAGTCTAGAATTTTTGCAATCAAAAACAACAGGGTTTACATTGTGTTGTCGTGTATTAATTAAAAGTGAAGCAAGTAGATCAATGTTTTATTATATATGCATTACTAAGCCACTATAGAAGAGGCAGTACACATATTAAATATAAATTATCATTGCAGTCTCAAGGCCCTGCTTCTTCAGTGCTCCTGTACACCCAAATCTACACAATCAACAACGATCTGTGCCGTGAGCGATACTTGTTGGCGCGCCCAAGTCCTGGTACCGTGACCGCCAACATGATCTGCTCTGGTCTTCTGGACGTCGGCGGGCGGGACGCTTGCCAGGGCGACTCCGGTGGCCCCCTGTACTTGAACAAAGCCACCGTCGGCATCGTGTCCTGGGGCCAGGGCTGCGCTGACGCCTTCTTCCCTGGAGTCAGCACCGCCGTCGCTCCTTACACCACCTGGATCCTTAGTATCGCCAACCGGGCTTAATCTATCTGTGCTGTAATTGGTGTACTTTATTCTTTAAATAAATTTTCAAATAAGCTTTAATTTTGATTTATTTTATTCATGATGCCAAATATTAGCCGTTTGTTTCCCCGATAATTTATCTAGTAGTTGTGACAATTTACGCACAAGTTTCCTAAATGTGTATGAGGTTAAAGAAACCTAGATAAAGAATATCTATATAAATAAAACAAAGTCGTGTTTGTTACACCACTTATAAGTCGAGAACGGCTGAACCGATTTACGTTGTTTTTGATTTGTTGGATTTGTCTTCGTCCAGAATAACAGAATAACTATTAAAAACATTGAAAAATTGACGATTAAACAAAATAAAAGCAAAAGTATTTTCTCATATAAAACGGTGGGATTCGTATCTGTCAATGTTAAATGTCAATCGACAAATCAATGTCAATTTTAATTTACTGGGCGATACGAAGTTCGCCGGGACAGCTAGTATAATATAGATCTCAAAGCCAAATACTTTGTATCTACCTATTTCAAAATATAATATAATACATGCTTATACTGACTCTGCCTACCTCTTCGGGGATTATGGGCATGATGTTATCTATTTTTTTTATTTTATTTTTTATTTAACCTATTGTGTCCCACTGCTGGGCAAAGGTCTCCCCCAATTCTTTCCATTTATTTCTGTCCTGGGTCAGCCCTTGCCAGGTGGTGTGGAATTCAATTAACTCTTTGCGCCATCGAGTTGGTGGCCGGCCCCGGTGTTATCTATGTGTGTATTATATATCGATTCTTTGAAATGGGAACTGGGGTGGATGGGAGACGTAATAACATAGACAATGCTAATAGCTAGACTCTAAATTGCAACTGAACATACATATCAATAAAATAATTAGGAAAGCATACAAGATGTATGGATTTGTAATGAGGTCGACTATTCATTTTAAACGCCTCTCAACATACTTATATTTATTTATAAGTCTCATTCATTCACAACTCGAGTCTGCTGTACCTATATGGAATCCATATTACAGAAAATATATAAAGGAAATTAAACGAGTACAAAATAAGAATTTACGTGCTATGCACTTTAGATTCAATAAAACCTACCATTCCTGTGTTCCCTTGCTCATTAAGTATAATTAGAAGCCAGGCGCAAATACTTATTTTTTTTTTTTTTTTTTTCCCACTACATCACATACTTACATTGATCTGACTCCGAGTTAAGTAGCTTAGGCACTTGTGTTACGGATATCTGAATCAACAGTGGTATTTCAAATATATACTTAAATATTGGATATTAACACCCAGACACAGAACAAACACAAGTATTCATCACACGAATGTTTGTCCTGGGTGGGAATCGAACCCGCAACTCTTGGCGCATAGGGCAGGGTCACTACCAAATGCGCCATCGAGCTAGTCAACAACTTAGAAGCCATGACTTTTTATAGAATCGGCGCATGCCGTACTAACTCCAGCCTGCGCGCGCCTATCCGCCGAATGATGCAGTCTTACAATCAATGCTTTAATAGTGACAACAATTGTCCCAAGTTGGTCTGGGACTTGGCCCATGTTGATCTGGGACAAAAAAAAGAATGCGCCAACTGTGGTTCTTGTCTAGCATGTCGTAAGAGGCGACTAATGGTTTACGGGCTTTTGGGTATGTGACTGAGTAGGCGACGAGCTAGCCACTTGTCACTCCTTTTTCACAGCTTTCCATCCGACCCACCCCACTGTCCCATGTTGGTCTGGGACTTAAAAAAATATGCCAACTCTGGTTCGCCTAGCATATCGTAAAAGGCGACTAATGGTATATCGGGTTTTGGGTCTGTGATCACCCACCCAAAACACATCACATTCACAATTTTCCATCTAAACCAGCTCGGCTTTATTTTTGGCTGAATGTGGTTGAAGGGGCTTGCTGCCCTTTCGACTCTGCCTACCCCTTCGGGGAATATGGGCGTGATGTTATGTATGTATGTATGTATGTAACAATGTCGTTATATTTACACTGAATGAAAACAGATTTAATAGGTCTATTATTGCGAATCTGTCATTGCAGGACTGGTAATTTTTTTTTTTTTTTTTTTTTTTTAGTTGGGGAAACTCCCACGAGCCGTCACCCTCTACTCGGGGAAGCAGAGGGCGGTGTGTCGGACTCGAACCGACTAAAACCCCAACCGGGCCTCCAGCGGCGCAGTCCCGGAGGAGCCTGTATCCCCACTGTCGGGACTATACGACAGCTCCTCCGGTCTGCTTCCCCGAGTAGAGGGTGACGGCTCGTGGGAGTTTCCCCAACTAAAAAAAAAAAAAAATCCCATCTCGCGCGGCAGTGGTCGATGCTGTGCAGTCCACGACAACAGTCGTCGGATGCACAGCACCGAGCACGCGCGCGCGTCGAGACATGCCAGGCCACCCAGCATGTCTCAACCACTCCGCCTAGGATTCAGACGCCGATCATCCCCGTGACCGGCGTCGTGGGCCCACTCTCGCGCTGTGCCCTCTGCTAAGCCAGAGGGGCATGCGGAGAGCGTCTCGTCGAAGGGGCCACCTTCTGCCCGGCGACCCAAATTAAGGGCAGAGCCCTGTCGTCGCAGAGGGAGAGCATCGAGACGCTCAATCCCTCTGCGACCCACCACAGCGCGACCCAGCGCGCCCCTGTCGGGTTGCCGAGGATAGGGAGGCGAGCAACGATACACTCAGATCCTCCTCTTCCTCGGCAATCCTGGCCGCAACTGCTCGTTTCCCACACCGAGCAGTCGCGGCTCATCTCGGGGTCAAATGGTCAAAATGTCAACTTCATATGCGTAAAGATACCTAAGATAAAAAATTGCTGCAATTCTGTAAATTAAACTTTTGTAATGTTGTCTCATCTCGAGTTGGGTCCTACATTTTACTACACTAGCTGTACCCGGGGTTTATGGTAAATGCCTATAGTCTACCTCGATAAAAGTGAGTAGTTCCTGAGATTAGCGCGTTCAAGCAAACAACAAACAAACTGTTCAGCTTTACAATATCTATTTATTAATCTGTGGTATTAGGAAGTATAGATATGTCTAATGTTAAATTACATTTTCGCTAATACGCTTCGATGAAAGTATTAATCTTTAACACGTATTTAAATATTTACAACAATCAGTTAATTTTGGAGTCATGGCAATGGGACCATCTCGGGAGTAAACCCTTTCGAATAAAAAAAGAATTATGAAAATCGGTTAACAATTCTCAGAGATATCGAGTAAAATACATACAAAAAAAAAAAAAAACAGTCGAATTGAGAACCTCCTCCTTTTTTTTGAAGTCGGTTATAAAGTGCAAATTAAATTTGTTATTCTTTTATCATCTTGTTGTTGTTGTATAATTTGATATACCGCAGCTGTGGGTCAAAAAAACTGGCTTAAAATTTTAGATATTATTTACTTTTCAAATTAAAATCAAATACATACATAAATAACATCACGCCCGTAATCCCCGAAGGGGTAGGCAGAGTCAACGGGGCAGCAGACCCCTTTAACTACATTCAGCCAAAAATATATCTGGGCCGGGTTAGATGACAAATTGTGAAAAAGTAGAACCTATCAAGTGGCTAGCTCGTCTCCTGCACAATTACATACTTAAAACCCCGTATACCATTAGTCGCCTATTACGACATGCTAGGCAAGACATACAGTTGGCGCATTCTTTTTTAGTCCCCGACCAACATGGGACAAATAATTCAGGCACTTATATATAGGCATAAGCGTAAACAAACAAATGGCTGGTGCATGAAATAGGTTTCTTAGAGAAACCTCTGCTGCAGGTCACCGGACCCCACCCTCAGACTACACTTTGGATTAGAAGAAATGAAGACGTGCATTTCAATCAGATACCTGTGTGTGAGAAGAATGTAAATTAACTCTCAAATATTAATTAACATTACCGATATACAGAACAAAAGAAGACAGAGTAGGAAAGGCATGAGACCACTAAGACAGTTTGTATATACTAATAGCTCCGTCGTACTATAAGCTATCTTTTGCTTCTGCGAACATGGCACTGGATAATCCAACTCGTCAAATGAAAGATAAGAAAAACCCAAATATTAATACAAAATTACGTCGTCATTCAATGTCTGTGAATCAAAATCATTGAGGCGTTTCAGGCAATCGATATTTGCTACTAGGTTTTTCCCGCGCTTTCGCTCGCGTAAAATCATGTCTGTTACAAATCTTTATCGTGTATTATGGGCGGCATGAAAAGCAGCCTTTTTATGTAGTATATAGTAGCCTTTGTCCCATGTTGGTCAAGGACAAATGTGCCAACTGTGTTTTTTTTGCCCAAGCATGTCGTAAAAGGCGATTAATGATATGTGGGGTTTTGGGTATGTGATTGTGTAGTCCTATGTTGGTCTGGCACTTAATAATAATGTGCCAACTGTGGTTCTTGTCGCGCATGTCATAAAAGACGACTAATAGTATATCGGGTTTTGGGTATGTGATTGTGTAGGCGACAAAGTAGCAACTTGTCACTTCTTTTTTACAGTTTTCCATCTAACCTAGCCTAATTTTGTTTTTGGCTGAATGTGGTTAAAGGGGCCTGCTGCCCCTTTGACTCTGCCTACCCCTTCGGGGATTATGGGCGTGAAGTTTATGTATGTACCTATGTAAAAGTAGCCTATGTTATTTGTTAGGGCTCAAAATTTAAGCGTGTCAAGTTTGAACTCTATGGTTTAAGCCTATAGACGCAAATGGACAAACTGATAGGGCGACCTTCCCATTGATAATATAATTATTAACTATCAATACTTACATTTATAGTTTCGGTAGATGGATTTATGGCATTTCAAAGTACATACCTACATAATAGGTATATTCTTGTCTTGTCAGTTAAGTGTCGTAAATCTACTGAAGATAACAGTTATGACAATTTGGGTATAAATTGGGAAAAATACAATGTTTAATTACAGTGTCCGGCAGTGTGCAAGATGAATCGTCTGGTGACTTTGTGTTTGGTGCTCTTCGCTGGTATGTAGATATTTCTAGGTTTTAATTGCTGTCTAAATTTGTCTGACATCGAATCGGAGTTTCGCAGAGATGTTTTAACCACATAAATTTCGTTTTAATGTGATGTTATAACGACAATAGGCACGAAATAGACTTTTCCAATTAATAAAAAAAATCTTTTTTAGACATGCGACATTTTAAATTTTAAATTAATCACGTTTCGAGAAAATAATGCTAATAAAATGTTGCAATATAATATTGACGTCAAAAACACATCTATAAATTTCTATATAACTATTTAAAATTTTGACTTCCAAACTTCATGTTCAACTTCTGTACTAGTTAAATAAGATTAGCACACTGATCACAGTGACTATTAAGACATAGTGGTTAGAATAAATCCTACTCTTTGCAAGTTAAGAATAATTGTAATTTTTTTGTTAAAGATATTAAAAAAAAGTGTCAAATCAATTTACAATAAAAAAAAACGTTCAGTATGTAAAAAAATATATATCATCATCATTTTCCTAGCGTTATGTCCCGTGCTTAGACGGGGTCCGCTTAGACCATGATCCAGGATTTAGCGAGTCTGGTAATTACATTGAAGCGACTGCCGATCTGACCTTCGTAACCCTAAGGTAGGGGAACCAGACAATTTTTGGATCATGGTTACAAATCCAAAGTTGTTTGAATTTGCAGGATTCATCACGATGTTTTCCTTCACCATCGAGCTAGTGGTATGAATACGTACATAAATTTGAAAAATCTAGAGGTACGTGCCTGGGTTTGAACCCGCACTCCTCGGTTAAGAGGCGCGTGTCCTTAGACTGTGTCCAGTATAAGAATTTCTTTTTGACAGCTCTGTGAAAGATAAGTTAATGATGTTCGAATGATGCTCGAATGTGTGATGATTCCGAGTCTACAATTATCATTGATCGAATTAGATAAGTAGTTACATATATCGATACTGCGTACATTATAATCGATGTACCTAGATAAATATACATTAAAATTAAATATTATCTTGCAATAATTTACTGATATGTGGAATAAATATAAATCCGTGTGCGTTTCTGCGTCTTTCATGATTAATATGAAAACCGCCTCGACAGGTATCGTAGGAATCAGCATAAGAAAAAAATTAAGTAAAGTTAATATTTCAATTTATTGGTTTCAACTTCATGATATTGTTGTCTTTCAAATCAAATAACGTATTAAACCTTATTAACACATCAGAAATTTTTTTTTGATCCTGGGTATATCTATACCCAGGATTTTAGGGAAGTGGCGTGAAGTTTAGTTATATAGTTAGTTTTAGTTAGATGTACCCATAGCTTGTGTAACCGATTGTAAATCGATGCACTATTTTCATACGAATAAGGTGCTGCACAGAGGTAGACACTTTTCTGTCTCGTGTCAGGTTCAAGCTACCATTGAATATTAATTTCTATATAACTAGTATGAAATCAGCCACTCCCTGCGCAGACGTAAAGATTTTTTGTGGCCTGTTGCTTCCACTTGACGAAAACTTGTCGCCGATCATAAAAGTGTTCGGTGTCAGTAACTGGAATCTGAAAGTCGTCAGTTTAAAATACATACATAATATATATAACATCACGCCCATAATCCCCAAAGGGGTAGGCAGAGTCAAAAAGGCAGCGTTCCCCTTCAACCACATTTAGCCAAAAATAAAGCCGGGCTGGGTTAAATAGAAAATTGTGAAAAAGCAGTGACAAGCGGCTAACCTGTCACCTACATAATCACACACCCAAAACCCGATAAACCATTAGTCGCCTTTTACGACATGCTAGGCAAGAACCACAGTTGGTACATTCTTTTTTTTGTCCCAGATCAACATGGGCCAAGTCTCAGAACAACATGGAAATTTAAAATACAAAAAAACTTAAACGATCCCATCACCAGTCGCCATAGAACGTAACTGGATTTTACACGCAAAACGATTGTCAGTTATTTTGTAAAAACTATTGACTTTACGGTCTTTTAATCTCTTTTTTATTTAGATATTAGACAAGCTAATTGAATAAGATTATTAAGTAAATATATTTTTATTACTACGCATACTGAAGGTAGGTAAATTTATTCGTAATCTGAAACAGTTACTATGTGAACTGACAAAAAAAAATTCGTAGTCATCATACGAATGTTTGTCTGGTGGGATCGAACCCACAACTGTTGGCGTATAGGACAGAGTCACTACCGAATGCGTCACAGACCAAGTCTTAACACTGTTTCCTTTTCAGGTACCTGCTTTGCAGGTCCTTTAAGCAACCACAGGATCGTAGGAGGCACTGCCACCACGATCGAGGAGTACCCGTCCATAGTCCAGCTCGACGCCCTTAACTGGGGAAGCTGGGGTCAGTCCTGTGGCGCTAACATCTTGAACGAGCTGTACATATTGTCTGCTGCCCATTGCATCGAAGGCGGGTAAGTAACTAATCTTCCCCCGTGTCTCAGACAGCACGTTAAGCCGTTGGTCCTGCGCCTGACCGCGCTCCGGTCATGTCGGATTGCCTTTTCATCGGACTATGAGAGTAAAGGGAGAGAGTGCACCTGTGTTTGTGCAGACACTTGTGCACAGTAATATCTCCTGCGTATCCTCGTTAATCCGCGTTGAGATTGGCCGCTGTGACCGAAATCAGCTAGGAAGACATTACATTATTACAAATCATCATGCCCGCATTCGACGAAAGTGTAGGCTTCTGCCTACACCTATCAATGAGCAGTACTTTCAGTTAAAATAAAGTAGCTAGGGTGAATGGAAAATTGTGAAAAAGTAGTGACAAGTGGCTTGCTTGTCGTCTGTACAGTCACATATGTGACAGCAGTAGCCAACAGTATTTTACGACATTTTGGACAAGGAACCCTGTTAACATATAATTTGAGGTCCTATTGACAAATCCAATACCGTGATCAGAATGTTTTCTTCTGCTAATTAAAGTCAAAGTCAAAGTCAAAATACTCTTTATTTATATAGGTTTGAAACAAACACTTATAAATCGTCAATTCAACAAGGAAAATCAACTAATAATATGAATCTACCATCTTCTATCTTTTTAATGATCTTACCATTGATATTTTCCAGGAATTCCGCTGCACCCCAGCGCCGCGTCAGGGCCGGAACCACCTACCGCAACTCCGGCGGTGTGATCATCAACATCGCTCAGGTGTTCAACCACCCCGAATACCGAGTTGTCGCTCGCTACGATGCTGACATCACCGTCATCCGCCTTGCTGGCTTCCTTCAGCTAGGACCTACCATTCAGATGACGTCCATCCCGTTACCCAATTCTTTTATTCCTGACAACTCTCCCGTTGTTCACGCCGGTTGGGGCGCCATCAGAGTGAGTCAAAAAAATTTGCAGTCGTTTGACTAGTGAGATGATTTGAATTCTTTAAATTAATATTTTCTCACTAGTACATTAAAAGCAGTTCTTACCATAGAGTTATGTACTGTGCTTAGTCGGAGTCGAATATTCACTTTGTATTTTAGCCTGTTTTGCATGCATAAGATATATTTGTATTATAAAAGCTAATTCGTATTCATTTCTAAACAAGAATAGAATTAACACTGTTTTTATTATTAAATTTGTAACGTCCACTGTTTCAGTTTAGAAGTTTTGCAATCAAAAACAACAGGGTTTACATTGTGTTATCGTGTTTTATTTAAAAGTGAAGCAAGTAGATCAATGTTTTATTATATATGCATTACTAAGCCACTATAGAAGAGGCAGTACACATATTAAATATAAATTATCATTGCAGTCTCAAGGCCCTGCTTCTTCAGTGCTCCTGTACACTGAAATCTACACAATCAACAACGATCTGTGCCGTGAGCGATACTTGTTGGCGCGCCCAAGTCCTGGCACCGTGACCGCCAACATGATCTGCTCTGGTCTTCTGGACATCGGCGGGCGGGACGCTTGCCAGGGCGACTCCGGTGGCCCCCTGTACTTGAACAACGCTACCGTCGGCATCGTGTCCTGGGGCCAGGGCTGCGCTGACGCCTTCTTCCCTGGAGTCAGCACCGCCGTTGCTCCTTACACCACCTGGATCGTTGAAATCGCCAGCCGGGCTTAATCTATCTGTGCTGTAATTGGTGTAATTTATTCTTTAAATAAATGTTCAAATAAGCTTTAATTTTGATTTATTGTATTCATGATACTAAATATTAGCGGTTTGATCCCTTGATCATTTATCTATAAGTAGTTGTGACCAATGTATACCCAAGTTTCATAATAGTATATAAGATTATAGAAACCTACATGAAAGATATATAGTAAAGATCTCAAAGCCAAATACTTTGTATCTACCTATTTCAAAATATAATATAATACATACTTTTCCGTTTCTCCAGCATAGATTGCACAAGAACCAGAAAGCGTCCTGGACGCTAGCGCCACCTAGCTTGATCATCTCCGCAGATACCTTGTCTATTCCCGCGGCCTTTCCACTTTTCAGACTTCGTATCGACCATTCAATCTCATTAGCCTCACTTTCAGTGTCAACTTCCAAGACATACTCTTACATTTTACCAAAAATTCACTTCACCGTTCTAACACCTCATTCGGGTATGCAAGAATGTTACTAGCTTTAGATTTAATTTTAGCCATTCTGAGGTACCTATCTAATATTAACAATATCGTTTCATTTTATTTATATATTCGATTTTGTCTTGTCGTTTTAAATGAGAAACTGAACAAGGTAAACTAATTAAAATCAAAAGGTACCTATTTATTAATTACTAGCTGTGCCAGCGGTGTCACCCGCGTTTATGGTTAATATTATAAAGACTATTTCCGTCATACATGATTTCTATGTAACTTTAACCATTAAGGCTGCACATTTTTGGCATCAGTATCGATCACTAATCACCCCCTCATAGTTATTTTGAAAATATATTTCATGTACAGAATTAACCTCTCTACAGATTTATTATAAGTATAGATTGCATTCTTGGCATCAGTATCGATCACTAATCACCCCCTGATAGTTATTTTATTTATTTATTTATTTGGACAACCAACAAGATCATACACCTTAAAAGCTAAAATGTACAGAATGAGTATACATGAGTTGGTGCGGCCTTAATTACAGGTTGCCACGGAAAGCATAAACAAAAAAAAAAGTTGGGAGCATAAGGCACCCCTTAGCTTAATAAAAAAAGTACATACTAATTAGTGAATGTTGGAGTTTAAACATTATTGGATATAGCCAGGCTCAATTTCTTTTTAAATTTTGATAAACTAAGACTAAATATATCAATATCTTTATTTTTACTAACAGCATTATAATCAGCTTGGAGCCTGTTAATAGGGGAAGATATACCTAGATTTGTTTTAGAGCGCTTTGGTTTAAATAGCGAATATCTCGAGAGACGTGGAAGATTATGGGTGACTGTTATATTAAGTTTTTGAAGCAGTTGAGGACAGTTGATGTTGCCATTGACTAACTTGTGTAGGAAAGAAAGATTTAAAATTTTACGGCGTTTTTTAAGAGATGTTAGTTTGAAATATGTTAAACGTTCTGAATAACTATTAAGTTTTTTGCACATGTTGAATCTATAAGATAAGTGGTACATAAACTTTTTCTGGACGCGTTCAATTTTGTTAGAATGAACTACGTAATGCGGATGCCAAACAACGCAACAATATTCGAGGAGAGATCTCACTAAACTTTCATATAATTTTAAGATGCTCAATTTATTTTTAAAATATTTGGTATTTCTGATTATAAATCCGAGGCGTTTTAATGATTTATTTACTATATGGTCATAATGTTCCTTGAAATTTAATTGCTTATCAAGGATAACACCGAGGTCATTAACAGAACTAACCTCCTGAATACGCATGCCAGATATTGTATAATATCCCGGCAACTCACTATGCTTACGAGTAAAATGGATAAAACAGCATTTATCTATATTCAATACCATCTTATTTTTTTCACACCAGCAAACCAATCTGTTTAAATCGTCTTGAAGCAGCACCCTATCATGAGCATTTCTAACAGGTCTCATTAACTTTAGGTCGAGTTATTTTGAAAATATATTTCATGTACAGAATTAACCTCTCTACAGATTTATTATAAGTATAGATTTCGAAGATATTTTCAGGTGCAGGGGGCTTGCGTCGTCACTTGTTAGCAAAAATTGTACCTGCGTGTGACGTCAACTTGTATGCACTCAGCACTGTATCTTCGCCAGTGTTTGTTTGACAAATAAGTGAAAAAATACGTGTTTAATATTTCTTTATAATCTAACCGATGGACTAAAAAGAATTATTTAGTCGCGTCGCCTATTGTCAGGTATTTAACATTTAATACCGGTGTATTACCATGATTCAGTATATCTGGTTCCCCCGTATAAAAATATACCACTGCATTGCTGATATCATAGTGCATGATGGCGCATTCGGTAGTGAATATGGTTGTATATATTAATACAAAATTACATCGTCATTGAATGCCTATGAATTTAATATCTTAAAATCATTGAGGCGCTTTAAGCGTTCGATATTTGCTACTAGGTTTTCCCGCGCTTTTGCTCGCGTAAAATCATGTCTGTTACAAATCTTTATCGTG
The DNA here is from genome assembly GCA_951394215.1 of Glyphodes perspectalis. Lineage (NCBI taxonomy): Eukaryota > Metazoa > Arthropoda > Insecta > Lepidoptera > Crambidae > Glyphodes > Glyphodes perspectalis. The sequence continues at coordinate 11,352,325 of OX596219.1, forward strand.
TATTATGGGCGGCATGAAAAGCAGCCTTTGTATGTAGTATATAGTAGCCTATGTCCCATGTTGGTCGAGGACTAATGTGCCAACTGTGTTTCTTGCCTAGCATGTCGTAAAAGGCGATTAATGGTATGTGGGGTTTCGGGTATATGATTGTGTAGGCGACGAGCTAACCACTTGTCACTACTTTTCACAATTTTCCATCTAGCCCAGCTCATAGTCCTATGTTGGTCTGGGACTTAAAAAGAATGTGCCAACAGTGGTTCTTGTCTAGCATGTCATAAAAGACGACTAATGGTATATCGGATTTTGGGTATGTGATTGTGTAGGCGACAAGGTAGCAACTTGTCACTTCTTTTTTACAATTTTCCATCTAACCTAGCCCAATTTTGATTTTGGCTGAATGTGGTTAAAGGGGCCTGCTGCCCCTTTGACTCTGCCTACCCCTTCGGGGATGATGAGCGTGAAGTTTATGTATGTACCTATGTAAAAGTAGCCTATGTTATTTGTTAGGTCTCAAAATTTAAGCGTGTCAAGTTTGAACTCCATGGTTTAAGCCTATAGACGCAAATGGACAAACTGATAGGGCGACCGTACCATTGATAATATAATTATTAACTATCAATACTTACATTGATAGTTTCGGTAGATGGATTTATGGCATTTCAAAGTACCGTAAATCCACTGAAGATAACAGTTGTGACAATTTGGGTATAAATTGGGAAAAATACAATGTTTAATTACAGTGTCCGGCAGTGTGCAAGATGAATCGTCTGGTGACTTTGTGTTTGGTGCTCTTCGCTGGTATGTAGATATTTCTAGGTTTTAATTGCTGTCTAAATTTGTCTGACATCAAATCGGAGTGTCGCGGAGATGTTTTAACCAAATTAATTTCGTTTTAATGTGATGTTATAACGACAATAGGTACGAAATAAATACATACATACATACATACATAACATCACGCCCATAATCCCCGAAGGGGTAGGCAGAGTCAAAGGGGCAGCATGCCCCTTCAACCACATTCAGGCACGAAATAGACATTTCCAATTAATAAAAAAAACTTTTTTTCGACATGCGACATTTTAAATTTTAAATTAATAACTTTTCGAGAAAATAATGCTAATAGAAAGGTTCAATATAATATTGACGTAAAAACACATCTATAAATTTTTAAACAACTAGGTATTTAAAATGTTGACTTCCAAACTTCATGTTCAACTTCTGTACTGGTTAAATAAGATTAGCACACTGATCACAGCGACTATTAAGACATAGTGGTTAGAATAAATCCTACTCTTTGCAATTTAAGAATAATTGTAAAATTTTTGTTAAAGATATAAAAAAAAAGTGTCAAATCAATATACAATTAAAAAAAACGTTCACTTTGTAAAAAAATAGTTAGTTTTAGTTAGATTTTCCCATAGCTTGTGTAACCGATTGTAAATCGATGCACTATTTTCATACGAATAAGGTGCTGCACAGAGGTAGACACTTTTCTGTCTCGTGTCAGGTTCGAGCTACCATTGAATATTAATTTCTATATAACTAGTATGAAATCAGCCACTCCCTGCGCAGACGTAAAGATTTTTTGTGGCCTGTTGCTTCCACTTGACGAAAACTTGTCGCTGATCATAAAAGTGTTCGGTGTCAGTAACTGGAATCTAAAAGTCGTCAGTTTAAAATACATACATAACATATATAACATCACGCCCATAATCCCCGAAGGGGTAGGCAGAGTCAAAGAGGCAGCGTGCCCCTTCCACCACATTTAGCCAAAAATAAAGCCGGGCTGGGTTAAATAGAAAATTGTGAAAAAGCTGTGACAAGCGGCTAACCTGTCGCCTACATAATCACACACCCAAAACCCGATAAACCATTAGTCGCCTTTTACGACATGCTAGGCAAGAACCACAGTTGGCATATTATTTTTAAGTCCCAGACCAACATGGGGCAGTGGGCTGGGTTGGATGGAAAGCTGTGAAAAAGCAGTGACAAGTGGCTAGCTCGTCGCCTACTCAGTCACATACCCAAAAGCCCGTAAACCATTAGTCGCCTTTTACGACATGCTAGGCAAGAACCACAGTTGGCACATTCTTTTTTTTTGTCGCAGATCAACATGGGCCAAGTCTCAGAACAACATGGGAATTTAAAATACAAACAACCTTAAACAATCCCATCACCAGTCGCCATAGAACGTAACTGGATTTTACACGCAAAACGATTGTGAGTTATCTTGTAAAAACTATTGACTTTACGGAATAAGATTATTAAGTAAATATTTCTATTACTACGCATACTGAAGGTAGGTAATTTATTCGTAATCTGAGACAGTTACGTTCTATGTGAACTGTCAAAAAAAAAATTAAGATGGACAGGGTATAACAATTTTGCTGTACATTACAATATTGATAACGCATTAATTAGTAAGAAAATGCTTCACTTTATAAGTGTTTTTTTTTTTTTTTTTTTTCTTTTTTAATTGGGGAAACTTCCACGAGCCGTCACCCTCTGCTCGGGGAAGCAGAGGGCGGTGTGTCGGACTCGAACCGACTAAAACCCCAACGTGGCCTCCCGCGGCGCAGTTCCGGAGGAGCCGGTATCCCCACTGTCGGGACTATACGACAGCTCCTCCGGTAGTGCGCAAGCCGCGCTGCGCGGCTCACCTCGCGCGGCGGTGGTCGATGCTGTGCAGCCCACGCCATCAGTCGTCGGATGCACAGCACCGAGCACGCGCGCGCGTCGAGACATGCCAGGCCACCCAGCATGTCTCAACTACTCCGCCCAGGATTCAGACGCCGAGCGTCCCCGTGACCGGCGTCGTGGGCCCACTTTCGCGCTGTGCCCTCTGCTAAGCCAGAGGGCACGCGGAGAGCGTCTCGTCAGAGGGGGCCGCCTTCCGCCCGGCGACCTAAATTGAGGGCAGAGCCCTGTCGTCACGGAGGGAGAGGAGATCCCTCCGCGACCCACCACAACGCAGCCCAGTGCGCCCCTGTCGGGTTGCCGAGGATAGGGAGGCGAGCAACGACACACTCAGCTCCTCCTCTTCCTCGGCAATCCTAGTCCGGCCGCAGGGGGCTGCGGCCGGTGCCGCAACTGCTCGGTGGGAAATGCCGAGCAGTCGCAGCTCACCTCGGGGTCTCTCTTAGCTTCGGCCCTGTCCTGCACCAGGGCCTACTAAGCCCCCCCGGTACGCCAAACCGAAGACCCCAGCGGGGGGATAAGTGTTATTTCAAGCCTACCTAACTAAAAAGAATTTTATTTAACTTAATTTTATTTCTTCGAATCCCAATACGTTATGTATTATTATATTCTGATTATATTATGTATGTGTATTATATTATGTATTCTGCAGGGTTTTTATGTAAAAATAAAAATAGTATTTATTCCTAATAGGAGATTCGGTGTGAGTTGCCAATCATGATATTTCATAACTAACTAACTTCTGCCCGCGGATTTTCTCGCGTGGTACATCGAGGAAACATAGCTTATGTGTTATTCTAATGTATAAACTATACTATTGTACAGTTTCATTAAAATCCATGTAGTACTTTTTGCGTAAAAGAATAACAAACAATTACACATCCATACAAACTTTCGCGTAAGAAGTAAGATACTAGATAATCGCCCCGGCTTCGCACGGTGAGCGCAAGACAATATGATACTATAAATGTAAACCTTCCTCTTAGATCATTTTACCTATTGGTTAAAACCGCGTCAACATCCCTTGCGTAGTTTAAAAGATAAAAGAGAACCAATCAGACAGACAAAGCGACTTTGTTTTATTATTTGTAAAGAAGATATAGTGCATTTTGTTGTTGTTGTCTCTTTAAATTTTTTTTTCTAACAACTGTTTAAATAGGATCAAATTTAAATGTCATACAACATCACATACATTGATCTGACTCCGAACATGTTGTGGTATTACAAATATATACTTATTACTATAAGACGTAGTCATCATACGAATGTTTGTCTGGTGGGATCGAACCCACAACTGTTGGCGTATAGGACAGAGTCACTACCGAATGCGTCACAGACCAAGTCTTAACACTGTTTCTTTTTCAGGTACCTGCTTTGCAGGTCCTTTAAGCAACAACAGGATCGTAGGAGGCACTGCCACCACGATCGAGGAGTACCCATCCATAGTCCAGCTCGACAACTTAGGCTGGGGGACCTGGGGTCAGTCCTGTGGCGGTAACATCTTGAACGAGCTGTACATATTGTCTGCTGCCCATTGCATCGAAAGCGGGTAAGTATCTGTAGATTGTGCAGAAATTAACTTACACAATGTAGGAACATGCAGTATAGGTCATATCATAACGCCCGTAATAATCCGCGAAGGGGTAGTAGCCCGGTCAAATTAGCTTCTAAAATATTAATTCGCACCAAGCTGAAAATTGGCACGAATGTTGGGAACACTATTACAAACAATTTGTCAAAATTCCCCATCCATCCGACGTGTGGAAAAAAATATTCAAGGTCAAATGTTGCAAAAATCGTTTTTTTTGCATTTTTTAGCTTTTTTTCATTTACTTTACACCCATATAGGTCATAAGTGCCATTACAAGTCTGATGATGGAGACCATAGACAGTAGAGGGAATTCCTCAAAGATTTACAGCCTTTAGTTGGGCTTACATTATACAGTTCAATATGCCAAAATGTTCAATTCGTACAGGGTAGGCCTACCCATCACTTAAAATCGTAAAATAAAATAATTTTTAACAAAAAAAACCGACTTTAAAAACAAACCTAATAAAATAAAAAATAAATTTACTTAGGCCAAAGTAAAACGTATTGAAGTCGGTGCCAAGTTAAACAATAACTTGGTACAATAAGCTATTTGATTAATTATGAAAACCATCGCACTATATTTAATGATGTATGAGGACTTTAGAAATAACATTTATTTTAATTTATGATAAGTATTTTAAATAAAAAAAATATTTAAAAATACACTGATTATTTGAGCTGTCAAAAAGCCTACTTCGGCAAAATACCGTCGAATGACATCACACTTTAGTACGGAGACATTGGAAGAAGGTAGAATGGTTCTCATTCGAATGTTTATTTGAGTTTTTACCTGTAATTTACTAGAAAACAATAGCTAAAAAGGGTAGCCAGTGCCAGAGTGTAAAAATAGGGATTATTTTTAACGAAAATTCCGATCGAAAGTTTCCGCTGTCTGTATTTTTACAAAATCATTCACCATGATTATACAAGTGAATAGTTTTCTGACCATACAAATAATGTACAATTATAAACTTAAAAGTACGTGAGAAAACAAGGAACTCGAGCGTAAAGCAATGGCAGAAGTGGTTGTTCACAGACGTGGGACGTCACAATCCATTCAGCCAATCACAACCGTTTACGGTCACGTGGCTCCTGCTCAAAATAAATTAATGTTATTTTGTTTTTTTTGGTGAAAATATTCAATATTTTTTATATTTATTTTATTTTTATACAGACTAACATGGGACATACAAATACAAACTCTTTTTTTTTTTTTTACTTATACTCACAGGATATAGCAATAGGCAGTAAAGGTCACTTAAACCTCTAAGCGAATTAGGATCTGGTCAGGTTTTCTCTAAGGGTGACGTAGCTATGATCGTAGTCGTTTAAATAACAGACTCGCTACAGCTATTATGAGAGTGCGTCAGTAATAGTCTAAGATTCGAACTTAAGTCGATCTTCACCGAGATGATAATAGAATGAAACATATTTTATAATAAATTTAGTATATTAGGAAATACCTATATAAAAAAGGGCTGGCTAAAAAATTCTGGGTTGTCTATTTTTAATAATTAAGAAAATATATATTTTAAATTAAATGTTGTAATATCAAGATAATAAGTAAATTTTATCCTGACTTAAAGTATGAAACGTATTTTTATGAAGAACTAAGGCGCAAAAGAAGACAGCGAACAATTTTGAAAGAAAATTAAAAGTTTTGACTCGTACTCTACGCGGCCATGTTGGATTTCCCTAACACAAAAAAAAATTAAGAACAATACATCTAAATTCTATTTAGAGTAATGCAATCTGATTCTATATGTGCAAAGGCAACAATTAATTGAAAATCATTTAAATATTACAAATAGTCAGTCCAGGATTTTTTAACCAACCCATTTTTAATATATTTTCTAATATACTGAATTTATTATAAAATATGTGTCATTCAATATCAGCTCGGTGAAGGTTGACTTAGGTTCGGATCTTCTACTATTACATGAACCCGGTCCTCTTGGTCCTAAGGCAGCGCATGCTCCCACTAGACCAACGAGGCAGTATCGAGGATCCCGGGTCGGACCAACAATTAGTGTTTGGATATTTCAGTATTGAAATTACTCAGTAACAGCCCAGAGTCAGTAAGTTGGAGGTTTTATCACCCCCGTGTTTCAGACAGCACGTTAAGCCATTGGTCCTGCGCCTGACCGCGCTCCGGTCATGTCGGATTGCCTTTTCACCGGACTATGAGAGTGAAGGAACAGAGAGTGCACCTGTGTTTGCGCAGACACTTGTGCACTGTAACATCTCCTGCATATCGGGCTAATCCTCGTTAAGATTGGCCGCTGTGACCGAAATCGGTTAGGAGGATATTACAATATACACATACACTATTATATTACAATATACACTTTTGTCGAATGCGAGCATGATTACATAATGTAATCATGCTCGCATTCGACAAAAGTGTAGGCTTCTGCTTACACCTGTCAATAAGCAGTTAGATAGTTGAACCACTTTCAGTTAAAATACAGTAGCTAGGATGAATGGAAATTGGGAAAAAGTAGTGACAAGTGGCTTGCTTGTCGTCTGTACAATCACAGATGCAATTACCAACAGTATTTTATATATTGGGCAAGGAACCCAGTTAACATATATTTTGAGGTCCTTTTGACAAATTCAATACCTACCGTGATCAGAATGTTTTCTTCTGCTTATCTTTTTAATGATCTTACCATTGATATTTTCCAGAAATTCCGCTGCACCCCAGCGCCGCGTCAGGGCCGGAACCACCTACCGCAACTCCGGCGGTGTGATCATCAACATCGCTCAGGTGTTCAACCACCCCGAATACCGAGTTGCCGCTCGCTACGATGCTGACATCACCGTCATCCGCCTTGCTGGCTTCCTTCAGCTAGGACCTACCATTCAGATGACGTCCATCCCGTTACCCAATTCTTTTATTCCTGACAACTCTCCTGTAGTTCACGCCGGTTGGGGCGCCATCAGAGTGAGTAAAAAAAAATTACAGTCGTTTGACTAGTGAGAAGATTTGCATTCTTTAAATTCAAATTTTCTCACTAGTAGGTACATTAAAAGAAGTTCTTACCATAGAGTTATGTACTGTGCTTAGTCGGAGTCTGTTATGACCATGTATCGGGATTAACAAGCCTGGCTAAAAAAAAACAATATTCACTTTGTATTGTAGCCTGTTTTGCATGCATAAGATATATTTGTATCATAAAAGCTAATTCGTATTCATTTCTAAACAAGAATAGAATTAACACTGTTTTTATTATTAAATTTGTAACGTCCACTGTTTCAGTCTAGAAGTTTTGCAATCAAAAACAACAGGGTTTACATTGTGTTATCGTGTATTCATTAAAAGTGAAGCAAGTAGATCAATGTTTTATTATATATGCATTACTAAGCCACTATAGACGAGGCAGTACACATATTAAATATAAATCATGATTACAGTCTCAAGGCCCTGCTTCTTCAGTGCTCCTGTACACCCAAATTTACACAATCAACAACGATCTGTGCCGTGAGCGATACTTGTTGGCGCGCCCAATTGGTACCGTGACCGCCAACATGATCTGCTCTGGTCTTCTGGACATCGGCGGGCGGGACGCTTGCCAGGGCGACTCCGGTGGCCCCCTGTACTTGAACAACGCTACCGTCGGCATCGTGTCCTGGGGCCAGGGCTGCGCTGACGCCTTCTTCCCCGGAGTCAGCACCGCCGTTGCTCCTTACACCACCTGGATCGTTGAAATCGCCAGCCGGGCTTAATCTATCTGTGCTGTAATTGGTGTAATTTATTCTTTAAATAAATGTTCAAATAAGCTTTAATTTTGATTTATTGTATTCATGATACTAAATATTAGCGGTTTGATCCCTTGATCATTTATCTATAAGTAGTTGTGACCAATGTATACCCAAGTTTCATAATAGTATATAAGATTATAGAAACCTACATGAAAGATATATAGTAAAGATCTCAAAGCCAAATACTTTGTATCTACCTATTTCAAAATATAATATAATACATACTTTTCCGTTTCTCCAGCATAGATTGCACAAGAACCAGAAAGCGTCCTGGACGCTAGCGCCACCTAGCTTGATCATCTCCGCAGATACCTTGTCTATTCCCGCGGCCTTTCCACTTTTCAGACTTCGTATCGACCATTCAATCTCATTAGCCTCACTTTCAGTGTCAACTTCCAAGACATACTCTTACATTTTACCAAAAATTCACTCCACCGTTCTAACACCTCATTCGGGTATGCAAGAATGTTACTAGCTTTAGATTTAATTTTAGCCATTCTGAACGCCGACGAATACTCCCGAGACTTCTTAACCTCCCTCCAAAAGAGCTTGGAATTAGCCTCGAAACTATTCGTCAGCCTCTCTTCTTCACTCACAGCTACTCTTTCACGCTTCTCTTTCACTAAAGCTTTACTTTCACTCTTACAATAACGGTATATTTCTTTCTTCATCTCAATCATACTTTCATCCATTTGCAAAGATGAGACATAGTCAAGCCAGGCCTTCTTCTTTCTCGGGTCCCGGGGCGGTTGTTTTAGCCTGAATCCGGCCGAGCAGCCGTCAGCTTATCGTCCGATCGTGCTGCTGGATGAAATAAGTAAATTATTCGAGCGAGTACTTGCTGCACGCCTCGTCGAATGTCTTAACCCAGACCTAAATGATGCGCAATTTGGCTTTCGCCGGGGCCGATCAACGCTAGGCGCAATTGCGAGAGTAAAACACCTCGCTGACGAGGCGGTAACCCAAGGTGGAGTGTTGTGGGCAGTTTCGCTGGATATATCCAACGCCTTCAACACTCTACCCTGGGAAACGATTAAAGCGGCTCTGAAATACCACCACGTACCTGAATACCTGCAAGCGGTCATAGCAAACTATTTTGTTGATAGAGCTGTGGGATTTCCAACAAAAGAAGGCTGGAGTAGGAGAGTGATGTCGTGCGGTGTTCCACAGGGGTCGGTCCTTGGTCCACTCCTGTGGAACATCGGATACGACTGGGTATTGCGTGGAGCTGCGTTGCCGGGTGTCTCAATTGTTTGTTATGCCGACGATACCCTTGTGCTGGCCCGCGGCAACTCACACAGAGAAGCGTCTCATCTCGCAACCGCCGGTGTAGCGAGTGTTGTACAAAAAATCCGAGCCTTGGGTCTTGAGGTGGCCCTAAATAAATCAGAGGCCCTTGCTTTTCATGGACCTCGTAAAGCGCCACCCCAAGGAGCGGCAATTATAGTTAGTGGCACTTCCATCCCCGTCGGGTCGACGATGAAGTACTTAGGACTTGTCCTCGACGGGAGATGGAAGTTTGAAGATCATTTCCGGCGCTTGGCCCCGAAATTAGTAGCTGCAGCTGGAGCACTCGGGAGAATCCTTCCAAACGTGGGAGGACCAGGAACAGCATGCCGCCGCTTATATGTCGGCGTTGTGCGGTCCATGGCGCTGTACGGAGCGCCGATCTGGGTCGATTCTCTAACTGCCCGAAATGTGCCCATGTTACGCCGTCCACAGCGAGTCCTGGCACTCAGAGCAGCACGGGCATACCGCACAGTGTCGCACGCTGGAGCGTGTCTACTTGCTAGCAGCCCGCCGTGGGAGCTCGAAGCGCGTGTTCTTGCGGCAGTATACGAGCGGCGTGTCGAGGCCTTGGTTACAGGAGAGAATCCCCATCCACACCCGCGAGAAGTACAGGCCTGGAGGGATGAGGCTAGGGATGCCATGTTTTATTTGTGGTCGCAGCAAACTGAAAGACCGGGACCAAGCCGGGAACTTGTGGCGGCAATTCACCCGATATTAAGACAGTGGGTTGAACGTAGACATGGCAGTATTAGCTATCATATGGCGCAAATGCTCACCGGCCACGGATGCTTTGGCAAATATCTCAATGAAGTGGCCGGTCGGGAACCAACAGCGAAGTGCCACCATTGTGTAGGAGGAGCAATAGATACGGCGCAACATACGAGAGAAGTATGTCCTGCGTGGGCTGACCTTCGTGGCAACTTGTCAGCGATTTTAGGCCATGACTTATCGCTACCGGTTATGTTACAGGCCATGATCGGTGGCGAGGAGACGTGGCAGGCCGTAGAATCTTTCTGTACGTCCATAATGTCGCAGAAAGAGGCGGCAGAAAGGGAGCGGGAGCAAGACCCTAATTCCCACTCCATGCGCCGCAGAAGACCAGGTCGGCGTCGCGCGGCTTTTACGGCCCGTTTGCCACCTTAAGGCTAGTGGACGATTGGTCGGGGGACCCGTCGTCTGCATGAAAGCCCAGAGGTAGGCGCCCTTGTGTTCCAGGGCGTCTAACCGAAGTGCTCTATGGAGCAATGTCAGAGCAGAGCCTGAAAGGGCGAACGCAGCTGGGATGGGTTCGTTGGTAGGTAATACGTTCCCAGGCCCCCTCCCCAGAAGCGATATGGCGGAACACCCCGGAGTTTTAGTGGGTAGGCCCACGTACAGGTGAGTCCCACATAACCGCCCCACTCCCCCGTAGTGGGGAGGTATGCATAAAGCATTTCTCCGGGACAAAAAAAAAAAAACAAAAAAAAAAAAAAAAAAAAAAAAAAAGGCCTTCTTCTTTCTCGCTACGGATTGTAAAGCTGAAGAGTCTGTTTGTTGTTTGCTTGAACGCGCTAATCTCAGGAACTACTTAGGTACTTTTGTCGAGGAAGGCTATAGGCTATATAACATTTACCACAAACGCGAGTACAGCTAGTGTAGTAAAATGTAGAACCCAACTCGTGATGAGCCAACATTCCAAAAGTAAAATTTACAGAATTGCAGCTTTTTTTTATCTTAGGTATCTTTAAGCATATGAAGTTGACATTCGCATTAACATTTTATGAGGTACAATTTATCCATTGCCTATGTTATGACGGCTTCCATCCACCCCTAGTCCTATTTTTAAGAATCATAATATATAATACATACATAGATAACATCACGCCCATAATCCCCGAAGAGGTAGGCAGAGTCAACGGAGCAGCAGACCTTTTTAACCACATTCAGCTAAAAATAAACTGGGCCGGGTTAGATGAAAAATTGTGAAAAAGTAGAACCTAATAAGTGGCTAGCTCGTCGCCTTCACAATCACATTCCCAAAATCCGATATGCTATTAGTTGCCTTTTACGACATACTAGGCAAGAAACACAGTTGGCGCATTCTTTTTGAGTCCCAGACCAACATGGGACAAAATCTTAATATTTTAGAATTAATAATATTACGTAAATTATTTAAATAAACTGTTCTTAATGTGACGACGACGAAGACGTTTCTCCCTTTAATTTTAAATTGATATTATTAAACTACAAACTAAACACTTCATAAGTAAATGTTCTTAGAAAATGTAGGTACCTATCTAATATTAACCATATCGTTTCATTTTATTTATATATTCGATTTTGTCTTGTCGTTTTAAATGAGAAACTGAACAAGGTAAACTAATTAAAATCAAAAGGTACCTTCCTATTTATTACCTATTTATTAATTACTAGCTGTGCCAGCGGTGTCACCTGCGTTTATGGTTAATATTATAAAGACTATTTCCGTCATACATCATTTCTATGTAACTTTAACCATTAAGGCTGCACACGCGATGGAAGCTTAACAAATGGAGTAACTTCTCCCGTTTTCCCAACATTTCCCTTTACTACTCTGCTCCTATTGATTGTAGCGTGATGAAAAGTATACTATAACCTGCCCAGGATTATGAAGAATAATTGTACCAAGTTTCGTTAAAATCCGTCAAGTAGTTTTTGTTTCTATAAGGAACATACAGACAGACAGACAGACAGACAAAAATTTTACTGATTGCATTTTTGGCATCAGTATCGATCACTAATCACCCCCTGATAGTTATTTTGAAAATATATTTCATGTACAGAATTAACCTCTCTACAGATTTATTATAAGTATAGATTTCGAAGATATTTTCAGCTCAGCGCGCAGGGGGCTTGCGTCGTCACTTGTTAGCAAAAATTGTACCTGCGTGTGACGTCAACTTGTATGCACTCAGCACTGTATCTTCGCCAGTGTTTGTTTGACAAATAAGTGAAAAAATACGTGTTTAATATTTTTTTATAATCTAACCGATGGACTAAAAAGAATTATTTAGTCGCGTCGCCTATTGTCAGGTATTTAACATTTAATACCGGTGTATTACCACGATTCAGTATATCTGGTTCCCCCGTATAAAAATATACCACTGCATTGCTGATACCATAGTGCATGATTGGACGTGGTTCTTATCGAGCATGTCATAAAAGAAGACTAATGGTATATCGGGTTTTGGGTATGTGATTGTGTAGGCGACAAGGTAGCAACTTGTCGCCTTCACAATCACTTGTCACTTCTTTTTTACAGTTGTGCATCTAACCTAGCCCAATTTTGTTTTTGGCTGAATGTGGTTAAAGGGGCCTGCTGCCCCTTTGACTCTGCCTACCCCTTCGGGGATGATGAGCGTGAAGTTTATGTGATTTATAAAATTCGTATTAGGGAAACTTTTAATAGTTCATGAAAATAAAAGAGCACAGGAAAAAACATTTATTATGATCAAATGTCGTAAAAACTTACATTAGGTACCGAATACCCTTATTAAAAGTTTCCCTAATACAAATTTTATAAATCCAAAGGTTTCTAAAACAATAGTATTAATGTGAGGAGGTAAGTTTTTGTAAAATATCTCTTTTTATGACAGTTATAATATGTCACACAATAAAATTACATGCTAATATATAGAAACCTACATAATATAGGACATATGTAGTTAATTGACGAAGTATCAGTTATTGAATCGTTCATAGGCGAAAGGTCTAATGACGACCTGTGCTGTCGACGAATCGTACGCCGGTGAAATGTTCTGTTGGCGAAGCGGCGATATACGAAATGTTGTGTCGGCTGGCAGTTCTATGAAGAAACGAATGTCGGTGACCAGTTCCAGATTCAGTTTATGTATGTACCTATGTAAAAGTAGCCTATGTTTTTTGTTAGGGCTCAAAATTTGAGACGCAAATGGACAAACTGATAGGGCGACCTTCCCATTGATAATATAATTATTAACTATCAATACTTACACCGATAGTTCCAGTAGATGGATTTATGGCATTTCAAAGTACCTACAACATAGGTATATTCTTGTCTTGTCAGTTAAGTGTCGTAAATCCACTGAAGATAACAGTTGTGACAATTTGGGTATAAATTGGGAAAAATACAATGTTTAATTACAGTGTCCGGCAGTGTTCAAGATGAATCGTCTGGTGACTTTGTGTTTGGTGCTCTTCGCTGGTATGTAGATATTTCTAGGTTTTAATTGCTGTCTTAATTTGTCTGACATCAAATCGGAGTTTCGCGGAGATGTTTTAACCACATAAATTTCGTTTTAATGTGATGTTATAACGACAATAGGCACGAAATAGACTTTTCCAATTAATAAAAAAAATCTTTTTTAGACATGCGACATTTTAAATTTTAAATTAATCACGTTTCGAGAAAATAATGCTAATAAAATGTTGCAATATAATATTGACGTCAAAAACACTTCTAAAATTTTTTAAATAACTTGGTATTTAAAATTTTGACTTTCAAACTTCATGTTCAACTTCTGTACTGGTTATATAAGATTAGCACACTGATCACAGCGACTATTAAGACATAGTGGTTAGAATAAGTCCTACTCTTTGCAAGTTAAGAATAATTGTAAAATTTTTGTTAAAGATATTAAAAAAAAGTGTCAAATCAATTTACAATTAAAAAAAACGTTCAGTATGTAAAAAAATATATATCATCATCATTTTCCTAGCGTTATGTCCCGTGCTTAGACGGGGTCCGCTTAGACCATGATCCAGGATTTAGCGAGTCTGGTAATTACATTGAAGCGACTGCCGATCTGACCTTCGTAACCCTAAGATAGGGGAACCAGACAATTTTTGGATCATGGTTACAAATCCAAAGTTGTTTGAATTTGCAGGTTTAATCACGATGTTTTCCTTCACCATCGAGCTAGTGGTATGAATACCTACATAGATTTGAAAAATCCAGAGGTACGTGCCTGGGTTTGAACCCGCACTCCTCGGTTAAGAGGCGCGTGTCCTTAGACTGTGTCCAGTATAAGAATTTCTTTTTGACAGCTCTGTGAAAGATAAGTTAATGATGTTCGAATGATGCTCGAATGTGTGATGATTCCGAGTCTACAATTATCATTGATCGAATTAGATAAGTAGTTACATATATCGATACTGCGTACATTATAATCGATGTACCTAGATAAATATACATTAAAATTAAATATTATCTTGCAATAATTTACTGATATGTGGAATAAATATAAATCCGTGTGCGTTTCTGCGTCTTTCATGATTAATATGAAAACCGCCTCGACAGGTATCGTAGGAATCAGCATAAGAAAAAAATTAAGTAAAGTTAATATTTCAATTTATTGGTTTCAACTTCATGATATTGTTGTCTTTCAAATCAAATAACGTAATAAACCTTATTAACACATCAGAAATTTTTCTTGATCCTGGGTATATCTATACCCAGGATTTTAGGGAAGTGGCGTGAAGTTTAGTTATATAGTTAGTTTTAGTTAGATGTACCCATAGCTTGTGTAACCGATTGTAAATCGATGCATTATTTTCATACGAATAAGGTGCTGCACAGAGGTAGACACTTTTCTGTCTCGTGTCAGGTTCAAGCTACCATTGAATATTAATTTCTATATAACTAGTATGAAATCAGCCACTCCCTGCGCAGACGTAAAGATTTTTTGTGGCCTGTTGCTTCCACTTGACGAAAACTTGTTGCTGATCATAAAAGTGTTCGGTGTCAGTAACTGGAATCTAAAAGTCGTCGGTTTAAAATACATACATAACATATATAACATCACGCCCATAATCCCCAAAGGCAGAGTCAAAGAGGCAGCGTTCCCCTTCAACCACATTCAGCCAAAAATAAAGCCGGGCTGGGTTAAATAGAAAATTGTGAAAAAGCAGTGACAAGCGGCTAACGATAAACCATTAGTCGCCTTTACGACATGCTAGGCAAGAACTGCGCCGCGGGAGGCCACGTTGGGGTTTTAGTCGGTTCGAGTCCGACACACCGCCCTCTGCTTCCCCGAGCAGAGGGTGACGGCTCGTGGAAGTTTCCCCAATTAAAAAAGAAAAAAAAAAAAAAAAAAAACACTTATAAAGTGAAGCATTTTCTTACTAATTAATGCGTTATCAATATTGTAATGTACAGCAAAATTGTTATACCCTGTCCATCTTAATTTTTTTTTTGACAGTTCACATAGAACGTAACTGTCTCAGATTACGAATAAATTACCTACCTTCAGTATGCGTAGTAATAGAAATATTTACTTAATAATCTTATTCCGTAAAGTCAATAGTTTTTACAAGATAACTCACAATCGTTTTGCGTGTAAAATCCAGTTACGTTCTATGGCGACTGGTGATGGGATTGTTTAAGGTTGTTTGTATTTTAAATTCCCATGTTGTTCTGAGACTTGGCCCATGTTGATCTGCGACAAAAAAAAAGAATGTGCCAACTGTGGTTCTTGCCTAGCATGTCGTAAAAGGCGACTAATGGTTTACGGGCTTTTGGGTATGTGACTGAGTAGGCGACGAGCTAGCCACTTGTCACTGCTTTTTCACAGCTTTCCATCCAACCCAGCCCACTGCCCCATGTTGGTCTGGGATTTAAAAAGAATATGCCAACTGGGCATATTCTTTTTAAATCCCAAACCAACATGGAACAGTGGGCTGGATTGGATGGAAAACTGTGAAAAAGTAGTGACAAGCGGCTAACCTGTCGCCTACATAATCACACACCCAAAACCTGATAAACCATTAGTCGCCTTTTACGACATGCTAGGCAAGAACCACAGTTGGTACATTCTTTTTTTTGTCCCAGATCAACATGGGCCAAGTCCCAGAACAACATGGGAATTTAAAATACAAAAAACCTTAAACGATCCCATCACCAGTCGCCATAGAACGTAACTGGATTTTACACGCAAAACGATTGTCAGTTATTTTTTAAAAACTATTGACTTTACGGTCTTTTAATCTCTTTTTTATTTGGATATTAAATAAGCTAATTGAATAAGATTATTAAGTAAATATATTTCTCTTACTACGCATACTGAAGGTAGGTAATTTATTCGTAATCTGAGACAGTTACGTTCTATGTGAACTGTCAAAAAAAAAATTAAGATGGACAGGGTATAACAATTTTGCTGTACATTACAATATTGATAACGCATTAATTAGTAGGCAAATGCTTCACTTTATAAGTGTTTTTTTAAGCCTACGTAACTAAAAAGAATTTTATTTAACTTAATTTTATTTCTTCGAATCCCAATACGTTATGTATTATATATTCTGAAGTATATTATGTATTCTGCAGGGTTATTATGTAAAAATAAAAATAGTATTTATTCCTCATAGGAGATTCGGTGTAAGTTGCCAATCATGATATTTCATAACTAACTTCTGCTTGCGGATTTTCTCGCGTGGTACATCGAGGAAACATAGCTTATTGTGTTATTCTAATATATAAACTATACTATTGTAAAGTTTCATTAAAATCCATGTAGTACTTTTTGCGTAAAAGAATAACAAACATCCACACATCCATACAAAGTTTCGCGTAAGAAGTAAGATACTAGATACTCGCCCCGGCTTCGCACGGTGAGCGCAAGATAATATGATACTATACATGTAAACCTTCCCCTTAGATCATTTTACCTATTGGTTAAAACCGCGTCAACATCCCTTGCGTAGTTTAAAAGATAAAAGAGAACCAATCAGACAGACAAAGCGACTTTGTTTTATTATTTGTAAAGAAGATATAGTGCATTTTGTTGTTGTTGTCTCTTTAAATTTTTTTTTCTAACAACTGTTTAAATAGGATCAAATTTAAATGTCATACAACATCAGATACATTGATCTGACTCCGAACATGTAGTGGTATTACAAATATATACTTATTACTATAAGACGTAGTCATCATACGAATGTTTGTCTGGTGGGATCGAACCCACAACTGTTGGCGTATAGGACAGAGTCACTACCGAATGCGTCACAGACCAAGTCTTAACACTGTTTCTTTTTCAGGTACCTGCTTTGCAGGTCCTTTAAGCAACCACAGGATCGTAGGAGGCACTGCCACCACGATCGAGGAGTACCCGTCCATAGTCCAGCTCGAAGCCCTTAACTGGGGGAGGTGGGGTCAGTCCTGTGGCGCTAACATCTTGAACGAGCTGTACATATTGTCTGCTGCCCATTGCATCGAAGGCGGGTAAGTAAAGAATCTTCCCCCGTGTCTCAGACAGCACGTTAAGCCGTTGGTCCTGCGCCTGACCGCGCTCCGGTCATGTCGGATGATTGCCTTTTCATCGGACTATGAGAGTGAAGGGAGAGAGTGCACCTGTGTTTGCGCAGACACTTGTGCACAGTAATATCTCCTGCGTTTCCTCGTTAATCCTCGTTGAGATTGGCCGCTGTGACCCAAACCAGCTAGGAGGACATTACATTATTAATATCATCATGCCCGAATTCGACGAAAGTGTAGGCTTCTGCCTACACCTATCAATGAGCAGTACTTTCAGTTAAAATAAAGTAGCTAGGGTGAATGGAATTGTGAAAAAGTAGTGACAAGTGGCTTGCTTGTCGTCTGTACAGTCACATACGTGACAGCAGTAGCCAACAGTATTTTACGACATTTTGGACAAGGAACCCAGTTAACATATAATTTGAGGTCCTATTGACAAATCCAATACCGTGATCAGAATGTTTTCTTCTTCTTATCAAAGTCAAAGTCAAAGTCAAAATACTCTTTATTTATATAGGTTTGAAACAAACACTTATAAATCGTCAATTCAACAAGAAAATCAACTAATAATATGAATCTACCATTTTCTATCTTTTTACACATACATACAACCATATTTTACATTCCCTAAAATATGGTTGAGTGAAGCGATGGCTGACACATACGTCATGCTTGGGAACAGGTGCCACCTATGGGGACTGGTCTGCTCTGGTTTGGTTAATTTATGCTTAAATTTTGTAAACATCGTTATTTTATATTTTGGTGTCTGACAAGCCAACTTCACGACATGGTTCAAATGCAAATATGATCTATACACCCCTGTAAAATATGTTGTTGAAAAGAGTAACTACCGAGTTTCTTGCCGGTTTCTTCTCGGTAGAAGCAACATTCCGAACCGGTGGTAGATTCATATTATTAGTTAATTTTCCTATTGAATTGACGATTTATAAGTGTTTGTTTCAAACCTATATAAATAAAGAGTATTTTGACTTTGACTTTGACTTTAATGATCTTACCATTGATATTTTCCAGGAATTCCGCTGCACCCCAGCGCCGCATCAGGGCCGGAACCACCTACCGCAACTCCGGCGGTGTGATCATCAACATCGCTCAGGTGTTCAACCACCCCGAATACCGAGTTGTCGCTCGCTACGATGCTGACATCACCGTCATCCGCCTTGCTGGCTTCCTTCAGCTAGGACCTACCATTCAGATGACGTCCATCCCGTTACCCGATTCTTTTATTCCTGACAACTCTCCTGTAGTTCACGCTGGTTGGGGTGCCATCAGAGTGAGTCAAAAAAATTTACAGTCGTTTGACTAGTGAGAAGATTTGAATTCTTTAAATTAATATTTTCTCACTAGTACATTAAAATAAGTTCTTACCATAGAGTTATGTACTGTGCTTAGTCGGAGTCTGTTATGACCATGTATCGGGATTAACAAGCCTGGCTTAAAAAAAAACAATATTCACTTTGTATTGTAGCCTGTTTTGCATGCATAAGATATATTTGTATCATAAAAGCTAATTCTTATTCATTTCTAAACAAGAATAGAATTAACACTGTTTTTATTATTAAATTTGTAACGTCCACTGTTTCAGTCTAGAATTTTTGCAATCAAAAACAACAGGGTTTACATTGTGTTATCGTGTATTCATTAAAAGTGAAGCAAGTAGATCAATGTTTTATTATATATGCATTACTAAGCCACTATAGAAGAGGCAGTACACATATTAAATATAAATTATCATTGCAGTCTCAAGGCCCTGCTTCTTCAGTGCTCCTGTACACCCAAATCTACACAATCAACAACGATCTGTGCCGTGAGCGATACTTGTTGGCGCGCCCAAGTCCTGGTACCGTGACCGCCAACATGATCTGCTCTGGTCTTCTGGACGTCGGCGGGCGGGACGCTTGCCAGGGCGACTCCGGTGGCCCCCTGTACTTGAACAACGCCACCATCGGCGTCGTGTCCTGGGGCCAGGGCTGCGCTGACGCCTTCTTCCCCGGAGTCAGCACCGCCGTCGCTCCTTACACCACCTGGATCCTTAGTATCGCCAGCCAGGCTTAATCTATCTGTGCTGTAATTGGTGTACTTTATTATTTTAATAAAATTTCAAGTAAGCTTTAATTTTGATTTATTTTATTCTTAAACTAAACTAAAACTAAACTTAACTTCATGCCCCTCCCCTTTTTTATTTATGATACCAAATATTAGCCGGTTGATTCCATTGAGCTATACGCTAGTAATAATAGTTCAATGTTTGATCTCTCGATCATTTATCTATAGTCCATTTCACCTAACAAGAGTTCTGTGACACTTTGAATTTGACGTTAATAGTTATGCATCCGTATGACAGCCATTCGATTTTCTTTTTATTTCGATAAAAGTTCTAGGGCAGTTAAATCTTTTTTATTTTTATTTTTTTGATTCCTGATGAAAATGAAAATTGTTACAAACTATGATTTATTTTTATATAAATACTGGTATTCACACGTAAATAATATGCAGATATGTCTTAAGCGCGCGCGATCGGAAGACTCGGAATCATCCAAATGAGGATGGTTTGTTTTTGTTTGTGTTTTAAGGGACACTTCTTTATTGTCACTGGGTTCAAAACATATTTTCGGTTAAAATGTACGCTTATGAAATTTCTTTTGTAAATATCGTAACTTGATGGCAAGATGCCGGTCGTATCGATTTATGATGTGACGTGAATAGTAGTGTCAATCTCTATGAGTAAACTTTCCGATTCCCGTATTATGCAATTTATACGATATTTTTCTAATTTTAAATTATTAATAAATTTTTGAAGAAAATTGATAAACCGTGTTTAAATTAATAAATGGAGATAATTATTTAAAAAATTAAGATGCATGAAAAGGAGTATTGGCAGGGGAATGTTCTTAGGTGAAACAGACTTGTGACTAATGTATACCCAAGTTTCTTAAAAATGTATGAGGTTATATAAACCTACATGAAAGGTATATAGTAAAGATCTCAAAGCCAAATACTTTGTATCTACCTATTTCAATATATTATAAAATACATACTTACATTGACTCTGCCTACCTCTTCGGGAATTATGGGCGTGATGTTATCTTTGTATGTATTATATATTATGATTCTTTGAAATAGGAATATCGGTGGATGGGAGACGTAATAACATAGACTATGGATGATTGTATGTCCCATGTTGGTCTGGGACTTGGCCCATGTTAATCTGGGACAAAAAAAAAGAATGTGCCAACTGTGGTTCTTGCCTAGCATGTCGTAAAAGGCGACTAATGGTTTACGGGCTTTTGGATATGTGTCTAAGTAGGCGACGAGCTAGCCACTTGTCACTCCTTTTTCACAGCTTTCCATCCAACCCAGCCCACTGTCCCGTGTTGGTCAGGGATTTAAAAAGAATATGCCAACTGTGATTCTTGCCTAGCATGTCGTAAAAGGCGACTAATGGTATATCGGGTTTTGGGTGTGTGATTGTGTAGGCGACAGGTTAGCCGCTTGTCACTGCTTTTTCACAATTTTCCATCTAACCCAGCCCGGCTTTATTTTTGGCTGAATGTGGTTGAAGGGGCTTGCTGCCCTTTGACTCTGCCTACCCCTTCCGGGATTATGGGCGTGATGTATGTGTGTATTTCATTAAATTTTAATACAAATGTCAACTTCATATGCGTAAAGATAAAAAAAAAACTGGAATTCTGTAAATTAAACTTTTGGAATGTTTTCTCATCTCGAGTTGGGTCCTACATTTTACTACACTAGCTGTACCCGGGGTTTATGGTAAATGTTATATAGCCTATAGTCTTCCTCGATAAAAGTAGGTAAGTAGTTCCTGAGATTAGCGCGTTCAAGCAAACAACAAACAGACTCTTCAGCTTTACAATATCTATTTATTAATCTGTGGTATTAATAAGTATAGATATGTCTAATGAAAAGACCAAATAATATTTGTTATCATTTTATCATCTTCTTGTTGGTATACAGGGTGGACCTTATAACGAGTCCATTCACAATATATATGAACCGCAATAACGCTGTATAATAGACCAAAAAATAAAAATAATATATAATTTTTTGACGGGCTCGATGGCGCATTCAGTAGTGACCCTGCCCCACGCGCCAAGAGTTGTGGGTTCGATCCCCACCCAGGAAAAATATTCGTATGACAAATACTTGTGTTTGTTCTGTGTCTGGGTGTTAATATCCAATATTTAAGTCTATATTTGTAATACCACTGTTTCTGATATCCGTAACACAAATGCCTAAGCTACTTATCTCGGAGTCAGATCAATGTATGTGATGTAGTCGGATATGAAATTCACTGATGTGCAAACCCTATTTCAGTAAAATTAAAGAGCTAACTACGCAGAATCTAACTAAATTTCTACCTAATTCGCGGAACGACAAACATTTTTAAGATTTTAAATTGACAACATATTTTTTTTTCCAACTTTAAATTTTTTGAAGCCAGTACTTGAATATAATGGCATCCTTGTATTTAGGTAGCAAACATATATAAATAAAAAACAGGAAAACTATTAGAGTAGACAATTATTAGGAAAGTAGGCTTTTATATACCGCAGCTGTGAGCCAAATAAACTGGCTTAGAATTTTTACTCCTGATTTTTACATATTATTTACTTTTCAAATTAAAATCAAATACATAACATCACGCATCCCGCATCATCAATCCCCGAAGGGGTAGGCAGAGTCAACGGGGCAGCAGGCCCCTTTAACCCCATTCAGCCTAAAATAAAACTGGGCTGGGTAACATTGTGAATTGTGAAAAAGTATAAAAGTAGTAAGTGGCTAGCTCGTCGCCTACACAATCACATACCCTAAACCCGATATGCTGTTAACCACCTTTTACGACATACTAGGCAAGAAACGCAGTGGACGAATTCTTTTTAAGTCCCAGACCAACATGAGACATCAAAATATTTTAGAAATAATATCTACTATTGTGTATATTATTTAAATAAACTGTCTAGATGGATCCCCTGCAGCAATATTTCTACATTGTGCCGTCGATAAAAAAAATATGAATATTAGATCTAACAAAGGAAATTGTGGCTGAGTACCAACAGTGACCGGGTTTAAAAAAAAAATAATTGATTAATTAATTATTTGATTCTGCTGTAAGTAAATGTCAAAAAAGTAAAGTTAGCCTAAGAGGGTATCAAATATTATCTGCCTAAATTGATAGGTCAAGCCAATATTTTAGTTCTTCACTAAAGAAACCCCCGCTTACGAATTAATAACCATTTTTTAATCACGCCGACGTAGACCCTCTGACCAAAGACTAAACCACCTGGTCCACATTAGTCTTTAGTAATCGATAGAGTCCGACCGAAACTGGTTTTCCGGCCGAAACCGAAACCGAAATTTCGGCCGTGGCTTCAGTTTCGGCCGAAACCGAAACCGAAACCGAAACTCACGTGGTCATGTAAAATTCCTTAAAATACTAAAATTTTGTGCATTTTACCCATTTTTCTGAATTAAATAGGACATGAAATGGAAACACAGTACATAAATTAAGTTTATTGTAATAATTTATGTAATATAATATAAAAAAATATTAATAATATGTCCCATGTTGGTCGGGGACTTAAAAAGAATGTGTGAAAACAGTGTTTCTTGCCTAGCATGTCGTAAAAGGCGACTAATGGTATATGGGGTTTTGGGTATGTGATTCTAAAGGCGACGAGCTAGCCACTTGTCATTACTTTTTCACAACTTTTCCATCTAACCCAGCCCATTGTCCCATGCATGTTGGTCTGTTACTTAAATAGAATGTGCCATCTGTGGTTCTTGCCTAGCATGTCGTAAAAGGTGACTAATGGTATATGGGGTTTTGGGTATGTAATTCTAAAGGCGACGAGCTAGCCACTTGTCACTACTTTTTTACAATTGTCCATCTAACCCAGCCCATTGTCTCACGTTGATCTGGGACTTAAAAATAATGTGCTATCTGTGGTTCTTGCCTAGCATGTCGTAGAAGACGACTAATGGTGTATCGGATTATGGGTATGTGATTGGGTGGGCGACAGGCTAGCTACTTGTATCCACTTTTTCACAATTTTCCATTTAACCCAGCCCAGTTTTGTTTTTGGCTGAATGTGGTTAAAGGGGCCTGCTGCCTCTTTGATTTTGCCTACCCCTTTGGGTGTTATGGGCGTGATGTTATGTATGTATTAATAATATTTTTATTATATTTTCATGCCCATGTTGGTCAGGGACTAAAAAAAAATGTGCCAACTGTGTCTCTTGCCTAGCATGTCGTAAAAGGCGACTAATGGCATATGGGGTTTTGGGTATGTGATTGTGTAGGCGACGAGCTAGCCACTACC
Source organism: Glyphodes perspectalis (assembly GCA_951394215.1). Classification (NCBI taxonomy): domain Eukaryota; kingdom Metazoa; phylum Arthropoda; class Insecta; order Lepidoptera; family Crambidae; genus Glyphodes; species Glyphodes perspectalis. The sequence continues at coordinate 11,376,275 of OX596219.1, forward strand.
TTTTCACAATTTTCCATCTAACCCAGCCCAATTTTATTTTTGGCTGAATGTGGTTAAAAGGGCCTGCTGCCTCATTGACTCTCCCTACCCCTTCGTGGATTATGGGCGTGATGTTATGTATGTATGTATTTTTCAAATTAAGTTCTCATAGCAAAATGTTTATCAATAATCAATAATCAAATCACTAATTCTTACTGTTTCAATAAATACTAAGTATTGTATTTGTACTTAGTAGAATCATAAATCTCTTATAAGTACCTCTTATATAAAAATAAAAATTACTAAAATTACTATTACAGTCTTAGTTCCAGTCTTAACAAAGATAATCAAATCACACGTTTAGAATTAACAAAGATACCTAGATCACAATTAGTAGGACAGTCATACTTACATTTAGAATTAAAAAACTCCCTACTGAACTACAGTAAACATTTATAAAATCAAATAAAAAACACAGGGCCGCCATCGTCCGCCAAAGCGTTGCCGCGAGAAACAAAGTTAAGCGAGCGTGCACGAAAACTTCCGAAACCAGTTTCGGTTTCGGCAAAAGTTTCGGCCAATTTTGGCCGAAACCGAAACTTCCGGCGAAACTTGAATTTTGGCCGAAACTCGGCCGAAACCGAAACCGAACCCGAAACTTCGGTCGGACACTAGTAATCGATGATGTAGATCAGAGATGGAAGGGAGTACCTTCCATCTCTGATCTACATAATCGATTCGATATAGAAATAAGAGTGAATGCAGGCAATAGGGTGAATGGAGCGTTAGGAAAACTTCTAGGCAGTAAAGTCCTAATTCTAGCTTTGGCCCAGCTCGTTATACATAATGCGGTGCTAATTCCATCGCTAACACATGGAAGCGCAGAAAGAACATGAAAGTAGAATAAACGCGGTCGAGATGCGTGCGCAGCGGAAAATCTGCGGTGTATCGCTCACAAACTGCGTTCGGAATGATGATGTAAGAAAGAGAGTTGGTCTGAAGGACAGCGTCGGAGTCAAGGTAAGAAGAGGCATGCTCCGGTGGTTCGGACATGTGGAAAGAATGGATGACGAAAGATTGACTAAACAGATATACAATGCGAATTTGGAAGGATGTAGGAGCCGCGGAAGGCCCAGACTCACCTACCACGAACAGATTGGTCGTGTATTAAAATAAGGTGATGTTAGGAGTCATAAAAACCGTAGAGCTTGTATGAAAATGATTATGAATGTTGAAGAGGCGAGTGAGGTGTGTAAGGATCGTGCCATATGGCGTTCGGTTCTCTCTGCCTACCTCGCTAGGGAAGTGGCATGAAGTTTAGTTAGTTAGTTAGTTAGTTAGTTAGTTAGTACATTGTTTTATAAATATGTCTATGACATCATGTTAGTTAGTTCTTTGTTACTTATGTAAGATGTAAAATAATGTGTTTGCGAACTGCTAGGCTAGATATCCACTTAGGATATCTATATATTAATTACCTGGTGTACAAGATATGTATTTTGGATAATTAAATAAATTGATTGATTGATTGATATCATAACTATAAAGGTGTGCAGCAATGACGCGTTTACGATATGGTGGGCATAAGCCCTTAATTGATATGTTTCCGTATAAAAGTGTTGGCTATCTGAAGACGCTCCAGTATCGTGCGCTGTTATAATGGCTTGCCTGGTAGCGTTCGCTTTGCTGTTTTTTGCAGGTGATTGACTCCTTTAATATTATCATCATACATACATTCATACATGGCCCGACTGGCCTAACCCGTTGGTCGAGTGGTCAGAGACCCTGGCCATGAAACCAAGGGTCGTGAATTCGAATCCCGCAAGGGGAAAATATTTCGTATGATAAACATGGATATTTGTACTTGAGTCATAGATGTTTATGTGTTATGATGTACAGTCTGAACAATTGATTTATTTAATTATTTGTACATATGTAACATCACGCCCATAATCCCCGAAGGGGTAGGCAGAGTCAAAGGGGCAGAAAGCCCCTTTAACCATATTCAGCCAAAAATAAATCATCATCATCAGTAATATTATAATGCTTGGCTATATTTGACGGCCACTAACTTTTTATATTTTAATTTGTACATCTTTCCTTTGAAATTGGTCTATCTATGTAGTATCTTTTTATTCATCAAAGAGGCGTTGTATAGTCCCCATTATTAAAGTAAAAATTTGTGAGAATATATTGATGTAAAACCGGATTTGGAGTTTGTATATCCTATTCAGAATCATCTTGGATCGAAATTCGCTTTTCGCTTTAGCGAGTACCGTACCTTGATCGTCAACTTCTGTTGACTGGTGATGGCCCAGTGGTCAAAATTCGACCATAATTCGGATATAAAATTCTTCGAACTAACACCCTAGTTCCAAACTAAGCTATATGCTTGTTCCTAGTACCTAGTGTCCAATGGATACTAGGTGAACGGATAGACATACTTAAATACGTCTATAAACATCCATGACTCGAGTACAAATGTTATTGTTCATCACACGAAACATTTTCCCATAGCGAGATTCGAACCCGGGACCCTCGGTTTCGTGGCCAGGGTCTCTGACCACTCGACCAAAGGGCCCGTTTATATTGGTAGTGTTGTTGAATTCCTTAATACAACCAACTGCACAGCCTTTATCAGTTTACTTGTCAGGCCACGTCAACTCTTGTAATCGTGGTGTTAAGTGCTTATACATGACTTAATTTTTATCTTTATTATTATAATATTGTATCTTTACACTGTGTCGAAATGAATTCAATATAATCTCAAATAGGAGGCCATACACGCCTGATTGTGTTTTGGAATACATAATTTTTTTATCTATACTAATAATATAAAGAGGTAATATAATAATAAATAAATTCTCCGGACTGACACACCAATTCCCTAGTTCCTAACTAAGCGTATGCGCATCGGGAGGCCATATTGGGTTTTAGTCGGTTCGAGTCCGACACACCGCCCTCTGTTTCCCCAAGCAGAGGGTGACGGCTCGTGGGAGTTTCCCCAATAAAAAAAAAATTAACGGATAGACATACTTAAATACGTTTATAAACATCCATGACTCGAGTACAAATGTCCATGTTAATCACACGAAACATTTGACCTTGAAAGCAGTCTCTGAGCACCCGACCAAAAGTTTGTGAGGTTGTTGTAATCTCTGGATCAACTGAACCGATTTAGAAACTTTTGTATCCAATAGAGAGCCACATTATATGTTAATGATAAAGGATATATATTATATAAGGCTATATTTTATCCCCATTTTCCCACGGAACGGTTGTTATGCGGGTGTAACCGCGGGACGCTGCTAATGGCTAATAAATTTAACTCTTTGCTTCTCCTTTAATTTCATCATCTTACTAGCGTTATGTCCCGTGTTTAGACGGGGTCCGCTTAGACCATGATCCAGGATTTAGCGAGTCTGGTAATTACATTGAAGCGACTGCTGATCTGACCTTCGTAACCCTAAGATAGAGGAACCAGACAATTTTTAGATCATGGTTACAAATCCAAAGTTGTTTGATTTTGCAGGTTTCATCACGATGTTTTCCTTCACCGTCGAGCTAGTGGTATAAATACGTACATAGATTTGAAAAATCCAGAGGAACGTGCCGGGTTTGAACCCACACTCCTCGGTTAAGAGGCGCGTATCCTTACCTTGAGCTACCACCGCTCCCTCTTCTCCCTTAATTTATTAAATCTTAATTATTCATATTATTAAAAATATTAATTAGACCGTAGAGCTTGTATGAAAACGATCATGATTGTTGAAGAAGCAAGTGAGGTGTGTAAGTATCGCGCCATATGCCGTTCGGTTCTCTCTGCTTAACCCGCTAGGGAAGTGGCGTGAAGTTTAGTTAGTTAGTTAATTAGAATCGGTCAGAGACTTTGACCTATTTTGTAGTAACAAAATTAGCTTAGTATTTTTGATACGGAATTAAAGTACCGCATGAATTCATTGGGTCAACTTAACTGGAAGTATTACCCCCTCAGAGGAAATTAGCATACAGTAGAGTCTGACAAGCCTTAGTGTTAAATGTCATAAATTATTTACCTTGGACTTTCTCTCTTAGACAAAGGTAAATACCATTTAAGACATATACTCATTTAATATTGCAGGTTTCTGCCATGGGGAGTCTTCGAGGGTTGTTGGGGGTGACTCAGCCTCTATTGAGCAGTACCCTTCCCTGGTGCAAGTGGAATTCCTGAACGCCTGGTCTAACTTGTGGTCTCAGAATTGCGCTGGTATAGTCCTCAATGAGGTGTTCATTCTATCCGCTGCACATTGCTTCGAAGGCAGGTCAGTATAAAGTGTTAAAATAGAATAACTAACTAACTAACTAACTAAACTTCACGCCACTTCCCTAGCGGGGTAGGCAGAGAGAACCGAACGCCATATGGCACGATCCTTACGCACCTCACTCGCCTCTTCAACATTCATAATCCTTTTCATACAAGCTCTACGATATTTATGACTCCTAACATCACCTTCTCTTAATACACGACCAATCTGGTCGTGGTAGGTGAGTCTGGGCCTTCCGCGGCTCCTACATCCTTCCACATTCGCATTGTATATCTGTTTAGTCAATCTTTCGTCATCCATTCTTTCCACATGTCCGAACCACCGGAGCATGCCTCTTCTTACCTTGACTCCGACGCTGTCCTTCAGACCAACCCTCTTTCTTACATCATCATTCCGAACGCAGACTGTGAGCGATACCCCGCAGATTTTCCGCAGTGCACGCATCTCGATTAAAATAGAATACTTACTATTAACATTGGAAGGTGTGTTGGTGGTTTGTGAACGTTGCGGTTAAAACCTGGGCATGTACTCTGAATGTTTAAATACCTCTTCTAGATTAATCATTAGTTCTAATGATAAGATTCCACATCACCATCTAGTGAGATCACTAGATGGTAAATATAGATATATTTACTAATATTATAAAGGGGAAATATTTAAGAGCGGTGGTAGCTCAATGGTAAGGACACGCGCCTCTTAACCGAGGAGTGCGGGTTCAAACCCGGGCATGTACCTCTGGATTTTTCAAATCTATGTACGTATTTATACCACTAGCTCGACGGTGAGGGAAAACATCGTGATGAAACCTGCAAATTCAAACAACTTTGGATTTGTAACCATGATCCAAAAATTGTCTGGTTCCCCTATCTTAGGGTTACGAAGGTCAGATCGGCAGTCGCTTCAATGTAATTACCAGACTCGCTAAATCCTGGATCATGGTCTAAGCGGACCCTGTCTAAACACGGGACATAACGCTAGGAAGATGATAAAGGGGAAATATTTGTTTGTTTGTTTGTATTAATTAGGCTTCGAAAGTACTGGACCGATTTGAACCAATAGAAAGCTATTTTAACAGCGAGTAACATAAGCTATATTTTATCCCTGTATTCCCACGGGACTATGCAAGTGAAATTGCGGGGTGCTGCTAGTATTTTATACAAAGATCATTCTTGAAAGCCTTTTTGATAAATAAGTCAATAAATAATAAATAAATATCCCACAACATCACATTCATTGATCTGACTCCGAACTACATAGATTGCTTAACTTGTGTTACGGATATCAGGTTCAACAGTGGTAGCGCCCTGCAGGGGGGGCCCCGAATACTCCTGAGGTATCCCTGCCTGTCGTAGGAGGCGACTAAAAGGGCCTTTGGGGTCGTGGGGGTTGGGGAAGGGGTTCTCTGGCCCTCTATCGTCCCCGGAGAAGCCGACTGCAGGTGTTACACCCGGTCCGTTAGGATAGGGTACACAGCTGTCTATGTGGTCGTGAAACACCACCCTAGGTGTCTGGGGGAGAATACCACTCCCTCGAGATGGGCCGCTAGGCGGCAGCGCGCGCTACGTAGACTTTTCGAGATGAATCCCGACAGTGGGGATCCCGTTGGTTTTGCGTTAGCGCCCAAAGAACGACAGCCTTGAGGTTTAGTCGGTAGGGTCTCCGGAGATTGCTACCGGTTTCGAGCCCGACTCACCCTTTTAGGTCCACCCAGGACTCTAACTGGATGGTGCGTAAGTAAGCATTCCTCAAGTAAAAAAAAAAAAAAAAAAAAAAAAGGTTCAACAGTGGTATTAAAAATATATATTTAAATATTAGATATGAACACCTAGACACAGAACAATCACATGTATTCATCACAGGAATGTTTGTCCTGTGTGGGGATCGAACCTCCAACTCTTGGCGCATAGGGCAGGGTCACTACCAAATGCGCCATCGAGCCAGTCAAATGATACTAGCACTGTTCTATATTCCAGCAACTACAAACCTTCGCAGCGCCGGATCCGAGCAGGGACCACCTACCGGGACAGCGGCGGCGTAATAGCCTACGTGGCCGGCGACACCAAGCACCCCTCCTATGGGGTGGCCTCCAGATGGGACGCCGACATCACCGTCGTCCGCCTGGCCTCATTCCTGGTCTTCAGCCCTGTCATACAGCAGGCCCTGATTGTCGCCCCAGATAATGACACCCCGGATAATTTGCCGTTGGATGTTGTCGGATGGGGACATACTAGTGTAAGATTATCTGGGCTAATTTTCTTAACCTTTTTGAATTTGAGATGTATAATATATAGGCTCAAAAAAAAAGCTCTAAAACATTCGCTTACGCGGGGTATTCAAATTCGATAATGAAAGTCTGGATTTTCACACTTAATACGTATTCATGCCAATAGTTTGGCGGTAAATAAATAAAATAAATAAATATCCGACTACATCACATACATTAATCTGACTTCAAGGTAATCAGCTTAAGCATTTGTGTTACGGATAGCAGAATCAACAGTGGTATTACAAATATATACTTAAATATTGGATATTAACACCCAGACACAGAACAAACACAAGTATTTATCATACGAATGTTTTTCCTGGGTGGGGATCGAACCCCACAACTCTTAGCGCATGGGGCAGGGTCACTACCGAATGCGCCAAGAAAGAAAATCATTATAGAAACACCTGCATATTAAAATAACGAAGGATGTCTGACCTTCATCAATCATCAATGTTTAGTTCCTCTATACAACGATTACGATGGTCATGCGCCATCGTTTCATGTTTAGCCAGGCTCCCTAAGTCTAGGATCATGGTCCGAAAGAACTCCAATTAAGGTTGAGTCACAACGCTAGGAAGATTTACAGAAACCACACCCTTACGTGTATAGCCCGACCTTACTTTTGACCTTAAGCAAAAACTGACTGCCTCGTTGATTTACTGGTAGCATGCGCCAAAGAATCAAGAGGGCCTGGATTCAAATTCCGAGTTAGATAAAAATTGTGGTTGTATATTTCAATAATAGGAACAAAAAAAAAGTTGGCGGTCATCCCCGTGCCTTGGAAAACACGTTTAGCTGTTTGTCCTGCGCTTGAATTCACTGGCTATGCAGGGCTGCAATTTCAACAAAAGATGAGAATGAAGGAATAGGGAATGCATGCATGTTTGACACTTGTCCGCTTTAACATCTCGTGTAGTTGGGTAATCCTTGTTAAGGTTGTCCGCCATGACCGAAATCGGGTAGGAGGATATTATCATTATAAACAAAAGTATGACTATTCCTCTGTACCGTTTACAGGAAGGCGAACCCGCCACCGAACTCCAGCACACCTCCGTCTACACCATCAACAATGCCATCTGTCGTCAGCAGTATGAACAGCTCTCTAATCCTGCTGTTGTCACCGAAAACATGATCTGCACTGGAGTACAAGAAGGAGGCCGTGACCACTGCCAGGGAGACGCTGGGGGCGCCTTGTACTATGACAGCATAGTCCTTGGAGTCATCTCTTGGGGCTACCGCTGTGGGAACCCGAACTACCCAGGAGTCAGCACCTCTGTGTCGCCGTTCTCCAACTGGATCCTATCTGTTACTAGTTCGCTTTAATAGAAGTAAAATCGTTACTAGTTCGCTTTAATAGAAGTAAAATCCTCAAGATTTTCTTAAATTAATAAAAAAATTGAAGTTTGAATTTATTTATGAATATATACATATTATCACTCCCGTAATCCCCGATGTAGGCAGAGTCCAGGAAGCAGTAAGCTCTTATAAATCGATATAATCGATTCGAGTGGTCTGAGACCCTGGCCACAAAACTAAGAGTCGCGGGTTCGAATCCCGCTAGGGGCTAATGTTTCGTGTGATAAACATGGATATCTGTACTCAAGTCATGGATGTTTATAAACATATTTAAGTATATCTATCCGTTTACTTAGTATAGCACAAGCATGAGCTTGGTTTGGAACTAGGGAATTGGGCTGTCAGTCTGGAGAATTTATATACTTCTAGACAATAAAAAAATAGCTGAGTTAGATGAAAATTATGAAACAGCAGTAAAATGGCCAACTCGACGCCACAATCTCTAACCCATTCGATTAGTCGCCTTTTACGACAAGCAAGGTAAAATTTAAGTGGAATTGGAAGTGGAACAATATACTTTTCTTTTATATTGTTCCATGCTAGAACTGGGGGGGGGGGGGCTTATTATTTTTTGCTAAGTGTGGTTAAGGGTCTAGCTGCCCTTTTTCACTTTGTCTATCCTTTAGATATTGCGGGCGTGGTCATTTGCATGCACGCCACTGAAACCATCAGTACCTACATATTAATATGTACGAAGCCATTTCGCTATCAATTTTTAAGTATTAAGAGCTTTACTAATACTCAAAAGTGAGAGACACGTTATCAGTATGTTTAATGATTGAATTTCATGTGGACAGAGTCGCGAGCAAAAGTTAGTCGCTAATAAATATCAAGTCACTTTTCATATAAAAGAGTATTTGTAAAAAGTAGTTCTTCAATTTATTTAAAATCAATAAGAACAGCTGACTTTCATAATTACATTAAGTATATATTATATACATATATATTTGCATACCAGTTTTATAGGAAGTTAATTTATAGCTTTCACTAGTACTATAAATTCACTACTTAACTTGACAACCGACGTTCCAGAAATTTCTATCCAATTTAATTGGATAGAAATTAAATTGGATACAAATTTCTGAAAAAAGATTTCTGGAAATTTCCGCAATTAATCTATTGGATAATTTGGTTAAGTGTTGAAATAATAATGAAAAATACATAGACAGGCGGAACACAAAATATATAAGGATATATATAAAAAAAGAAATTCGGAAATCGGTTAACAATTCTCAAAGATATCGAGTAACATACCTACATACAAAAAAAAAACAGTTGAATTGAGAACCTCCTCCTTTTTTTTTTAAGTTGGTTAAAAATATTATCTAATATAGTACCAAGAGACGAGGTCTGGACAAAGTTTAAGTGTTGACACCACGTACCTAACCCGATATTTTAAGTTTTAAAAGTTTTTTTTTATTTTTTTATTTTGCTTAATCTAAGAAGTTGATTTGAAAATAATGAGCATTATCTGTAGTACCAATTTATTATCAGTATGTACATATGATATCGATTTATATAATTGACAGAATAGCCTCGAATACTATACTAAATTCTGCAATAAATCTTCATATGATAATACAAGCTTGCATCATAAATTAATTTGTATAAATTCTTCCATTCTAGGGACATACCCGTTCTCGATTCATTTTGATTATTGTTTTTTGTTTAGTAAAATAAATTCATTTCCTGAAGGAGTATGTTTTTTTACAGAAATAAGTTTTCAACTAAAAATCACCGCAACAAAAAAACTCAAATATTGTCTCACTTCTTCTTTTTAAAAGGCACCCTATTGTTAAGACTCCGCTGTAAGTCTGTCTGTCTATCTGTCTGTCCGACTGTCTGTCACCAGGCTGTGTCTCATGAACCGTGATAGCTAGACACTAGAAATTTTTACAAATGATGTATGTCTGTTGCCGCTATAAAACTAAAAACAGAATAAAATAAATATTTAAGGGGGGCTCTCATACAATAATCCGTTGAAATAGGGATGATGACTGCATTAAAAAAATATACATTACTATTTTGCAGGTTGCAGACTAAGCAGAATTTTTAGTCATCTTGCCTATTCACAGAATATATATTTAGTTGTTTAGTGTCTAATATTGTAAAGATAATGGTACGGAACCCTTCGAGCGTGATTCCGACCCGCACTTGGCCAATTTTTAATTACACTATGTCACTGAAATATGTATCCGATAGTAGGAAAGGCTCTTATGATGGAACATTCTCGAATCACTTGAATTCAAATGTAATAATATTTAGATGCCCTTTTAGTGCTATGAGAGATTAGAGCGGTGGTAGCTCAATGGTAGGATACGCGCCTCTTAACTGAGGAGTGCGGGTTCAAACCCGACACGTACCTCCAGATTTTTCAAATCTATGAACGTATTTATACCACTAACTCGGCGGTGAGGGAAAACATCGTGATGAAACCTGCAATTTCCAACAACTTTGGTTTTGTAACCATGATCCAAAAAATGTTGCCTTAGGGTTACGAAGGTCAGATCGGCAGTCGCGTCAATGTAATTACCAGACTCCCTAAATCCTGAATCATGGTCTAAGCGCACCCTGTCTAAACACGGGACATAGCGCTAGGAAGATGAGATGCCCTTTTAGAGCTAAGCGCACACCTCGAATTGTTTGCACGTGTCGTCCATGGATAAATACTTTAGTAATAATAAGTACCTATTTCGATTATTCGATTCATTATCGACTGCCATGGATTTACAAAATTATGATAAGGGCACTTTTATACAGATAGCGGTATAAAAGTGCAAAACTGTATTTGTCGCAGTTAGATACTTCAAGAACTGTAGTCTGCGGTTAATATGGCTCATCTAATTACGATAGCTTTGCTCCTATTTGCAGGTTGGTGGTGGTCCTATTTCTTTTATACCTTTTTTTTTTTTCACGTCGCCGCGGGGGGACGATATGGTTATGTGGGACTCCCAGGGACCTCTGTATCAGGAGACCCCTCTCTGGCCAAGATGGTAACGGCCGGGGTATACCCACTAAAACTCCGGGATGCATCCTCCACGCCGACTGAGGCTTCGCGGGTGCCCCTAAGGAATCCTCCGCTAGGTCTCAGCGTCAACCCGCTATCGGGCACCTGCGTCAAGGGTAGAGACGAACGGATCCTACCAGTCGTCTCCCCAGTCGGGTAGGTCCGTTAGGCGTGAGTCAGAGCCCCCTGACCTTGACCCGCTGGACCCACCAGGAGAGACGTGTTAGGGACACCCAGCACGTCTTGACTCCTCTGCCCAGGAATCAGACGCTGATTGTCGCGATCGGCGTCGCGGGCCCACTCTCGCGCTGTGCCCTCTACTGCATTAGAGGGACACGCGGAGAGTGTCTCGTCGAGGGGCCGCCTTCCACCCGGTGGCCCAAATTGAGAGCAGAGCCCTCTCGACGCGGTGAGAGACCTCCCCGCGTAAAAGTTGTGGATTCGATCATCGAATCGATTCATCCAGGACGAACATTCGTGTAATATGTGAATACTGATTACTAGGTCTAGATGATAAAATCGAATACATAAGTAGGTACATATATATTTGTGACACCACTGTTTTTTTTATTTGTAATTCTGATATGCGTTACACAAGTGCTTAAGTTATTAACCTCAGAATATACATACATAAAACATTAGCTCTCTCATCCATAAGAGAGCAATAAAGTATTGAGTATTATGTCCTATTGATACATACCTACTGGCAGTCAAAACGTTCTGCGAACTTGCGCTCTGGCCTGTGCCCTGCCCACCAGGACTTAGATAAGCATCTCTTGCGCATTATATGAGTGTAGATAAAATATAATAATTTTGTAACTTTGTACATTACAGGATCCTGCTATGCCTCCCAAAGGATTGTAGGCGGCAACGACGCGGCCATTGAGAGCTACCCTTCAGTGGTGCAAGTCGAGTTCCAGGGCGTCGCCTCAGGAACATGGTCGCAGAACTGTGGTGGTGTCATCCTGAACAACATCTTTGTTCTGTCAGCTGCAAACTGCTTTTCTGGCCTGTAAGTGAAGTCCTGAGCTGTGAAATATTTTAACTATTGTCATCTTCCTAGCGTTATGTCCCGTGTTAAGACGGGGTCCGTTTAGACCATGATCCAGGATTTAGCGAGTCTGGCAATTACATTGAAACGACTACCGATCTGACCTTCTTAACCCTAAGTTAAGGGAACCAGCCAATTTTTGTATCATGGTTTCAAATCCAAAGTAGTTTAAATTTGCAGGTTTCATCACGATGTTTACCCTCACCGCCGAGCTAGTGGTATAAATACGTACATAGATTGAACCCGCACTCCGCGGTTAGGAGGCGCGTGTCCTTACCATTGAGCTACCACCGCTCTTAGTTATAATATATTAACTATTGTAGTGCTGCCATATGGACAATGAAGCGATACACAGATAGACAGCACTCTTTGGAATTACTTACATACAAAACATCACGCCCGCTATCCCTAAAGGGGTAGGCAGAGTCAAGGGAACAGCAGACTCGTCTAACCACATTCAGGCAAAAATATAACTGGACTGGGTTAAATGAAAAATGAAAAATGATATGGACAATGTAGTGATTGACAGCTCAACAACTTTTTGAATATACATAACTTAAAATTTTTCAAAAATTTCTTAACTTTATGCAAGTTTTGTTCCTGTTGGAGGTCATCTTAGAGAAACTCTATTTGTATACATAATACAAGCTGCTTGAGCTGCGACAGTTTCTAAGTCTAAATATAATACCAAATAGGGAACGTGGCCGCTTAAAGGTAACGGCACGCCTCTCATGAGAGGGGCACGTGTGGATGTATACCCATGATCCAATTTGACTGGTTCCCCTAGCTAGGGTAAAAATAGACAGTCGCTTCAATCAATAACCAGATTTGCTAAATCCTGAATCAAGGCATCTGCGGTGTATCGCTCACAGACTGCGTCCGGAATGATGATGTAAGAAAGAGAGTCGGTCTGAAGGACAGCGTCGGAGTCAAGGTAAGAAGAGGCATGCTCCGGTGGTTCGGACATGTGGATGACGAAAGATTGACTAAACAGATATACAATGCGAAAGTAGAAGGATGAAGGAGCCGCGGAAGGCCCAGGCTCATCTACCACGACCAGATTGGTCGTGTATTAACAGAAGGTGATGTTAGGAGTCATAAAAACCGTAGAGCTTGTATGAAAAGGATTATGAATGTTGAAGAGTCGAGTGAGGTGTGTAAGGATCGTGCCATAAGGCGTTCGGTTCTCTCTGCCTACCCCGCTAGGGAAGTGGCGTGAAGTTTAGTTAGTTATAAATCAAGGTCTAAGCAGACCTCGCCAAGCATGGGAAATGCCGCTAGGAAGATCATGTATTGATTTATGGGTTCGATATGAGCACTTATATACCCACTTATATTATATATCCATTAAGGGTCTTATTCTCTCATTTTCAGTAGAATCAGAATTTCGAACCAGCAAAAGATTGACATGTTACATATTTATTAGTAAAACAATATCACATTGTTCTATTACAGCTTCTATGAACCTTCTCTGCGTCGAATCCGCGCCGGCTCAGCGACCCGCAACTCCGGTGGCACCGTAGTGGGTGTGCAACGAGCGGTAAACCACCCTGACTTCGGGGTGGCTGCCACCTTCGACGCTGACATCACCGTCATCCGCCTGTCGGCGTTCCTGAGCTTCTCTACGACCATCCAGCAGGCTTTCATCCCCACTCCCACGTCTGTCATTGGTGATAGCCAGCCTGTTGTAATTACTGGTTGGGGAAGCACTAAAGTAAGGATAATTTGTCTGTATATATAATCTAGTTAAATGTTGTAAAACCCATTTTGTTATAAACTGTAATATATTTCGTAAAACTCGGAAAGAAAAAATATTACGATAAAATTCAACACCAATTGTTAATTTCAATATTATTTTAACTACTTTAAATTCGTATTTGTACTCTAGTTCTTGCACGAAAAAAAATCTATAGTTTCAGCTATATCATGTATTTTTTATATTCATATAGCTTTACTAGTTTTTGAGATATTAACGTTTAAAGTAGGCAATGAACGCGCGCTCAGTTCGCGAAAAACCGTTCGCGGCGCTCATACAGAGGGGGTAACGGTAGCTGTCACAATATTTTCATACCAGGGGATATTAACACATTATTTTTTTTCCCCAACGTATGCAGGTGTGAGAAATAGGTAACTCAATGGTAAGGACACTCACCTTATACTCGAGGGTATGAGGCGCGTGCTAGATCAAATCCGTACTTTTGGATATTAAAAACGGGACATTACGCTGGGAAGATGATGATATATTATACTTCATAAACTAGACAGTGGATAGACCACTAATAAACAACCATTACTGGAATGCAAGTGAACGGGTCATACGAATATTTATTTTTAGAGTTCACGAGATTTGGTTATCTCTTATTATAATTACTATACTACTAGTCTCTAATGACCAAAAGGCTTGTCGTCTTAGTATAAAAAAATTTAATATACTTACAATCTCATCACTAGATTTATTTTAAACAGTCGTTACCGAGAAAAGCAATAATATATTTTCGACATTCTATAAATAGACACACTGATGTATTGTTGTAGCAAGAGGAAATTTCTTTAAAGTTCAATTCCCTCATTCACAGGAAGGCGGACAGCCTTCATCCCAGCTCCAACAAGCTCAAGTCTTAACCGTCAACCGAAACACCTGCGCTCAGCAGTACTCCAGCCTCCCCATCCCTGGAGTGGTGACAGAGAACATGATCTGCACTGGTCTCTTCGGCGCCGGAGGCCGGGACTCCTGCAGAGGGGACGCTGGAGGCCCAGTCTTCATCACCAATATCATCGTGGGCATCATCTCCTTTGGCCATGGCTGCGGCAACGCCACCTTCCCCGGAGTCGCCACGAATGTCATCCCTTTCAGCGAATGGGTTCTTCAGACTACTGCCAATACTTTTTAAGTTTAGCTCGGAAAATAAATCCTTTTTTTAATTAAAATTCTTGAAATATTATTGAAAATACTAACAACTACTACTGTTCAATGGCAGAAAACACCTTGCCAGAAGACCAAGATTGTTATTCCCTGAAAAAATTGAAAATATATTTAACAAGAGCTCAGGAAAGCTCACTTCTGTCAGGAAAATCCTTGAACGAGAATACCATGAGGTGTGATGGAGAATCGCAGCAAACAGAATTTGATGATGTGTGATAATTAAATGATTTACATACAAAGTTACAGTTGAGTATGTTAAGATTTCATGCCATACCTTAGAACATAGTCAAACCTTAACCAAATTTATGAAAGCATTGCATTTTTATGACAAACAAACTTTTGTATGGTAAAACATGGAGAAGATTTAAACCCTCCAGTGGGATTCAAAACTTCCACAAAGAAATAAGAACCACTAAAAACATCTTCAATTAAAGTATAACCAAGATATGTGCATTGTGCACATTGCATGCACTGTAAAAAAATTATCAGATCCCATGAGGAGCCAAGCTCCTAAAACTGCACGCTCTTACCTAAGATATGGAATCTGATCATAGCATATATCATTCTGTGTCAATTCTTTTCTGAAGTTCTCTACAAATTCTAATACAGAGTCAAAAAATGTACAGAGGCCCTTTCGTCATCCAATATATTGTCGTATTTTTTTTCCTTTTATAATAAAGCATTAAAAAAACAATTTTTAAACTCTAGTAAGAACAAGTTTATAAAAAAGTCTGAATCCGATGCTGTGTATTAGGAGACCAAGGTCCGATTAACAGTCATCATTTTGCTGCACGTTAAAGCGTAAAATTATGTATAACAACGTGGATAATCTATTAGTCTAAGATTATTGAACACCCATATACTTGTTTCACAACTCATAGTGCGAAACTCGGGGTTAGTTCCCGAATTTGTCCACCCGAATAAGTTTGTGGCGCGATACGAGCGTTAGCGAAGTTCATTGTAGAATCGCTGGCACGCATTTGGCTAAGCACCCAAGGCCGCCAGACGCAACTTATTGTCTGATAAGTTAAATGTATGGTAAAGGGTATTTATACCACCTATAAACATACGGGTACCAGCTAGTGTGGTGAGTGGGCCAATATGCTGGTATCAGGAAAGCTAGGAAAATATTTTTCTCACTTATCTTACATTCAGATTGCTGATTGATGTGAATATTGCGTAAATTACTATTATACATCAATATTCAACATAGGCCAATATTTTCCGTTAGCCGTAAATTCTACCAGAATACTTTAAAGATCCCGAAAAAATAACGAAAATCAACAATATCTCTAATTGTATGTATGAAATACAATTTAATTGACTATATCTGGAATGCTTCCTCTGCATCTTCTTAACTTGTTGTAGAATATAAGACGTGTTGTCGACAGGTAAATTAAAGTCATCTATTAACACGCTTATTTGAGCTACTGTCTCAACAGCTTTAGACATATTAGATAGATAGACCAGACAAGACAAGTCTATGTCACCGCAGTTCGATCGTGTCTTACAATCAAATTCAATAAAAAAATACATAACTCTCTATACTAAGGTTGTCTGGAAGAGATTGCTTCTAGCGATAAGACCGCCTAAATTGTATTGTATTTGTTTGTATCCTTATTTCTGTATCTGTTTTTCGTGCAATAAAGAATATATCTATCTATCTATCTATCTATCTATCTAATCTAAAACGCTGAAAAGTTTGTTTATTTGATTGGTTAAACACGCTAATCTCACTAGTGGTGCGAATGGTAAAATAATGTTGTGTTAGTTCATTTAACGAGGAAGGCTAGGCTATAATATTAACTAGGCCTCATAAAAAAATCATTTGAATAATAAACTCAAATACTTATCTACAACATGATTATGGTAACAATGATAAATAAATCCAATTTAAATCCTAATCTACAAGATCATAAACAATTATCTGTATTTTAACTCCTAGAAACAGTGGAAAGAATGCCCTAATCAGTTAATTTGAGTCAGTAGGGTTAATTTGTGCTATAAAACTATCAATTTTAAAGATAACATTTTGGCCGATATTTAAAGGATAACGGATTTAGTAGGGGCTTTATGAGTAGGGAGCTTATAAATAAACGACTTATCAGACGTGTGATAATAATGGAGAAATCGGTGATGGCCGCTATTTGGCGGCAGTCGACGACGACTATGAATTGCCAGAAGTCGCCAGCTAGACAACAGTTGCTGGCGGTTGGGAATAGTTGCCGATTAACAGAAAAAGTCTGTTTTAATTTTTAGCAGAGAGGGCCGCTCGGCCTAGGCCATGCCATAAAGCCAAGGGTCTGGAGGTGAACAAGGATAACGACAAACTTATGCCCAAAAAAAAATCTGTGGTTGTACAGCGTCTTCCGCCGTACAGAAAAGTTGTAGTAAGTTAGGTATTTATGGAGTGCAGGAATAGCAAACATAAACATAACAAACATAACATCACGCCCATAACCCCCGAAGGGGTAGGCAGAGTCGAAGGGGCAGCAGGCCCCTTTAACTACATTCAGCCAAAAACAAAACCGGACTAGGTTACATGGAAATTTTTGAAAAAGCAGTGACAAGTGGCTAGCTCGTCGCCTACACAATCACATACTCACAACCCCATATACCATTAGTCGCCTTTTACGATATGCTAGGCAAGAACCATGATAATAATTATTACACAGATATGTAGTTTTCTTAATGAGTTTAGTACGGAACCTTTAGTAACCGAATCTTACAGCCTACCTACTTACACAGTTTTAAGGGATTAATAAACGCGTGATCACTACCTGCGATATATCTGCATATGATAGCTAAGCATTCATCATAAAGATAAAAGCAGCTATTTTTATTAATTATAATCTGTCTTACAGTTTAATTGTAGAATGGATACTCCTGATAATTATGATACTGGAGTATTATATAGATTTAGCGATACCTACCTATACAGCAAGTACATACTTTATTGGAATAACAAATAATATACCTAAGTGATTAATAATGAATCGATTGAATATTTGTTTCACCTCAACCAAATGTGAATTTATATCCGATAAGCAGCGCCTCGCGTATTTGAACCACGTCGTTCCCATTCCCGTTAGAATACGGGGATTAAACATAGCCTATGTTACTTGCTAATAAAGTAGCTTTCCATTGGTGAAAGAATTATTCAAATCGGTCTAGTCGTTTTGGAGCCTATTCGATACAAACAAACAATACAATTTTCCTCTTTATAATATTAGTATACATATTTCTATTCGATATTTATCCGACTGTTTCGCAAAGTTAAGTAGATAATGTTTCTATCAGCCTGCGAGAGCGAAAGAGTGCTGGCAATTCCATAGTAAGAATATGTGCTGAACTTTAGCGCTTTTGGTACAAACCCGGGCGCAAAATTGGATTTTTTAAATTTAGAGAGGTAACCAACCCGTTCAATTCATATTCCTGCATCTTTTAGCAGGAACAAATCCTCCAGAAACATACTAAACATGCATAATTAAACAAAACCCTCAGCTAAAACAAAGACCAAATTAAACATGATATCAAAAACAAAAACAAATTAATGGATGTGTAAAATGGGGTTATTGTACATTTGCCATAAAGTTAATTCGCCATAATGTAAAACATTCCATACATTGATCCCATATGTCTGACTTTCCGGCCTATGAGATATGCAGTTGCTTCAATGTCATAATCAGATAAGCTAAATCTAGAATTATTGACTATTTGGACCACTAGTGAATTTTTTTTACAGGTACTAGAAGTATAAGTAATGATAAGGGGAAGAAGAGATAGATGGCAGCACCCTGCAGGGGGCTCGGAATACTCCTAAGGTATCCCTGCCTGTCGTAGGAGGCGACTAAAAGAGCCTTTGGGGTCGTGAGCGCTAGCGGGAGAGCATTCTAGCACTCAATCGTTCCCGGTGAAGATGACAACTCATATCATACTCGTGTCATCCCGTTAGGATACGGGTCACACAGCTGTCAGTGTTGTCGTACACATCATACTAGGTGTTCTGGGAAGAGGTGTCCTCTCTCCCGAGAAGGGTCGAGACGCCAGCGCGCGCTGCGTAGGCCTTTCGCGCAAATCCCGAAAGTCTACGCAGCGCCCGAAGAATGGTAACCGTGAAGTTTAGTCGGTAGGGAAACTGGTAATGCTAGCCAGTTCCGAGCCCGACACACCCTTCTGAAGAAGAAGGGTGTATCCTTCTGACACAAGACTAATTCTGACAACTCTTCTCTTTCTTCTATAAGCGGTGCGACATCAGAGAGATTATTATACGCTAGGGTGTGGAAAAACTTGGTTGAGAGCAAACACGTTAGAAGAGAAGTTGACAGGTTTAGTTCTTCTAAATATTTATCCAGAGATAAGCCTTGATGTCTCAAATATTATTAACCGATTTGCCAATAAAAATAGAAGACTTGCATTGTTATGTGCAATAAAAATATGTAGGTATTGTGCAATAAAATCCAATTTACTCGACATAATGTAATAATTTTTATGACTCTCTAAAATTTCAGGCAACGACCGCGCCTGCTCCACTAATGACTTGTCTCCATGGTAGTGAATTGGATTTTTCATTTTCGTATCCGGTAGGCTTGCACTAAGACCAAAGTATAAAAGGCTTATCTAAGTGCGATAACAATGCGATTAGCCATTAAGGTAAAAAAGATAAACAATAAATAGGTATGGATAAACAATATGGATTTGGTCGTAACTCTTACTATCACAGGGTGTTCATATGAACATATGTATGCTTACAAAAATATATATAGCTATAATATACTACTATATATATAGCTATACCAAAATTCCTTATTTTTCTCAGAAAAAATAATAATTAAGCAACCTTAAAAAAATGCAATATTAGTTTATCAATTTTCCAACTGCGTTCCTCGCCTAGCATGGCGTAAAGGCGACTAATGATACATCGGATTTTAGGTATGAGATTATGTAGGCGACAAGCTAGCCACTTGTCTTTACCTACTTTTTCACAATTGTCCGTCTAACCCAGCCTAGTTGTATTTGTGGCTGAAAGAGGTTAAGGGTCTAGCTGCACCTTCGGCTTTTCCTACCCCTTCGGGGATTGCGGGCGTGACGATAAGTAAAAAATAAACACAAATAAATAAAAAGCCTTCATCTTCCTAGCGTTATGTCCCGTGTTAAGACGGCGTCCGCTTAGACCATGATCCAGGATTTAGCGAGTCTGGTATTTACATTGAAGCGACTGCCGATATAACCTTCGTAACCCTAAGATAGGGGAACCAGACAATTTTTGAATCATGGTTACAAATCCAAAGTTGTTTGAATTTGCAGGTTTCATCACGATGTTTACCTTCACCGTTGAGCTAATGGTATAAATACGTACATAGACTTGAAAAATCCAGAGGTACGTGCCCGGGTTTGAACCCACACTCCTCGGTTAAAAGGCGCGTGTCCTTACCATTGAGCTACCACCGCTCCTGTGTTAATTTAAAAAAAAACCTTACTTACATTTTATTTGAATTTATAGCGACACATTTTTCGTTTATTTTTTAGTTTGGGTTAAAACTAATTATTGCAAGAATTATAAAATTTTAATTTCATTAATTATTGGATTGGTCATTCAATTAATTTAAATTTATTAGTCAGTACAGTATACTAAAAACATATAGCTTAAAGTATTTACAAATTTATTTTTTACACACGAGTATCATCAACTTCATTTTGACTGGTCCGTTGGTCGAGTGGTCAGAGACCCTGGCCATGAAACCAAGGGTCGCGGGTTCGAATCCCGCTAGGGGCAAATATTTCGTGTGATAAACATGGATATTTGTACTCGAGTCATGGATGTTTATAAACGTATTTAAGTATGTCTATTCGTTCACCTAGTATCCATAGCACAAGCTTATAAGCTTATCTTGGGACTAAGGAATTGGTGTGTCAGTCAAAAAAAAATAAAAAAAATAAAAAAAAATCCTAGCGTCAAGGAGAATATAGTTGGTATCTGACTATAAGATATATAAGTCTGATATTTTATCTATATGTGATAAAGAGGTATATTAATATATTCTATCAATAAAAACTTGGGACATCCTGTACAATCGCGATATAAAAGGCGATAAATACAGGCCGAAACTGAAGTTTGTGCTTATTAGGTTCAAGATGGCTCCTTCATCACTCTTCTTATTGGCTCTTGCCCTGTTTGCAGGTAATTTTTATTAAAACTAAATAAATTAGTTAATAGAAACTCGAACCGAATTCAATATGTAGTTACATTGACCACAACATCTACTCGACTGAGATTTTTTTTAAGAAAAGGGGCATTAATATTTAAAATGTCTTCATTTATGTAGGCCTCAATAAAGCACTTACGAATTCTCCAAAAAATAACTAAGTGAACTGAAAAATGGCAAGAAAAACCATGTTTTTTTAATTAAAAAGGGTAAATCTATTGACTAGCCCAATTCAATGCCGTAAAACCAAATGCCACGGAGTGAAGGCCGAATGCCACAATGGGGTAACGATGACTGCGACATGCATAAGAATACTTAGGGCGAAAACTGAGTACCTAATACAACGTAACCCATATGTGACTTAAGAACGCTAAGTCCTTTAATCACTTCTAGCTTTTTAGAAATGTAATGGAAGTTAGTATATAGGGAACATTGTGGATAAATAAGTACTCCATGTGGCTGTTTCATCACCTACATAATCGCTAATCCTTAACCCAAAACACCATTTGTCGCTTTTTAAGTTACCCAAAATAAGAACAGTTGGTACATTATTTTGAGTTCCTTGTCTGACATGGGACTGACCAATTTTTTTTGCTTTCAGGAGCAGCACAGGGCAGGAATGATGGTGCCCGCATCGTCGGCGGGTCTGTCACCTCCATGGAGACGTACCCGTCCGTGGTACAGGTGGAGTCTCTCAACCAGGGTCTGTTCTGGCTCCACCAGTGCGGTGGCAGCATTCTGAACGCTATCCACGTCCTCTCAGCTGCCCATTGCTTCTCTGGACGGTAAGATTCAGGTTTCACTTCCCCATTGGTCACTCTTAAGAAATATTTTGACTTAAGAAATAATTTGAAGATTGTTATGGCCAGTACCTGACAAAACATTGATAACCGAATTTATTCATCAATAATTTTAAAACACTTTTTTTACTCATAATCTCCTCATAATAATAATAATTAATAAACTATGTTTCGTAAAACCTCAGAAAGCAAACGGTATGTGCCCAAAATATAGTTTATAATTAAAATATAAAAAAATACTCGTTCTACAGGTATTTATTGCAAAATAGATGAAAAAATCGAAGATGGAAGAAAAAAAACATTATCTAAATTAAAAACTTAGTCATGTATAGATAATTGACCGATAAGATACATCTAAGCTTAACTGTACTTTGAAATCATACATTTTAACAGCTCCAGTTCTCAGGTCTTCGAAATTAATCCATTCTTAAGTAATATAGGTTTTTATGGAAACAAGTATCAAAACCGTATCGATGGCAACTCTTTCTGTTTTCTGTCTTGCTTCTTTGGATACTTCTTTCTATATATGTAGATATAGATTACTGGGCCTACTACCTTCATTTCAGTAGATTATTTTCCTCTACCTGAAAATAGTCTGGAAGAGATTGCTATAAGCGATAAGACTGCATAAATTGTACTCTATATGTGTGTACATATTTGAGCGATGGTAGCTCAATGGTAAGGACACGCACCTCTTAACCGAGGAGTGCGGGTTCGAACCCGGGCACGTACCTCTGGATTTTTCAAGTCTATGTACGTATTTATACCACTAGCTCGGCGGTGAGGGAAAACATCGTGATGAAACCTGCAAATTCAAATAATTTTGGATTTGTAACCATGATCCAAAAATTGTCTGGCTCCCCTATCTTAGGGTTACGAAGATCAGATTGGCAGTCGCTTCAATGTAATTACCAGACTCGCTAAATCCTGGATCATGGTCTAAGCGGACCCCGTCTAAGCACGGGACATAACGCTAGGAAGATGAAGATGATGTGTGTATATAGTTGTTCAATGTAATATGAATTAAATATAAATATGTGATTATGTAGGCGACGAGTGTAGTCATTACCTTTCACACAACTCGATTTTTGGCTAAATGTGTTCTCAAATCATATTTCTCCTTTACAGCAACTTCTCTCCCGATGAACGTCGTATCAGGGCAGGCACAGCCACCAGAGGCAGTGGTGGAGTGATCGTCCACATCGCTCAAGTTTTCAACCATCCCACTTTTGGCTCGAACGGCAATGATGGTAAGTCAATATCTATAAATAAAATAGAGTTAGGTAGAAGACGACCAATCATTTGATACACCTACTTTTTATGAGTTGTCAAAACGTAATGTTTCCATAGATTTTATCTAGAAATATTGAGGTGTGACTATGCTAATGCTCACCTGACTGAATATTCATTGTTTCAAATCAATAAAAACAAAATGTACATAGGTACATACTGAAATTGATAAATTGATTATGAGGGTCTTCAATAATATGTTCTTTCAATTGAATTATGCCTAGGAATTAGGCACTATCCATAGGGATAATAGCCCCGCACACGAGTAAACAATTTCAAAAAAATCAATTTCGCGAATCGTCCCGAAATTGTTTTTTTAAACAATTAATAAAATATAAAATTGTTGACACTGAAATTAATAATGTTTACACAAAAAATTTGCCGCTACCTAGATTCGATGCCGCGACCCTTGGTTAGGTTGCCAGTGGCTCTGACCACTCGATCAACGGACATGTCAATAAGTTTTATAATACGACATAAATGCTACACTTGTGACGTTATTCCTAGACTTAAATAGTATCGACAGTATCGACAATATCGATACTTATACGACCCACTAGTCTATATCGATAGTAGTGTAATAATAAAAATGTTATCCTAACCGATATCGGTCACGGTGGCCAATCTTAACAATTAGGATTAGATCTGCGCAGGAGATATTAAAGTGCACAAGTGTGTGCGCAAACCGTGAAGCAAACCCAGGTGCACTCTCTATTCCTTCACTTCTATAGTGACGCCAATTCGACATGACCAGAGGGAGGCCAGGCATAGGACTAAGGGCTTAATGTGCTTACCAAGGCACAGGAGTAATTAACCCTGAACTTCCTGACTCCGACTGTTACTGAGTAATTAAAATATTAAAATAACCAGCCACAAATTGTTGGCCCGGCCTCGGATTTGAACCCAAGACATATTGGTCCTTAGGCGGCGCATGCTACCACTAGACCAACGAGAGAGTCTTTCTCGATATACTGTTCAGCTATTCCTATATTATTGTAGTTACTGACAGTTGAAGTCAATTCAAAAAGTCTGTAATGGAGATTGTGTCTTTAAACTGCACATTTGTGATATCAATGACTGTTTGTTTAAAGGTGACATCAGCGTGATCCGAACGTCTTCCGCCTTTATCTTCACCAACACCTTAAACAGCCGTAACTTCGTCGCCGGTACCGCCGTCTTGCCTACCGGCATGCTGGTCAACAAAGTTGGATGGGGATCCACTGCTGTAAGTGGAAGATTGTTAAAATTTCATCTTTCTAGCTCTAGTAGTAATTATCTTGTTCTTTGGCAGGAGAACATGACGTATTGCATTATTGTTAAGTTTATTAAAATGTTACTTTTTAATATATCCGGTTGTAGGTACGTTGTAATAGCTTTTTGATTGGTGCTTTCATGATTTCTGCTTAATATGAAGTGGAATATGGAAAATAAAGATTGTTTTCTACTGGTACGTTCCTTCACGTTCATCACAAGTTGAATGATAAATATCAGGCAAATAGTTAAAAAGACTCAGATATAATTCCAAGGAACTCGCGATACTAATAGCTTTTGCATACATACCATCATGATCCGGTAATCCCTGAAGGACATCACCTAATATATATATATTTTATGTTTATTATCAGCTTATTTGAAATAAAAAATTCGGCCACAGACTATTCTTTGTTGCGTTTTAAATCAATACTTTTTGTTATTTCCAGGCCCAAAGTAGCGAGCGCTCCGCTGAGCTCCATGACGTTACAGTCCCGATCACAGACCTCGAAACTTGCCGCAGAAACTACGCTAGCCTGACCGCCAGCCCCCAGGTCACTAACAACATGTTCTGCGCCGGCTCCAGCATCGCTGACGCCTGCGAAGGAGACGGTGGTGGCCCCATCTTCGTCAGCAACATTGTTGTGGGAGTCATCTCCTGGGGAAACGGCTGCCTCCTTCCTGGATTCCCCGGAGTTAACACTAACGTTGTGCCTTACTCCAACTGGATCGTGGAAGTCGTGTCGTCTGCCTAATGCTTATAAGTCAAACTCGCTTTAGTCAATAAATAATACAATTATTTAGTGCGTTTTTTTATTTGTTCAGATTAAAAGCGGTATTTGCTAGATATGTCACAGGCAACAGATGCTTTGATCTAAATCGTTCACCAATGGACTTTTTAATTTTAATCTGAGTCAAATCAATACTACTATCTCGGCGGAATGAAATCGTGTGGACACTTGCACTTGCAAATACACAAGTCTGTAATTGACGAAGAAAGATTGAGATGGAGAACTACCTGTCGTTTCGTAAGAGTACAATTTGGCTGCTAATTTAACGTGAGATATGGCTCAAACTAGTGATGCCGAACTATCGATAGTTGACCTCGAAAATCAGTTAGAATATCGATAGGACTATCGATAGTTTTTTATTTACGAGGAACAATACTATCGATAGTATCGATACTATCGATAGTTTGGTGATATCTAGCCATAATACTATCGATACTATCGATGGTATTGCAAGTCATCAATAGTATTACCCCAATTTGGGTTATCGATACTATCGATAGTTTATTCTTCGTGACAAACAATACTATCGATAGTATTGCTTTCATGCAATAGTATTGCCTGGATCTAAGTTCGTTTAGGGGGTTCATTTAGGGGGTTAAGTATAAAATTATTTAACAAACTACCAGGCAATATAATTGAACTGCCTATGCATAGATTTAAATTACACATTAAAAATCATCTTATGAGAAAGGCTTATTATAATATAGAAGATTTTTTAAGTGACAAATATTTGTAATTGCTATTATACATATTTACTTTTTTAGATTTGTATAGCATAGTAGCTTAAGGATATGATAATTGTTATCGATACTTATTGTAAATTTGGCGATGAAAAGAGTAACTATCGAGTTTCTTGCCGGTTCTTCTCGGTAGAAGCTACTTTCCGAATCCGGTGGTAAATTTTTATTTTCATTTGTATGTACTGACGATTTATAAGTGCTTATTTGAGCCTACGTAAATAAAGATCATTTCATTTCATTTCATTTCATTTCATTTCATTTCATTTCATTTCATTTCATTTCATAAGCTATCAATACTATCGATAGTATCAATAGGCTATCGATACTATTGATATGACGTCAACTATCGATAGACTATCGATAGACTATCGATAGTCGACTATCGATCGGCATAACTAGCTCAAACCCATGGCTTACTGAATTGACAAAAGGTACTTTTGGTCTTTACTGTCAAAATTTTGTCATTACTGCAGTTATTAAAGAGATATTTTAATTAAAATGACATATCGGTGCCACTTTGTCTGCGTGTAGGTATAATTGTCTAAATGGGATACTATTTGTCAGGGTCAAATAGTTAATTCCGGCGGATTGTAGGACAAAGTGTTATAGCGTAATCCCCGAAGGGGTAGGCAGAGTCAAAGGGAAAGCGTGCCCGTTTAACCACATTCAGCCAAAAATAAAACTGGGCTGAGTTAGATGAAAAATTGTGAAAAAGTAGTGACAAGTGGCTAGCTCGTCGCCTACACTATCACATACCCCAAACCCAATATACCATTAGTCGTCTTTTACGAAATGCTAGGCAACGAACATAGTTAAAAGAATAACAATGATATTCTTAACATTATACCCCATTGCCACGATTAGCGATTCTTGTTATTACATTGAACTGCAATGTAAACTTGCAAACCTTAGATGAGATATTTAGATAAATCAAAATTAATTATAGATCAGTGCAATCATGATCACATGGTATCTCATCTATAAAATATTTTTTTATGTGAAGGTTTATTGATTGACTCTGCCTACGCCTTCGGGGATTATGGGCGTGATGCTATGTTTCTTCGTGATGAGTATGTTGCCTGCCCGCCGAGATAGCGAGATAAATAATAAATTACTTGCCGTAAATAACGTTTGAAAATTTCAGAGTTAACCCTACACCCAACGCATTAAGGAGTACCTATTTACCATAAAAAAATAGACCAATATACTTACTGTATGCTTTTTAACCGATTTAAAAAAAAAGGAGGAGGTTCTCAATTCGTGTGATTTTTTTTTTTTCAAATAACAAGTATGAAATAAAAAAAAAAAAGGTAAGGACACGCGCCTCTTAACCGAGGAGTGCGGGTTCAAGCCTGGGCACGTACCTCTGGATTTTTCAAATCTATAAACGTATTTATACCACTAGCTCGACGGTGAGGGAAAACAGCGTGATGAAACCTGCCAATTCAAACAACTTTAGATTTGTAACCATGATCCAAAAATTGACTGGTTCCCCTATCTTAGGGTTACGAAGGTCAGATCAGCAGTCGCTTCAATGTAATTACCAGACTCGCTAAATCCTGGATCATGGTCTAAGCGGACCCCGTCTAAGCACGGGACATAACGCTAGGAAGATGAAGTATGAAAGAAAATAACTTAAAGTGTCCCAAATATTAACATCACTGTTAGCTATATAAGATAATTAAACATCAATTATTATATTTATCTGTTTAAAACAATGTAATTTGAGCTGGCAAATAAAAGTCTAGAATTAAAAGAGTACTAGAGTAATTTTTCATATGAGAATTAAGGGTCTGTTCAGAAGGTCAATTTTGTACAAAAACATATCGCTTCCTGGGACCAAAACCAATTTAAGGAAATCGTTTCAGGTAGTAAATAGATTTTATTAGGAGCCTGTTTGTGATGTTTCGTCACCTGATATTCGTTCATTATAATGTTTACTCTTTATTTATTATAAGATAACTAACTAACTAAAATTCACGCTACTTCCCTAGATGGGTAGGCAGAGAGATCCGAACGCCATATGGCACGATCCTTACATTATAAGATGTATTAACATATTCTAATACTTGTTCAACAGGAACTGCATTTCTGACGATACTTCCTCAAAATTTTTCAGTAAGCTGTTGTAGTATTGCGGAAATTTCTTGATAGCTGTAAAGTTCTTAGACACTTCTCTAATTCCAATTATATTAACCTATACATTATTACTTTCCAAAGATTGCCTTAGCATTTTCATGAACAACAGTTACATGGCTTAAATCGTTCGAAGAGGCAGAAAATTCCCAGCAGATAAATAAGAGTTTTTTCTGTTGCGTAGCTAGGAGCATCTAAAGTATTTTGTGTACCCCAAGAATTTATATAAAATAAATAATAAATAAAATATAAATAAATTCTCCAGACTGACACACCAATTCCCTAGTTCCAAACTAAGCTTATGCTTGTACTATGGATACTAGGCGAACGGATAGACATACTTAAATACGTTTATAAACATCCATGACTCGATACAAATGTCCATGTTCATCACACGAAACATTTGCCCCTAGCAGAATTTGAACCCGCGACCCTTGGTTTCGTGGCCAGGGTCTCTGACCACTCGACCAACGGGCCAGTCAAAATAATAATAATAAATAATAAAATAATAATTCTCCAGACTGACACACCAATTTCCTATTTCCCAACTAGGTGACCGGATAGACATGAATTTTAGTTAGTTAGTTAACAATACGGAAAACATAAATTATTATTAATGGATACTTTAAGGTGCATCGAAATAAAAATGAAAGGACGCTATTATGGTACTGTACTATTTGAAACTATAATAACATTATTAAAGATCATGAAGATGAATCCTCAAAATAGAATACTGAGCACGCAATTTTTATCAAGGTACTGTTGAAAATAATTATCTAGCAATTTCCAAATGAAAACTTTGTTTTGCATGAAAATGTTGCCGATGATGGCGATCTTAATAGCAGTATATTATTACTCTGTGTTAATAGTAATTGTAATAGAAGCGCAGTAAAAGAGGTGATTGTATTTTAGTATAATTAGTAGATATTAATGACACACTGATTACAGTTCAATGAATTGAACAATAAACTAGACGTCTAGTCATTTGTTTTCAATAAATACTATAGTTTATAAACATAAACATTTATTATTAATTAATAATTTGATTAACAATACTTTATACCTTGCTCAGACGGTGTCTAAATTGAAATGGTTTTTTTGGGAATTACGTTAATTGTGTTTAAACATTTTTTTTTGTGTGTTAATCTCAAATCAGAATTCGACAGTCATATTAAAGCAACTCGTTCGCCGATATTAATTATATGTTTATTGACATGACAGCATTAGATCTAAGATCTCAATATTTCCTGGATCCAGTCCG
This sequence comes from Glyphodes perspectalis, assembly GCA_951394215.1. Lineage (NCBI taxonomy): Eukaryota > Metazoa > Arthropoda > Insecta > Lepidoptera > Crambidae > Glyphodes > Glyphodes perspectalis. The sequence goes on from OX596219.1 coordinate 11,405,639, forward strand.
AGTAAGACGCGATCCTAGTGCTAACGCCAGGGAAGCCAGGCATAGCGCACCCGTACGACCAGGAGATGACGCCAACCAGTATATTATGGAAGAGGAACAAAGGCCCTCCCTGGTCCCCAGTGCAGGCATCACCGATACCCGTGGTAGAAGTGGCGCAGATCATGTTGTCAGTGACAGGGGGGGCGTTGGGGATAGTCGCGTAGTTGTAGCGACAAATCGCATGGTCGGTTACTCGGACGACGACCACTTGCAGCTCTCTGGAACGGTCAGTGTTAGGTCCCTGGAAATAGACAAAGATAAAGTTTGTAAGTTTGTGCAATAAAGGAATTTTAATTATGATTGAACTTGATTTATTTCATGAGAGTCTGTGGCCGGCTTGGTCAAAGTCATAATATTGCTTAGGAACTTGTAGGTATTTGTTTCAACATACATACATAACATCATGCCCCGAACGGGTAGGCAAAGTTAATGGGGCAGCAGGCCCCCTTTTCCACTGAATGCGGTTAACATTCAGCCAAAAACAAAACTGGGCTGGGTTAAATGGAAAATTGTGTAAAAGTAGTGACAAGTGGCTAGCTTGTCGCCTACACAATCGCATACCCAAAACCCGATATACCATTAGTCGTCTTTTACGACATGCTAGGCAAGAGACACAGTTGGCACATTATTTTTTTAGTCCCCGACTAACATGGGACAAAATACTTATAAACATCATCACGCTTGAAATACCCGTAAGTAAGCAAAGTGCAATGAATATAGATAGCGTGCGTGCATTCAACTCGCGCGCTATCTGTAGTTGGTTCCTTGCTCCTATACCAAAAATAAGTGTGACAAGGTCTAGTTTACACAAGCACGAAGCCAACATCTACATATATAATTTATTTATTTATTAGGACGATCAACAAGATAAACACTAAAACAGCATAATCAAACAAAAGATAGAAAAACATCAACTTATAGCTAAGGGCCACCTTAATTAGACTTGCCACGGCATAATAAATATATATTTATTCTCCAGACTGACACACCAATTCCCTAGTTCCAAACTAAGCATTTATTATTGTGCTATGGATACTAGGTGAACGGATGGACATACTTAATTATGCTTATAAACATCCATGACTCGAGTAAAAATGTCCATGTTCATCACACGAAACATTTGTCCCTAGCAGGATTCCAACCCGCGACCCTTGGTTTCGTGGCCAGGGTCTCACCACTCGACCAACGGGTGTGTCCATATCCAATAAACAAACATGACTTAATGAATAGAAAAGCTAGGAGTAGAACATTATTTTTGAGTCTATGCCTAACATAGGAGTTTGAGGGATACTACGGCATTCAGGAGTTACTGTGACATAATCATATTATGTCATACCGCACAGGCATTGATTGTATAATTTGATTTAGAACTTTACACTAATTGTATACAATTACTCATGTATATTTTGACGCTGAAAAGAGTAACTACCGAGTTTCATGCCGGTTTCTTCTCGGTAGAATCAGCATTCCGAACCGGTGGTAGATTCACATTGCTCTACAGATTTTTGTAAAATTGACGTTTTATTAGTGCTTTTTTGAGGCCTACATAAACGAAGACATTTCGAACTTTATAATAACAAATAAATAAATAAATATCCGACTACATGACATACATTGATCTGACTCCGAGATAAGTAGCTTAAGCACTTGTTTTACAGATATCAGAATCAATAGTAGTAGTACAAATATATGGTACTTAAATATTGGATATTAATGGCCTGGGTGGGGATCGAACCTACAACTCTTGGCGCATGGGGCAGGGTCACTACCGATTACCGAATGCGCCATCGAGTCAATAACTCACCGTGATACCCCATCCAACTTTGTTGAGAGCAATTCCAGGCATGATGTTGGTGTTGGCAGCGACGAAAGGAGAGTGTCTCATGGTGTTGTCAGTGGGGTGGAAGATCATCAGAGCAGTAGCCAGGCGGATAACGCTGATGTCACCTGAATGATGAATTTCTTAGTTATTTTTATATTAGTAAAGTATATTTTTTTTAATATCCGACTAAATCACATACATTAATCTGACTCCGAGGTAAGTAGCTTAAGCAATTGTGTTACGGATATCAGAAACAACAATGGTATTACAAATATATATATTGTATATTTACACCCAGACGCAGAATAAATACAAGTAATCATCATACGAATGTTTGTCCCGGATGGGGATCGAACCCACAACTTGGCGCATGGGGCAGGGTCACTACCGAATGCGGCATCGTGCCAGTCGAATATACATTATATTATATACATTACTCAATCCCCGAAGAGGTAGGCAGAGTCAAAGGGGCGGAGACCCTTTAATCACATTCAGCCAAAAACAAAACTGTCCTGGGTAAAATGAAAAAATATAAAAAATAGTGACATACAGCTGACACGATCTATTCGAATGCCAGACAAATATGGAATCAAATCAATTTATTTTTATATTCCCCTTGATAAAAATTGTAAACCTTAACCGACGAGCGTGTATGAAAAGACTTATGAATGTAGAAGAAGCGAAAGGTGTATGTCAGGATCGTAGCAAATGGAAGTACGATCCCTGCCTACCCCCATGGGAAAAAGGCGTGACATTATGTATGTATGTATGTATGTTAACCTTATTTTACCGTTTGTATTCAAGGTACTCACTAACCTTGAGAGCGGTGGTAGCTCTTAACCGAGGAGTGCGGGTTTAAACCCGGGCACGTATCTCTGGATTTTTCAAATCTATGTAAGTACGTATTTATACCACTAACTCGACGCTGAGGGAAAACATCGTGATGAAACCTGCAAATTCAAACAACTTTGGATTTGTAACCACGATCCAAAAATTGTCTGGTTCCCCTATTTTAGGGTTACGAAGGTCAGATCGGCAGTCGCTTCAATGTAATCCAGACTCGCTAAATCCTGGATTATGGTCTAAGCGCACCCCGTCTAAGCATGGGACATAACGCTAGGAAGATGATGATTTAAGGTACTAACCATCAAAGCCGTTACGACCGTACGTCGGATGGTTGAACTCTCTTACGATATAGGCGATCACTCCACCACTTTCCCTGATGGCAGAACCAGCCCTGATACGACGGGTTTCTGGAGAGTAGTCTCTGTAATAGAAAATATAAGTGATTGTACAGGTTTATTGTTTAACTGGTTAGAGACCCTGGCCACGAAACCAAGGGTTGCGAATCCTGCTAGGGGCAAATGTTTCGTGTGACGAACATAGACATTTGTACTCGATTCATGGATGTTTATAAACGTATTTAAGTACATATATATATCCGTTCACCTAGTATCCATAGCACAAGCTTAGAAGCTTAGTTTGTAACTAAGGAATTTGGTGTGTCAGTCTGGAGAATTTATTATTATTATTTATTAAACTCAACATCTGGTAAAGTATGAGAAAATTAAAAAGAAAATATACCATCACATATTGATCGTCTTTAAAAAATCAAATTTTATATTGCATGAATTTCTCACTCAACTCAATCAAAATCCGGCAAACCAGCAACTGATTCTTAATATTGTTTTTATTTACAAATCACCTATCACTATTAAATCTCATCTTGATGAACACAAGACGCATGCATATATGTGCATAATGTGTTTTTCTTTATGATTCATAATCTGTTTAAATAATCATATTGTCAGTGAGTCACAAGGTCAGAGACCTCAATGGCCAGTAATGTGAGATAAACCAAATGGTTCTCTTCGTTAACACAAACTGGTGGCTAGGAGCTGTAGTTTAAGCTGCAACTTACCGTCCACTGAAGCACTGAGCAGCCGAAAGAATGAAACGAGTGTTAAGGATAGTTCCCCCACAGTGGTGGACCCAGATGCTTCCAGATAGCGCTTCCACCTGGACAGTTGAAGCATGCTGTTCAATGCGAACAGGTGTTCCTCCGATGATGCGAGACGGGTCAGCTGAAGCTGCTGCTGGGGATACGAGAGGAAAGGTCTATGACTCCAGAGAGATGTAATCAGATACATATGAAAGATAAGACTACGCGCTCAAATTAAACTACGACTCATTAAGAAGTAACGCTCATCTTCTTCCCGATGTCAGAAGTTATATTTTTTTAAGCTTAGACTTTTACAGATCCAAAGATGTCTAATCACCAAGCAATTTAAATGTTTTAAATATATATTAGACTGGTCCGTCGGTCGTGTGGTCAGAGACCCTGACAACGAAACCAAGGGCCGCGGGTTCGAATCCAGCTAGGGGCAAATGTTTCATGATGAACGTGGATATTTGTGCTCGAGTCATGGATAAACGTGTTTAAGTGTGCTATCCGTTCACCTAGTATCCATAGTACAAGCATAAGCTTAGTTTTGAACTAGGGAATTGGTGTGGCAGTGGAGAATAAAACAATTATATATTTAGGAACAATAGCGGAATCTTTTAAGAATGCTTTTTATAAATCCACAATGTTCAAAACTCAAAACAGTTGGAGAATACACACTCGGTATAAAAGTATTATTGACATTCTGAAGATTCCATCGATATCACATCGATCATGACCGGATTAAGCTACTTGTGGGACTTAAATATACCAAATGATAAGTAGTTATCAGTAGATGTATGTACTTAGCTTTCATTGTTTCTCTTTATAGCATAATAAAGTAATGTAGTTTCCTACGCAAAAATATCTACAGCTTGTAGCAAAATCATTTAAAAAAAATGTTTCATATAAATATTCTCTTTTAAAATGTGAATCACATTCTTTTTGTAACGCTTGTTCATATTAGGGGTTCGCAACCTTTTAGTTACTGAGGATCACTATGATTTAATTATTGTTATCAGGGACCACGTCATCGAAAATAAACTGTGTTATTATTATTATTATTTTTTTCGCGGACCAATTAAAAAGTCTTGGGACCACAGGTGGCATGTGTATATGTAGGATGGATCTATGATGTATGACTTATACGTAGAACGGAATCATGTAAAGTGTGTATGAAGGAACGTAGTAGAATAAGAGATACGGAAGATATTTGAGAAGGGAAGGAGAGACGAATGGCGAACGACAGATGGTTAAAGACGATGTGTGCAAGAAAATATTTAATGTGTGTAAGTTAAAATAATCGTGTTACCGAAGGAATCGTTTCATTTGCTGTGAATCAACCGCGAATATATTCTTCATATATACAGGATGAATCGAACTGAACCCGCCATGCCAAATTCGCATATAGATGAGGTCATTTGCTAAATTGGTCGTTACTTTCCCTAACTAAAGTTTTTTGTTTATTTTTTTAAAGCGTAATATCTTATTTTCTAACTACTTTGAGGGAAGTTTCGATGTATTTTAATCAAAAATGTTTATAACTACCAACAAATATAATAAAAAAAACTAACAACAATTTTTTTATTCATTTGTATGATTGAAGGTAAGATTTTGGAAAAATCTTAATAAAGTATAAAAATTGGCATATCTATCTCCCAAACCATAAAACTTTAGTTAGGGAATGTAAGGTCCAATAATTAGCATATGACCTCTGTATGCGAATTTGCTATGGCAGGTTCAGTTCCAGTCACCCTGTATATATTTCTATTTATACATTTCTTAATCAACATTATAACGTATCTAAATATATTTAAATACCTGCTATCAGCGTAAGTCCTAAGACGAACAGCGATGCCATCTTGTAATTATAGATTGCCACACTTTTTTTAAAATTTTCATTGATGAACAGTTTATATACCGGTTGAATAATCTAGATCATAGGTTTTCAACCGGGGCGGTACCGCCCCTTAGTGGGGGCCGGTGATTTTGGAGGGGGTGATAGCGGGCCCAGGGGCGTTATGTCAGCTAGGGGAGCGGTCATGGCATAACTACTTAATTAGAAATGTGATATAATAAAATTTACAAAAAAAAATTGTATCTAGCCGTCGAAGATCTCTTAGTCACGACCGACGTCAGATATAATTAATTAAATTTATGATTATTATTTAAAAATAGACAGACACATGATATTGATATATTATATAAAGAAGGGCGTTGGATTTTTTTTTATAAGGGTAATCGAAAAGGGTTTTCAGAACCTATGATCTAGATTTACTGCCATAGTGATACAGTCCATCATTATTAAAGAACTTAAGCCAGTAAAATGCATTTCAGTTGTGTTTAATATCGTATTACTTAAAGACTATAATCCTTTTTATTTTTAAATGTTATGGTTATAAGTACAAAACAGATGTCGGCACTTAATCTTAGACCTTGAATCAACGAGGCACTAAGAAAATTCTGAGCTCTTTTCAAAGTGTACCAAAAAGTTGGTTACAAAGTTTTGGTAGGTTAAATTAAATCTTCCCTTAAGTATGTTATTCTTCGAAAATTTCTCTTATATTCAGCCATTATCTTCTGATTGAAAATGATTGGAAATGCTTAAAGTGACTCATCTATTTAAAAGTTTGTATAGGATTTATATTGTATCTCTGAAAATACCACATGATCCCTACTAATGTTATGAACGCGAAAGTTTCTGAGTATGGATTGATGTTTGTTACTCTTTTATGCAAAAAATACTGAACGGATTTTAATGAAACTTTACAATAATATAGCTTATACACCCGAATAATATATTTTTTTGGGCGCTTTAAAGCATCTGGTGGAAATTATTACTGAAGGAAAGTGTCTCACAACGTTGTATACAACATGTATGTTGTGTGAAAAACTATTGTCAAAAATCAGCAATCAGAATTTAAGTGAAGTGAGAAATATCTTATCCTAACTTTCGCACCTGATACTTGAAATATGGCCCTCTACCCAAACTAGCTTGTACCCGTACATACCTACCTTAGCTTTATGGCTCCCCATAACGTAAAAGCCGAATAAGGTTATTGTCAGCCATCGCTTCATTCAACCACATTAGAAAGAATGTCACGACTGTGGACACTGGACAACGTGGGCCGTAGACAACTACCCAGAGGTAATGCGCGTGACTACCCCAATGTTTTAAAGTATGCCCAATATCTATCTGTTTACAAACATCAACGTGTAGGGGAAAACCGGGTAATCACGAACGCCGGGTAGGTAATCCCGAACGCAGTTATACTACTTATGTTAGAAGAGATTGCATTATTTTCCTCGTATCCATGTTAAGAATCACACCACTCTTGGTGCCAGACAGCGACGCGGGAAGACTGGGCGCACGTACGTGTCAAAGTATTTATGAATTTTTTTTTGTGTGTGTTTGATGTAATTTATGCATAAAAATAACTCGTTGTAGCTTTACTTAAATTAACAGTAAAAATATTACGTTTTCCTATTAGAATACTCACGAATTAAAGCTTCCAATGGCAGTACTGCTACCGGAATATGCTTTTTTTTAATACCCCGTTAAATTAGGAAAACAGAAATAAAGCAAAAGCTGGCGGGGAGGTCAAAATTGAAAAAAAGGCCTCGGAAAACCATCTCAAAATTATTTGGCACCAAAAACAATAACTTATGATCATGAATATTAATTCGTAATTAGGTACAACCATACAATCAACGTCAGCAGGCATCCAACGTGATTGTTGTAATTTAAGACTGAATGAAGATGATTATTGGTTTGTAATTCCCCTTTGTCTGTCGGGTAAACCCGAACGGTTTTGTTTACGTCATTAATGTTAACTTATTTTGAAAATATGAATTTTGATTCTTAAGTTTGCTACTTAAATAGTTTTTGGTTAGGTTTGTTTTGCATTTAAAGCCAGAAATTTAAGTCTATGTCATAATCTGCTATTATATTTACTTAACTTTTTTTAAAATTTTCATTGATGAACAGTTTATATACCGGTTGAATAATCTAGATCATAGGTTTTCAACCGGGGCGGTACCGCCCCTTAGTGGGGGCCGGTGATTTTGGAGGGGGTGATAGCGGGCCCAGGGGCGTTATGTCAGCTAGGGGAGCGGTCATGGCATAACTTCTTAATTAGAAATGTGATATAATAAAATTTACAAAAAAAAATTGTATCTAGCCGTCGAAGATCTCTTAGTCACGACCGACGTCAGATATAATTAATTAAATTTATGATTATTATTTAAAAATAGACAGACACATGATATTGATATATTATATAAAGAAGGGCGTTGGATTTTTTTTTATAAGGGTAATCGAAAAGGGTTTTGAGAACCTATGATCTAGATTTACTGCCATAGTGATACAGTCCATCATTATTAAAGAACTTAAGCCAGTAAAATGCATTTCAGTTGTGTTTAATATCGTATTACTTAAAGACTATAATCCTTTTTATTTTTAAATGTTATGGTTATAAGTACAAAACAGATGTCGGCACTTAATCTTAGACCTTGAATCAACGAGGCACTAAGAAAATTCTGAGCTCTTTTCAAAGTGTACCAAAAAGTTGGTTACAAAGTTTTGGTAGGTTAAATTAAATCTTCCCTTAAGTATGTTATTCTTCGAAAATTTCTCTTATATTCAGCCATTATCTTCTGATTGAAAATGATTGGAAATGCTTAAAGTGACTCATCTATTTAAAAGTTTGTATAGGATTTATATTGTATCTCTGAAAATACCACATGATCCCTACTAATGTTATGAACGCGAAAGTTTCTGAGTATGGATTGATGTTTGTTACTCTTTTATGCAAAAAATACTGAACGGATTTTAATGAAACTTTACAATAATATAGCTTATACACCCGAATAATATATAGGCTATGATTTATTTATGTACCTCGCGAGCAAAGCCGCGGGCAGAAGCTAGTATGTGATATTTTGTTTTTAAGTTAGAAAGTTAGCATATCTTTAAAAGATAGACATATACCATCGCGGCAACCACAATCCTACCATACATGGGTTTGTTATAACTTTAACGGATTGGGTAGCGTTTTTGATGAAAGTTCCTAGGTGACCTGATTTTTTCCAACACCTTCGACAATTCATATTTTAACTAATTTACACAAAACTTAACTAATTATACACCTAAACATTCCACAGGAACCACTCTGTCGATAAATGAAAACTGCATGAAAATCCGTTCACTAGTTTTTCACTCGCAATTTGTTGATCCTTTTAAGGTTTAGAGCAGTGGTTCCCAACCGCAAGACTTTAAGTATACCATTTAATTGCGGAAGATCTAAAATTTTATTAGATTTAAATTTAAAAAAGGTTATTTTAAAATTTACAGTTTCTTTTTGACCTAGTGGTCCCTGATAGCAATAATAAAATCAAAGTGGTCCTCAGTCACTAAAAGGTTGAGAACCCCTGGTTTAGAGGATTAGTCGCGCCTATGAATAATAGTTTAAGATCCCAGGACCGTTAGGTGTTATTTAATATCTTACAAATGAAATGTGTTTTAATAAATAATACATTCTCCAGACTGATACACCAGTACCCTAGTTCCAAACTAAGTTTATGCTTGTGCTATGGATACTAGGTGAACGGATAGACATACTTAAATGCGTTTATAAACATCCATGACTCGAGCACATATGTCCAATCACATGAAAACTTTGGTCCTAGCAGGATTCGAACCCGAGACCCTTGGTTTTGTCTCTTGCCGTCAATGTTGCGAAACCTTAATATTTGGGCTTTAGCCAACGTACTATCTGCAGCTTCAATGAAAACAAGAAATAAGATATACTTAGATAAGGAATCTAGGTTGTAGGTATAAATAAATAAAACGATTTGTCGGGCGATCGTACAGGATAATTTATATAGCACTGTTAAATAAAATCCCTAATCGCGCCATCTAGTAATACTAGTTGGAACTAATGCTTTACTCATGTGAAGTAAGCCCAGCTGCTCAACGGCTTACAAGGGTTATAAGTTGATACTTAAAGCTAAACATAGATGGCTCTTATGATAAAATTGTTAGTTTATGCTGATTTCTTCTCGGTAGAAGCAACATTCTAGAGTGAGATCCCAGGGCCGCCAGACGTCACTTATTTTCTGATGAATGAAATGTATGGTAAATAGTAGTATTTATACCTACTATAAATGTAGGGGTACTAGCTAGTTTGGGTAGTGGGCCAATTTGCAGGAATCCGGTGCGAAAGTTAGGAAAAGATATTTTTCACTTAAATTAAATTCTGATTGCTGATTTTTATGTATGTTGTGTAGAATACTATTATACATTAATATTCAACATAGCCAAACACTTTCCGTAAGTAGTTAATAATATTTTTTTGGGCGCTTTAAAGCATCTGGTGGAAATTATTACTGAAGGAAAGTGTCTCACAACGTTGTATACAACATGTATGTTGTGTGAAAAACTATTGTCAAAAATCAGCAATCAGAATTTAAGTGAAGTGAGAAATATCTTATCCTAACTTTCGCACCTGATACTTGAAATATGGCCCTCTACCCAAACTAGCTTGTACCCGTACATACCTACCTTAGCTTTATGGCTCCCCATAACGTAAAAGCCGAATAAGGTTATTGTCAGCCATCGCTTCATTCAACCACATTAGAAAGAATGTCACGACTGTGGACACTGGACAACGTGGGCCGTAGACAACTACCCAGAGGTAATGCGCGTGACTACCCCAATGTTTTAAAGTATGCCCAATATCTATCTGTTTACAAACATCAACGTGTAGGGGAAAACCGGGTAATCACGAACGCCGGGTAGGTAATCCCGAACGCAGTTATACTACTTATGTTAGAAGAGATTGCATTATTTTCCTCGTATCCATGTTAAGAATCACACCACTCTTGGTGCCAGACAGCGACGCGGGAAGACTGGGCGCACGTACGTGTCAAAGTATTTATGAATTTTTTTTTGTGTGTGTTTGATGTAATTTATGCATAAAAATAACTCGTTGTAGCTTTACTTAAATTAACAGTAAAAATATTACGTTTTCCTATTAGAATACTCACGAATTAAAGCTTCCAATGGCAGTACTGCTACCGGAATATGCTTTTTTTTAATACCCCGTTAAATTAGGAAAACAGAAATAAAGCAAAAGCTGGCGGGGAGGTCAAAATTGAAAAAAAGGCCTCGGAAAACCATCTCAAAATTATTTGGCACCAAAAACAATAACTTATGATCATGAATATTAATTCGTAATTAGGTACAACCATACAATCAACGTCAGCAGGCATCCAACGTGATTGTTGTAATTTAAGACTGAATGAAGATGATTATTGGTTTGTAATTCCCCTTTGTCTGTCGGGTAAACCCGAACGGTTTTGTTTACGTCATTAATGTTAACTTATTTTGAAAATATGAATTTTGATTCTTAAGTTTGCTACTTAAATAGTTTTTGGTTAGGTTTGTTTTGCATTTAAAGCCAGAAATTTAAGTCTATGTCATAATCTGCTATTATATTTACTTAAATTTTCCCTTAGGTGTTCGTAGTTACCCGGCTTTCCTCTAAGCCGACAATTAAAAAACGTATGTAATATCATTATCGATAACCAGAACACGTGCTTAGATATTGTATTTGATTGGATTTCCCATAGGCTTTTGTTTTAAGTTATTAATCCACCTTGTAGATTAGTGATTAATAATCGCTTAATCTTTTCTAGTGATTAACTTGACGAGTTTTCACATGTGGCATGATATTTCAATAATAATGTATTATAATGGCCAAATTAAAAACAAAATATAAATTCCGTTTTATTTTTAGCTGAATGCGGTTAAAGGGGCCTCCTGCCCCTTTGACTATCCCTTCGGGGATTATAGGTCTGATGTTATGTATATATGTATGTATATTAATTCATATTATCAGGTCTGCAAGCAGAGTCTAAGGAGTAGTGAGCGGCGTAAACCAGTTTTTGCCAGATATTACGTTGGGTAACGGCACATGGAAAATAGTAAAAAAGTGGCAAGTGGTTAGCTCGTTCCGTACATAATCACAAACCCTACACACCATCAGTTGTGTCTTACAAAGTAGAAGAAAGAGACGTGACAAAGTGAGTGATGAATACAAAACGTAATGGAGAGCAAGAGGGTGACCAAAGATGAGATTTACAAACAATGAATTAAACCACCAAACATGATTAGGGCAGGATACTATAATGTCCTTACCGATATCGGTCACGGCGGCCAATTACAATGAAGATTAGCCAACTGCGCAGTAGATATTATAGTGCACAAGTGTCTGCGCAAACACAGGTGCACTCTCTGTTCCTTCACTCTCATAGTCCGGTGAGACGGCAATCCGACATGACCGGAGAAAGGTCAGGCGGAACACCAACGGCTTTACGTGCTTTTCGAGGTACGGGGGTGATTAAACCGACAACTTCCCGACTCCGGGCTGTTACTGAGTGATTTCAATATTGAAATACCCAGCCACAATTTTTTTTGGTCCTACCCGGGAATTGAACCCGGGACCTCTTGGTCCTGAGGCGGCGCATGCTACCACTAGACCAACGACGCAGTCGGCAGGATACTTAACGGACTACAAATACATATTTACAAACGGTATTTTGATGGTATGGAATATTAAAATCCCATTACTGGAACGAAAACAATTATGTCATAAGTTTTACACAATATCGGAACGGACAGGTGTAGGTACATTAGCATTTTACAAAATTGAACATAGTTATACCTACCTACTATGAATCATTCAGGCACATGTCCAAAAAGATGTTAATCTAATCTTTTGACTTTACTAATGACATTTAATTAAGACTGCACAAGATAATCAAAAGATAACGTGGTATATAAATTAAATTTTCATTAACATTAAGCGATTCGTGGACAAAATGGCGTCAAAGTTGGTAGTTTTTGTTTTCGCGCTGTTTGTGGGTAGGTCACTTTTATATTTATTTATTACTTTTTGGATAAAATTTATCATAGAAACGATACCGTGCGTTCTTCAGGAATTATTATTTTTCCGGAATATAAAATATCCTTTTTCAGAACCAAACTTTCACATATACATACATAACATGACGCCTATATTCCGCGAAGGTGTAGGCAGGGTCAAAGGGTCAGCACATTCATGGAAAATTGTGAAAAAGTAGTGACAAGTGGCTAGCTTGTCGCCTACACAAATCTTAAACCCGATATACCATTAGTCGCCTTTTACGACATGCTAGGCAAGAACCACAGTTGGCATATTCTTTAAGTCCCAGACCAACATGGGATCAAACATTTGGTGTGCCAAATTTCATTGCAATCGGTTAGATAAGTAAATTAGGTGTCTTCACAACTTTAACGAGAACCAGACAGATAGAATAATTGGAGTTGCGATATTATTAAGGATGGTAAGGAAGTATTGAAAATGGTGTTTTGAAATAAATGTCTAGTAATGGCGTATTTAACTTAAAAAAAAAAAAGTCCGTAAGTTAAAATATCAAAAAATATTGAATAGGTACGTATTTTTTTGCTTTATCTAATACTCAAAAAATTACGCTCTGCAGAGGAAAGCTTTACGTCACTTGGACGGTAAAATTTAACGCTAAATGTGTTCCAAGAAGGTACTGCTCCATATACTCTACCTACTCCTTCTAGGTTTGGCAGGCGTGATGACATGTACCCAAAAAAAAAATTGTGTTCACAGCTGCAGTCCAGTCAGCGCCGAAGGCAGACCGCATCATAGGCGGTAGTACAACTACCATCGACCAGTACCCCTCTGTGGTGCAGGTGGACTTCAGGAATGGCATCCTTTGGGGCCAGAACTGCGGCGCGAACATCCTCAACACCAGATATGTTCTGTCCGCTGCTCACTGCTTCGAAGGATTGTAAGTTAACATCTTCCTAGAGTTACGACCCGTGCTTAGTCGGCGCCGCTTAGACCATGATCCGGGATTTAGCGAGTCTTTAAAGCGTCTTTAAACCGACATTAAAGCGACTGCAGACCAGACCTTCGTAATTCTTAGATAGGGGAACCAGACAATTTCGGATCATGGTTACACATTCAGAGTTGTTGGAATGTGCATTGTGCAGGTTTTGTCACGATTTTCCCTCGCCGCTGCATAAGTACTTCTAATCCAGAAGTACTTGCCTGGTTTGAACCGGCACCCCTCGTTTAAGAGGCGCGCGTCTTACCATCGCTCCCTTCGCTTCGCCATATTAAAAATTGTAAGTGGCAGAGCCATGTTGAAAATGTATATTTTGAAAAGTTTATAATCCTAAACTTTTCATAACTTTTTCAAAACCTCAAAATTTTCAAATTTGCTCGATTGAGGTTGGATGACGCCCTCTAAGGAAACTGGCGTTTAGTAGCGACTGACAAGCCGATGAGTTTAGTTCGATGACGGAGGGTAGGTTTAACGGAGATCCATATTCTGACGAATCTCAGTGCCGAGGATCGGGTACTTCACGCGGTCTTGTCTCTTCCTCCGCCGTTTCGTTGAATGCTCAACAAAACTTTTAAAGGATCAGCATGTGTGGTAGGTAACTATTTACATTCAGGCTTTACTCTGGCTCTAAACTTGATATCCACTTTTGTAATATAAAAAAAAACCCTGTATTTCTCTCTTTCTAATTGACAATCATGCAGCTTGCATTAGTTATTGTTAAGAATAAAGTAATGTAATAATGAAAACAAAATATTTTAATGCCAAAAGTGGGTACATGTTTAAACTTATACTAATGACCTACACAAATCCAGTTATTGAGAACTATTAAAACACATTGCACATTAATTGTATTCTTACAGATTAGTCACCTCCGGCAGCCGCCGCATCAGAGCAGGCTCCACCAACCGCAACTCTGGCGGGATCACCATCGGTGTGAACCGCATCTTCAACCACCCAACCTTCGGGCGTAGGGGCCAAGATGGAGACATCAGCGTCATCAGACTGTCCGCTGCTCTTGTCTACAGTGACTCGATTCAGCAAATTGGCCTCATTCCTATGGGCTTTGAAATTCCTGACAATTCAGCAGTAGTCCACGCTGGATGGGGCACGGTTCAGGTAAGATAGTTTTTCTGAACAGATTTTGACATCAATGACCCATTGACATTTATGACCTGGATCAAAATCATGGAAGGCAATGCTTCCATTATTTTGTATATTCCGTCACATTTTATCGACGTCAAATTTATCAATCTTAATGATTTGAGAGCTTTTGACAGCCACTTTTTTATTTCAATTCGGAAAAAATAGATAATTTAGTCCTACCTAATAACCTCTGGCTGCCGGTCTTAATGACAATACCAAATAGATATATCTACCAGATTTTTCGTTCAGCAATTCATCTTTACACCCAAAAACACCCTCTTGTTTACTAATAATTTATTTAGCCTCAAAATCTCCCAACGAATGACAAAATATCCTAAAGATAGCAGTTACACTGAAAATTGAAAATAACTAAACTTATACTAAACCGGTCTCTTATCTGCCTACTTCCTTCCTCCACAGTCCGGAGGTCTGTCTTCAGCTTTTCTCCGCCACGTCGAGATCAATACCATCAACCGTGAACTCTGCCGCCAAAGATACGCCCCTCATCCTCGTTCCACCATCACTGATAACATGATCTGCGCTGGTGTTCTTGATGTCGGCGGCCGTGACGCTTGCAATGGCGACTCCGGGGGTCCCATGTACTGGGAAAACATGCTCGTCGGCATTATCTCATGGGGCCGCAGCTGCGCAGATCCCTTCTACCCAGGAGTCAGCACTAATGTGGCTTCTTACACCGACTGGGTCCTCGCCACCGCTGTCTAACTTGAATAGTCTTAGTGAAAGGAATGGAAATCTGCTTTAATAAATGGTAGTTTTTAAGTAATGCTGTGTCTTCAATGTCCTCTTTACAAATACTTTACTTAATCGTAATTTGTTACTAAATATTAAGTTAACTTAATTATTGGCATCTTACAGTAGGGCAAAACAAATTTAACCGTCATTTTGTTTTAGCTTAAGTAAAAGTAGATCGAAGAAGCAATACACGACATCTAAGCGTGTGGGTCTTGCACTAGGAAAGCCTTGTATTGGAGTACCTATGTTGCAGTTTTGCGACAGATCCGTTAATACATATATCTATTTAGGTACTTAAATACTAAGTCTTTTCCGAGTGCTGATAGATTAGCTATTTTTGTCTTTGAGGCTCCGTCTTAGCCAACTGACATTGTTGCAGTCTAAGACATGAAGTTTTAATACGTATAGAATAGACTATAAAAAATAAATAATGAATAAATAAATATCCGACGACATCACATACATTGATCTGACTTGGAGCCAAGTAGCTAAAGCACTTGTGGTAAGGATATCAGAATCAACAGTGGTATTACAAATATATACTTAAATATTAAATATTAACACTTACAGACAGAACAAACACAAGTATTCATGTGTGTCCTGGGTGGGGATCGAATCCACAACTCTTGGCGCATGGGACAGGGTCACCGAATGCACCATTGAGCCAGTCGTATATTATACATAGTTGTACAACATAGTATAACTTTTCAATTCAGTTGTTAATGTTAAAATTGAATTAAACAACAACATCCAAGCATATCACGGCCATTTCATGCCATCCGATACTTTTGTAACTTAGAAATATGTTTTTATATAATATAAATTCTTCAGACTGGCACACCAATTCCCTAGTCCCAAACTAAGCTTAAGCTTGTGCTATGGATACTAGGTGAACGGATAGACATACTTAAATACGTTTATAAACATCCATGACTCGAGTACAAATATCCATGTTCATCACACGAAATATTTGCCCCTAGCGGGATTCGAACCCGCGACCCTTGGTTTCGTGGCCAGGGTCTCTGACCACTCGACCAACGGGCCAGTCAGTTTTATCTCTTCTCCTGTTAAATTTGAACCAAAACAAATCAGAGGTTTACATTTCAAAGTTCATGGTTTCTTATTAGGCTGAAATGTTACCGGAGACAATAGAAACACAGTTTCTAGAAAAAAGAAACATTATATTTACTTGATTTTTATTCCTAATTTATGAGATTTTTTAAAATCTTAGCAACAAAAAATATTTTATCCCTAAATGCCTAGATATTAGTAGCAATACCTACCCAAAAATTTTGTTATTTTTTGTAATAAATAGATCATTATATTGAGTTAATTTATTCCAAACCGATATTCTGGTATATCGAATATTTATTTTACTTCTAGATTAATATTATATTATAATTCCCAATACAATTATGTATCATAGTCATCATATAAATTCCCTTTTTACCAATCACCCAATATCGGTTTAAATTAGCCTAAGACTTGTCTAGACCGCTCCCGTGACGATCAATATGCTATCCTGGTTCCTGACACGCATGCGTCCGCCATCTTGGGATCCACAGATTCGCAACCCACTCTATGGGATAAAAACAGAGCAAAGAGTATTCGTTTGTGAGCTTTAATTGTTGGTTATTAGTGAAAAATGAGTCCTGAAAGGGAAGCTGAAGGTTAGTATTTGTGTTATTGTGACGTTTTAATAAATATACGTTGGTTTAAAGATTGTTAGCTAGAGTAGTACTAAAGAAAAAGTGGTAATTGCTATAAGTAAAGAATGAGGTTAACTAATTTGCCGAATAAGAGATTCGATTAAGTAGGTAGTTTTAGTCATATTGTGATATACTGTTATAATAACATGTAAGAGTAAGATAATTAAACTATTTGTTGTGCTACCTTATTTGTTTATCACAGAACATCGATTAGAAAGGATACAAACTGCTTAGTATTAAAACATTAGGATGCTCCTTAACAGATAAGGGGTTACGTTTTTATAGAGATTGTGTTTAAGCAGAATGTATATATTTTAAATTTATACTTGTTAGAATATGAAGGATTTGGAGTGAAATCAGAAATCAGAATGAGTTGTTTTTAGAATAATCTTTCCTTGAATAGTTTGTGTGTGAGATTTGTGTACTTCTTAGTATAAGATTAATTAATGACTAGCAATTGACTGGTCCGATGGTCGAGTGGTCAGAGACCCTGGCCATGAAACCGAGGGTCGCGGGTTCGAATCCTGATAAGGGAAAATGTTCCGTGTGATGAACATGGGCATTTGTACTCGAGTCATGGATGTTTATAAACGTATTTAAGTATGTCTATCCGTTCACCTAGTATCCATAGCACAAGCATAAGCTTAGTTTGGGACTAGGGAATTGGTGTCAGTCTTGAGAATTTATTATTATTTATTTATTATTATTAATTTTAGGTAACCAGGTCTCGTGTATACCAATGTTACAATTTTCACAGTATTTTTATAAAGACTAGTTCTCACGTGTAGCTTCTTGTTTGATCCGCTTGTCTAAAGGGATTTTTGCAATTCTCTATAGAAATTTAATATTTTACTCTGCAGCCTTCAATATTTTTATATAAACAATATACCTCTTGGTCCAGAAAACAAGAGTACACCTAAATTCATTCTGAAGTTATAATGTTATAAATTGTTTCGGGTGCCAAATAATGATTCTTTTAAACAAATTACAAGTATTTAATAAATAATTTTCCAGACTGACACACCAATTCCCTAGTTCCAAACTAACCTATAAGCTTGTCCTATGAATACTAGGTGAACGGATAGACATACTAAAATGCGTTTATAAACATCCATGACTCGAGTAAAAATGTCCATGTTCATCACACGTAAACATGCCCTTAGCGGGATTCGAACCTGTGACCCTCGCTTTCGTGGCCAGGGTGTCTGACCACTCGACTAACGGGCCTGTCGAATATGAATATGATGTCATAAATTCAAATCAAATCAAATATCAGACTACATCACATACATTGATCTGACTCCGAGGTAAGTAGCTTAAGCACTTGTGTTACGGATATCAGAAACAACAGTGGTATTATAAATATATACTTAAATATTGTATATTAACACCCAGACACAGAACCAACACAAGTATTCATCATACGAATATTTGTCCTGGGTGGGAATCGAACCCACAACTCTTGGCGCATGGGGCAGGGTCACTACCGAATGCGCCATCGAGCTTGTCAAACCTAATATTTATGACCCTAATATTTATGACCATTGGCAGCAAATACCAATTTGGAACATACTAAACAAAACATCAATTATTCGTACTGACATATTTATCTTTCACTCATTTATTATCAAATTTTACAAATCCATAATACTCGTAATAAATTACTGCTCGGATAACATACGAATTACGTTGTTTAGCTGTGATAACGTCTAGTATAGAAATGTATTATTGTGATAACGGGTGGCTGGACCGATGTCGAAAAAAGTAATATATATCATCAGATAGGATCTTCTCAATGGGGATAAATCATGAGGCTTGACCCTGAATCTATAGGTAATCTATAAATATCAGACTCCAGACTGTATAGATATATTGATCCGAAGTAAGTAGCTTAAGCACTTGTGTTAGGGATATCAAAAACAGTGGTATTACAAATATATACTTAAATATCAAATATTAACACCCAGATACAGAACAAACACAAGTATTTATTACACGAATGTTTGTCTTGGGTGGGGATCGATCCCACAACTCTTAGCGCAGGGGGCAGGGTCACTACCGAATGCGCCATCGAGCCAGGCAAAACTCTACAAATTACCCATAGATTCAGGTGAAATATATGTACTTATATATGTATATCTATGTAAAAATAATGATTATCTATTAGTACATATATTTCGAGCGTCATGTCCTGTTCTTAGTCAGCTCCGATTAGATCATGGTCTTGGATTTACGTAGTCAGGTCTTATTAAAGCGATTACCATTGGACCTTCGTAACTCTTTAGGCAGGATGAACAGAAAATTTGGATAGTGGTAACTCATTAATTATTTTAGTATTCAGATTTTCTTACTTTTCTTCATCATTAAACTAGTGGTTTTTACATCCAATACCTTTAAAAAAATCAATGGTGTACATGGTCGAAGTATGAAACCAATATACACGTGTTAATCGATGAGCTATTACCATTTCAAACACTATCAGTAATAGATGCTATGTTAATCATTACTATCGGTACTTTTAGATCAATGGTAGCACTATGGATATGTGCCTCATATGCAACGAAATATAAGGCTAGAAAATGATGACGTTATCATTACTGTACACCCGTTTTCTTTTCAGCGTCAGAAGACATGCTGGAATCAATAGATGAGCTCAAAGAAAGGCTCTCATCGATGAAGAGGATGATGGAGGAAAGAAAGCAAGCAGGCGCCGGCACCAAAGACCTGTTCCAAGGTCACGCTAGGTCTCTCCAAGGGACCACCATGATAGACGGCAACTTCCTCAGCTTTGTGTTTGGGGGGTCTCTGGTTGTCATTCTTAGTGTGTCTGTGTACGCTTTTTATAATTTGTACCATGCTGTCTTGAAGAAGTTTCCGTCGCCTCATACTGAGCTGTGAAGTGCCACAGCGACCGAGATTTCAAGTGGTCACGGACCAATTTAGCTTATAGGGTGGTAGACTATTTTGTGGACCTCTCAAAATAATCTGGGGTACTCAAAAGCAATAGTTTTTATTTTCTCAAGAGTAAATGATCTCTGCCTACCCCCAAGGGAGAAAGGCGTGACATTATGTATGTATGTATGTAAACATACGATATTGGTCTCACTGTATGGTAACAAATATTTGCTTTTTCAAAATGTTTTATTCAACTCATTTTGCGAGTTTTTTGAATATCAGAAGAATGTGTATTGAATGTAGACGCATTCTTCCGATAATACAATTTTGGGGTTTAGACTAGACCTAATCAGGATCTAATCTTTACAATAAAAAATCTATTGGACATTAAAGATGCTTCTATCAAGTAAAAAGACATCAATTAAACAATTAAATAAGCTAGCGTAGTGGTTAACTTATAGTATTCTTCTCTAATTCTCATGTATATGAGATATATGAGATATTGTGTCTGTATAGACACAATAAATGGTCTATAATATACATCTATAGTGATGCAATGCAGTAATGTCAACTACCCTACTTTATAACAAGGCAAAACATAATTTCTCTCGAATCTTCAATGTGATCCTTAAAGTTATTGTTATTTCAAATACGTTCCCAAATTATCAAATAAAGTTCCATTAATTTCTGTCATGTGTAGCTAGAATAATAAAATTGAGTTTAAAGTTTGGTGTTGTCGAAATTGGTAAAAAAATGGAATTGTTGAACCGAATAGAAATTAGAAAATCGAATACCATCTTAATATGAGTGTAGCGAAATTTTTGTATTATGAAAATAAGCCAACTCTGTGTAAAAATAACTCTGAATAGAACAATTTTACACAGAGACCAGTCTGATTATATAATTTATGGAGTGTATTCTGAGAGGCTTATGGAATTTTATTATGTAATTTATTGTGAGTTTGTTTATTTATTTCTCATGTTTATTTCTACCAATGTCTGGAAGGTTTATTAACAATAAGATATGGTTGTTCAATGTTCTATTGTCGTTTCAAATGGAAAGATGAATGCAATATGTTACTAAAATAATTACTGTGAGTGTAAAGTTTCTGAGAGTGAGTTTGTCCTTGTTTTAAACTATAATAATAATAGTTATTATAACTAGTAATTTAAAGTGATTTCTTAATAAACTCAAGGTTTAAACTGTTGTTTTATTGGCCTACGTATGTAAGTACTGTAGTCAGAAACCGGGGCTGTGCGTTGATAAACGAACTTGAAGCTATACAAGCTTAGACTGTGTAATGGACCTAGTTGGCTCCAGTCGTTATTTTCTATGACCATACAGAGATAATATGTTAAGTCATTTAAAATTTGTTATTGAACCCTATCAATAGAATATTACCCCATTAGAATGCACTTATATGTAAATGTATGTAATCTATAACTGTATGACTTGGTATAAATATTAATTTGATCTGTAAATTTAATTTTTTTTATTAAATTTGGCATAGAAAAGGGTAAACTACCGAGTTTCTTGCCGGTTTCTTCTCGGTAGATGTGACATCCCGAACCCGTGATAGATTCAAATTGTTCTATCTGTATCTATTATTTGACGATTTACATGTGCTTTTTTGAGGCCTACGTAAATAAAGATATTTTGAGTTGGAGTTTGAGTTGAGTTTGTAACCCAAAAAGAGGAAGAAACCAAAATCCCTGCATTATGGAAGTCATATTATGATTTATTTTTGCAAAAGACCAAATTTCACATGGGTGGAGCCATGGGCAAAGCTAATTGACTTATGTTTAATTCTGCAATGACCACTTCGTACACGATCAAGAGATTGAACAAAGTATATATATAATTATAAAAGTAAATCAAGGCACTGTTGACTCTCGTATTCTTACGGAGACAAATCAAAAGGCCTGCAATTTCCAAAGGGGTAGGATGCGTTCAGGAAGCGATGTACCTATTCCTTAAATCAGACAAAAATAAATTAGATTAGATAGGAAATTGTGAAAAAATAGTGCCAGTTGTTTAAGGTCCCAGTCGCCTGAAACCTTTGGCTAACTCGTTGCCTACTTAAACACAAGCCCAATACCTAGCATACAATTTTATTACTCACCTTTTACTGACTGGCTAGATGGCTCATTCGGTAGTGATCCTGCCCCGTGCGCTTAAGAGTTGTGGGTTCGATCCCCACCCAGAACAAACATTCGTATGATGAATATTTGTGTTTGTTCTGTGTCTGGGTGTTAATATCTAAGTATATATTTGTAATACCACAGTTGATTCTGATATCTGTAACACAAGTGCTGAAGCTACTTACCTCGGAGTCAAATCAATGTATGTGATGCAGTTAGATATTTATTTATTTATTATTTTACAACATGCTAGACAAGGATCTCAATTGGTATTTTTTTTCAATTCCAGATCAACATCGTCGCATGTTGGTGGGTGGGTTGAGACGAAGAGTTAAAATAGTATGTAGTTGAAGTTAGTAAATAACTAACTAGTTCACGCCATTTCCCTAGCGGGGTAGGCAGAGAGATCCTCCTTCTTCATGGCAGGTCCTTTTGAAATTATTATTATTTTAATACAATGAAAAATATAATGAAAAACACTGTCAAAATTCGTAATGCAGCCTTTTATTTACAATGGGTAGGCAATTAGACTCTTCATTGTCAGGCCAATATTCGCGTACCCGTCGTTTTGTTTAGCAAAAAAATTTTTTCGTTCTCGTTCCATAATTCAAAGTCAGCCCATTTTATTACAGCTGTAAATCCAAGGAGTTACAAGAAAATATAACATGAACGGTTGCTTTTTTATGATTCAGCAAAGATTTACCATTTTTGGAGTTCGTCAAATTGAATTAAATGCCCTTTATGCTGAATTTAAAGAGAGCCATTGAAATGAATCTTTGAATGGAAATAGATTCATGGTATATATTTTCCCTTCCCTTCTGTAACAGCTGATCTCGATATACTAGGTATATATCGAGATCAGCTGTTATCAAGTTCATTTCACTCGTATCAATTAAAATGAAAGTATGAAAACATGGTTAGTTCTAATACCTTTAATTGAATAAAACTACCTTACATACTTACTTTTGTTATAATATATAATACAGTCTATCATATTATATAAAAAAATCTATTATGTAAAAAATATTATGTTAATATTGACTTAAAAATACATATTCTTAACGTATTGACATCCTTATTTAATAAAACAGCCGTTGCAGTTGCTCAAACAAAGTAAATAATTATTGGGAACCAAATACAATAATTAAAGAAAGACAGAAATTCTTTAAGTAAATGGGTCTCTGGTGTCCTGAATATGGAATTACAATAAATAAGTACTTTATTTGGATACTAATTTAACATTATTTTACCCAATGTCATAACTATGCTGTAAAAAAATCCCCTTTTAGTCAATATTTAGAATCCTCGCGATCTAGATTATATTCGAGCTTCACGATATTTTTCTCTTGTGATCAAATAAGTAGACCTTTTCTTGGTCCTTCACACTTTATTGATAAATTCAATAATATTTTCGTCGTCTTTGTCTCCAAATCAAATTACGGACCAGTCTTGCTTATATTTGAAATGGAGGAATATTTGATTTTGCTCCCTTTAATAAGTAAAGAGACTACGTAAGTTTGTATATATTGAAATGTAGGAAAGATATTCTTACGCAAAAATAATGTAGAATCTTATATAATAGGACGCCTCAAAACTACTATCCCAATCTGGGAAGCAAGGGAAATAATTTCCCTCCATTAAAACTACAATTTCCAAAAATGTGTTTTAGAATGCCTTTTGGACCGCAAAAATCATCTAATTCTAACCTCTTCAAGTTAACTCAGAATTGCGTCATGACGCAACATAATATAACACATCGTATGGGCCGTGCTAACACATTTTGGAAAAGTGCGTTAACACATGTGACGCAGTGCATTGAGTTAGCGCAATAGAGCTTCGTGACACAGTGTTACACACGCATCTATAAGGTTATTTATAATATGAATATAACCTCTTACCTATTTATTTAAATTGGGTTTTCAACAGGCAAATTATATATTGACTTTTCCGCTTTAGTGATGGGCGATAAATATCGATTAATCGGATTTTTTCCCAAAATTATTCTACTTCATTTTCTTTCGAACATGTAAAAGGCGAGTTACAGTGTAATGACGATTGTGTACGCTACACGCTTGCACTAGACTCTATGTACCCCTTCATGGATTGCAAGCGTGATGGAATATATGTATGTGTTACTATGTACAAAATGGTAAATTAACCTAAAAAAACGGTGAAATGCGAAGCTTTAATGAGGGTTTTTAAAAATACAAAATCCGCTAGGTGGCACGAGGGAGTCTCGAGGTCTTATCACTGTCACTATTGGCTCAGTGTTGACAGGATGTCAGTTGGTTGTCAGGATGTCAAAACTTACCAATGAATAGGGTGACAAGACCGCACGGCACAGTTACGACATCTATCTGATGTTTTATTAAAAAAAACCCTTATTTGTCCGTTCGGTCCTCTCTGCCTACCCCGCTGGTTAAATAGCGTGAAGCTTGTAAGTTTAATTTATCCATATATTCAGATCTTATTGCATTCTTAGATAGACTGATATTGTGTTATCAAAAAAATATTTGTTTATTCGGATAATTTTTAATTCCTAATCGTAAAGGTAACTTGGTCCCATCTCTAAACTGCAACTTTCTCTTCGTGTCTGTATTCGCGATAATAAAAAAGTTTTTGAATTATTTTTTTCCTGTACCGCCAGATGTTGGACGTGCGTTTCTTGTAACTTCATCCCAGTTGGGTCGTTAAACAGTATCTTGTACTTTAGAGTTATTTCATAGCTTGATGTAGACTATTAAGAATGCTTTCGGTAGTGGCGTATCTAATTTATAAGTGGGCTTTGTATTGTATCAAATATGGTAAAAGGAATATTGTCATTAAGTATTTACGAATTTTGTCTCACAAGTGTTGAACCATAACAAAGTGTTAAAGTATAACGATCTTGCAAGTCAATTAAAAAAACTTGTTTACATTGTCGACTGGCCCGTTGGTCAAGTGGTTAGAGACCACGAAACGAAGGGTCGCGGGTTCGAATCACGCTAGGGGTATGTCTATCCGTTCACTTAATATCCATAGTACAAGCATAAGCTTAGTTTTGCTTAACTAGGGAATTGGTGTGTCAGTCTGATAATAAAAAAAAAATGTGTAACTAGTGAAAATCTAGCATTAGAATGATTATGTATATAAGTGTTTTAATTATTTTATACCATATACATACAATAATTCGCACCGTATCATATATATATTCTTCGATTCGTTTATAAAACAAGTAATGCGTAGTCATATCTACTAAAGGAAACAAACTATTTATTATTCACCAAATGAGATTCAGGAAAGGTACTGCCGGTTAAAGAGAAGTAATGGCTTTAATATTAACATATTGCCGCACAAAAGCCCAGGGCTTAACGATTTTCAACGGGAAAATACCAAACTTACTGGCGGTTATTTTAAAACCAACTTTGTGTCATACACATAAAGTGTATTTTATGCTGTTCATTCGGGTTAATTCGCGAGGTATGGGCCGACACTTGATAAATGCATAATGCAGTTTGCAAATCGTCCTAAATCCGGCAATTGCCAATTTCGGCACAGATTCGTGTTCACTAACTGGATTCAGCTAGTTTAACAGCTGGATCTTCAATACAAGGTTATTTTTATATAGCATACATACATCACATCACGCCCGCGATTCCCGAAAGGGTGGGCAGAGTCAAAGGGGCAGCAAGTCCCCTTAACCACATTCAGTCAAAAAAAAAACTGGGTTTCATGGAAAATTGTGAAAATGTTGTAACAAATGGCTAGCTCGTCACCCACATTCACATACCCAAAACCCAAATACCATTAGTCGCCTTTTACGACATGCTAAGCAAAAAACACAGTTGACACATTCTTTTTAAGTCCCAGACCAACATGGTTATAGTACATGCGAAACCTCCTACCTATTTATTTAACTTATTATTCTAAGGAACCAATTTAAAGGATTTTAGAAAATACGCTGTATAATCTGATATCCGTAACACAAATGCTTAAGCTATTTATCTCGCAGTCAAATCAATGTATGTATGATGTTGACTGACTCGACGGCGCATTCGGTAGTGACCCTGCCCCATGCGCCAAGAGTTGTGGGTTCGATTCCCACACAGGACAAACATTCGTATGATGAATACTTGTGTTTGTTCTGTGTCTGGGTGTAAATATCCAATATTTAAGTATATATTTGTAATACCACTGTTGTTTCTGATATCCGTAACACAAGTGCTTAAGCTACTTACCTCGGAGTCAGATCAATGTATGTGATGTAGTCGGATATTTATTTATTTATTATAAAAAAAAAAAAAAAAAAAAAAAAAAAAAAATGATGTGGTCTGATATTTGTTATTTATAAGGCTTGCTAGCCTTATACCCACCTAAATATATTAACATTAGATTAGCAAAACCAGTTCGAGGTAGCTCAGTAAACAAGAAGGGCGTCTCATAAGCGAGCGTTCCCAGTTCATTAATCCCCAGAAAATCCGAGAAAATGATAAGCTTAAACTCTTCTTGTTAAATTTTCTTCGATCTGTTAAGGAAATTTCATTTTCTGACTGGAATCCTAATCCTAACTTATATTAAAGACGATAATAGTTACTTTCACATTTATAATCTTAGAATCTTAGATCTGTCAGTTAGTCTGTCATAGACTAAATTTCAAGTGTAAACCTTTAACCGCTTAACATGAAAAGTTCACCAAAAGTTTAGGCCGTAAAAAAGTATATAGGACACTTTTTATCCCTAAAAAAATTATAGACCTTGTGGATCACGAGAGAGCTAAATAAATTATGATAGAAAAAATAAAGAAAAAATCGAATGTATTTTACTCAGGAGGAGCCGAAGGGATAAGCTAGTATATTGATAAAATAATGTAGATATTATGCTTTGAATAAATTTTGGTACTTAGAACAACTAAGTTTGAAAGCTATCTCAGTTATACAAGCTTTTATAGGCCATTAAAGCTAACAGATTTCGTCCTTAGATGTTTAATTGTCGTTAGCTTAAGATTTTAGGGATTTACCGTTTTATTCTAGATATACCTACATGTAAGAATTATATTAAGTAATATTACTTACATTGATCTTAAAATAAATAGTGTTAAGTCGTTAATTTAATTTTAGTGTTAAGTTAATTTTAGTTAGCAGTAGTGAGTCACTTAGGCAATTATTGTTGCATGTATTCTTTGAAAATTGTTGCACGTGTAATAGTATGATTATTATAGAATTATTAATAAACTGCACTTGACGCCCGAAACACAGGACTACCTAGTTCAGGTTCAAACTATGTAATATAATTAAATACCTACTTATAAGACACCTAAATACACATATATGTAAATTAGTATATATTTCACATACTTAAGATTGTTAAGCACTAACTACAATTTAATAACGAACGATAGATTAAGAGATTGTGTAAATAATATTATTGTACAATGACTACTGAAATAAAGAATTTGAATTTGAATTTGTTACAAGGGAAATGACTGGAACACTTGTGTTATGGAGATCAGAGAAGAAACTACAAAGACTTGTTTCAGCAAATTTATATCTGTTTCATCAAAAACGATTTATATTCTTTTAAACACTAAAGGGCGATGTAATAAATATAAACAAATGATTTCATCCCATCTAGGCTATCACTCCTAATTTGGTTTATTTGCTTAAGTTTCAATGTCCCATTTTAGTCTGGTGTTAAAAATAATGTTCCAACTGTGTTCCTTGCCCAGCAGGTTGTAAAAGGCGAGTATTTTGGGATGTGATTGTGTAGGCAACAAGCTAGCCACCTGTACTTTTTCACAATTTTCCATCTAAACCAGCCCATTTTAATTTTTGGCTGAATTTGGTTAAATGGTCTAGCTGCCCCTTTGACTCTGTCTACTCCTTCGGAGATTACGGGCATTATGACATGTGTGAATAATTTAAATCCTTACCAACTTTATTTTTTTATATACATAGTATAAATGCGAAAGAAATATTGTCTGTTTGCTTTATAACGTTAAAGTGTAATGTTCCCAAGAAATGACATTTATTCCCTTTATATCTATACATATAGATTCTTTGGAAGGCATCTTTTTATACATAAATAATTTATAACAAAGTCGTCCCTTTCGTTCAGATCTTATAAACTACGCAAGGGATGGTGATGCGGTTATCACTAATAAGTAGACTGATTGAAGAGGAAACTTTATATGTACATATAAATATACTTTCCCATAGTTGTTTTGTGGTCGCTAATAAATAATTTAATTAAGCAATAGGGATGATGACTGCATAAAAAACTATAATTCTATTTAGTCCGTCAGTTAGATTATACAAAAATACTAGACATATATTTTTCGCTTTAACAATGAACAAAAAAATCACAAAGATAAATAGCTTCAAAGTTTTGGAGTGGGAGCTTGCGACGTCACTATTGTTAAAAATTGTACGAAAGCGTGACGTCACGCGCAACTTGAATGTATTGTATCTTCGTCAATGTTTATTTGACAAAGAAATAAAAAATACATGTTCAATATTTTTTTATAATCTAACTGACGGTCTTAACATAACTTTTTAGTCATCTAGGCTATTCTAAATAAATTGCCAATAATATTTTAACCAACACGAGTAACAATAATTTGAAATTCTTAATTTATTTTGTACTATGTTGTCGTTTGACCTTCGCCATATTTACTAAAAAACCGATCAGCCATTTGAAATTTTCCATCAAAGAAAAAAAATTACAATTCAATAAATATTACATTTATTTTAATAAGTTTCAATTTTTCAAGAACCCATTGGCTCAGGAGACCAGAGTCATCGGTACCTAATTAAATAGGCTATTGAAAGCAACTCAAACTTATAAATATTAAGTCTCAAAATTGCTTCTACACAGTTAAACCTTCGAAATGAAGCATTTTTTTAACAAGGTGAGGGAATTATTGAAATTTCTTACTTAATTTCGCGATATAAAATATGCATTAGGTGCTGAAGTAGTGTGCGCATTGCAGGATTGAAATTTGGTAATATTCATGCTTTAGTCATTACTGACTGACAATATTTTCATACATTCAGTATGTACCTAATACATTTTCGTCGTATTAAAGTGTAACTAAGACCGGTAGATAGAATTATTTTAAACTAGCTGACCCGGCGTACTACATGACGCCCCCTTATCGGATTTTCTTTTATTATTTTTCTTGCAATGTTTTCATATTTTCTTACCGCACAAATCTTCCCTAGACTTATAATAGTTATTAAAAATCTGAATTATAACGAACTTAGAAAAAAAAAAAAAAAAAACCTTCGCTAGAAGATTACCAATGTTTAAAAAAAAAACAGCCTTTAAAATCAGCCAAATCGGTCCAGCGGTTCTCTAGATTTAGCGAGACTAACGAACAGCAATTTATTTTTATATATAAAATAAAGATGATGCTTAAAAGAAAAGTGTAGGCATAACTGAGTGACAAACATCCAAAGACGAAAAGCCCTTAAGTACCTATTTACTTCTAGTAGGTTAGATAGTACGACCGATTTTTAATTATTTTATTTATTTATTTAGACCAACCAACATCTGTTTACAATAATAAATTATTACGATATACAGTATGTTCTTAAAACTAATTGCAACAGATACTCAAAGGTCAGTTCCGCATGCAAAAAGAAAAGGACTGAGTATTCTACTTAAAACTAAAACATAGATTTAAAAACAGTTTCTCAAATAATATTACAATTTTATTATAATATAACACTCAAGTGCTCTATTGCTGTCAAAAGACTTTAATTTGCGGTCGGCAGTTACTCAGACTATATTGAGGCGTACCTCAAAATAGCGGGGCACATTCATTCGCCAGGCAATTTGGGCAGCCTGCTATATTCGGTCTAGCTACTGTTATTAGTGTATCGGTCAGCCAATTTGCGACCTGGCTAAATAGTGTGCTACCTACGTGGGCTGCAAGTAGGACACGGAATAGAATGAACATGAAATTTTGTAGCTGAGGTACGCAATAAAGAGGACAAGTTAGGCCTGCCGCTTTGGGCGGGCGGTCGCCGGCGGCGTTTGAGGTAGTTCAAGGTTCATCCAGAATCCCTCAACGTCGCCACCTGCTGGTTTGTGGGTATACCTCGGCCACTCCATCTCGGCCGAAGAGTGGTCCTTCCATGTAAAGGGTCCTGGGAGTCCCACACACCACGCGGTTCCCCCGAATGAGGTGCGTAAGGCATTCCCCTAGAGAAAAAAAAGGTGTGTAATGTTTTCAAGGTCACACAAATTAAACGATTAGGGCAAAACGGAAAGAGCTATCGGGTTCATTGACCAACATATTAGTACGTACATTTTTAAGTATTAATTTTGCGATTAATTATCATCAGATAACGTGTAATTAGGTTTAAGTTACATTTAGTAACGAATCGCTTTTAGTAACTCGTAAAAATTGCTTCGCGTGTAAAATAAACGTTCAAAATTATATTTTCTACTACCTCCTAATGTTTTGAAAGCGTTTATGACGGTTTGATACTTACTAGAGATGTCGACTTTTTTTATCCCGGAATAACAGACGATTCCTGAAAGCTTAAGAATTATTAAGGAAGAATGTGGTAATAAATGCAGTTACCTAAAGTGGTACGAGTACAAACATATTATTTGGATTTTTTATTTATTTATTGTTTTTATAATTTAAAAAAATAAAATCCCATGTTGGTCTGGGACAAAAAAAAGAATGTGCCAACTGTGGTTCTTGCCTAGCATGTCGTAAAAGGCGACTAATGGTATATAAGGTTTTTGGTGTGTGATTGTGTAGGCGACAGTTTAGCCGCTTGTCACTGCTTTTTCACAATTTTCCATCTAACCCAGCTCGGCTTTATTTTTGGCTGAATGTGGTTGAAGGGGCATGTTGACTCTTTGACTCTGCCCACCCCTTCGGGGATTATGGGCGTGATGTTATGTATGTAAATAAATAAAGCGACAATTGTTGAAACAAACTATAATAAAACCACCAGTGTAATACTAATAAAAAACCGTCTACTTCAAAGACGACGTCATGAGAGGATATTAGTGGCTTTATAAAATACGTCGTAGTAATTAGACTTGTAACTGTTTCTCTAATTAGCACTGAACAATTGCGTCGTCGTATTCAGCAGTTACTTTCGCATTAACGATGTCCATAAAACTAACTCCGCGAAGTAGGTGATCCTTTTACAAGAGTTTATCAAACTAATTCACGATCATAATAGCCCTATAAAAACCGAAATTCACCAGCATTAGCGTGAATTTTTGCCATAAAATTCAATACAAAGACATTCCCATTACAACCAAAATATAGACAAAAGAATCCCGACGAATTCCCATAACAGGAACAGTCACGTTTTCTTTCATAAACATAAAAACTGCAGCTATCCCGCTCACTCTTATTCATAACTCGCGGTTTTCACGCTAAGTGTGAAAGGGATGAATAGGTCTAAATTGTATTACGGAGTGGGAAGGCTACGCGAACAGAATGGAAATATGGCGGCAGATATCCAGATGGTGTGACAGAATGATGAAACTGTGTGATAATGGATCGCAAATAACAGTATCTGTATTGGAGCTAGTATTTGGGAAAATAGTATTTTTCCTTCGTAATTTGACGAAGTGCGTCGTAAATTTTCCTGAACTTTATGCACGTTGAAGAAGTAACATTATTGATACAAACATTTTAAAGGCAGAGAATGATAAAAACCTTACCGATGTATTGTGTGCACAAAGGAGTACAAGTAGATAAATTAATAATTTCGTGGTTTCCATTAAATTCTACAATTTATTTTTAAGAGACAATTCAGTAAGTTAGTTAACATCTGATTCTGCTTGATTTTACGACTCTAAGATCTGATAATGTCCAAAGTTTTCTTATGAATTTATACAATAAAAATCCAACTCAAAAACAAACTACAATATACCTGAACTAGCTAATAACTCACATGAAACATTCCTTATAATAGCCGCACACCGAAGTATAAAAAACTCCTTTCATGATAACGATACACAAACATTTACTTTTTGTCACTTACGTAATAACACTTCTTCTATTCACGTCAACTATATCTAAGCATGTATTCGAAATACTCCAGGGAACAGTGACTCAGACACGCGATATTTCACGCCACCCCGGAACATCACTCCACCCCTCCCTCGGTGCCTCAGTAACAGGTAAAGGTGGCATTTGGCTAACTGCGCCCGACCGACCTCAGTCTGGCTCGAGCCGCCCAGAAGCTCGAACGCGCGGACCCCGGACAAAAGAGAAAACCGCAAAAAAGTTTTTTGACAAGAAATTTGTGGCTGTCGTTCCAGGTTCCCTGCTGGCGAAAATTATAGGTAAGTAAGTAGTATTAATTTTTTTTTTATATTATATAATTATACTATTTTATTTAAAATATTATGCAATATCGATTTATATTGTTTACCATTGAATGACGTATGGAAATAATTGCACGTCACATTTATAGTAATTACAGAGTCGAGTTGTTACATACCTCTTTGTTTTAAAACTTGTACACGTATTCAAGTTATAAATGAATCGTTAAAACATAAAAAAAAAAAGTTAACATTGATTAATTTATTGACTAGAAATGGCGGTAGCAAAAATTACATTTAAATTATTTGGTAAAGTTGTAATTTTAATACCATTAAATAACTGTATGTTTTCATATTTCGTTAAATATGTACTGATTTATTAACAGTATTTTTCATATATTGTGTAACTAACATTTTATAAAAACAAATAAAATTACTAAAGCTAAGGCAAAGCAAGTTCTTTTTGTATGAAATATTACAAAAATCCAAAAACTAAAAGCGTAAAAGGTACGAACATTTCACAAGAAATATCCTACGCGAATTTTGCTCGGAAAATTCCAATCAACAGTAAAATCATCGTCAAAAAGCCTCTACCACGCAAAGCGCTCTTTGCAACAAAGGAAATCTCAACATGTTGCGCTCTAATCAACAAGTAGAGGCGTTTGATCGCTTTTTTCCGTCGAATTTACACGCTCTCTCAGACCATTGTGTGAAAGTGCCCATTTTGCCTCAGCTTTTACAAATTTTGCCTCCAAAATGTTCCACTGGGTTGTACTTTCACTAAACTTTTCAGCGAAAAAGCGGATTTTAGTTCTTTGTAAAGAACATTGACGTGTAAAACGAATACTAAGGAGTATTAGAGCACGGTAGCATTTTGTTTAAGACACGTTAAATAGGTTGGCGCCCAACGTGGGATTACTCACGACTATTTCACTATATCTGTTTTGATTTGATTTTCCCTGTCTGTTAAGTACCCATAATAAGTTTCTCCTTTTTGAATTTTGATGGATTTGTTGATGAATTTTATGCAAGAAGGAAAAGGTTTGCAATGTATAATATCTATAATGTAATATCGTCGTCTTCCTAGCGTTATGTCCTGAGCTTAGACGGGGTCCGCTTAGATCATGATCTTTAATGTAAATATTATAACAAAAAATTATAATTATAGCCCAAGCAATTTTGATTAAAATTTTTAGTAAACCTTTTGTATTTACGCGCACTTAATTGGCGCCCATCATGGGCCTTACCATTGCCTACCATAAAAAACTTGAATAATAAATGAATTCGCCAGCCTCGCACCATACAAATTAATGGAACTGTATTCAAAGTGTCTCAAGTCAAGTCGTTATAAGCAAGTTCGTTTCTTGTTGAAACCTTTGGAAGTTTAGTACATTCGACGTATACTTTGCCGATGCGATGACAATGGTCGTTAAATTATGCAGAGTGGATATTACCCGAACTCGAATTTCGTACTTCAAACGATAAGGGTATCTTGGAAAATAGATATTTTCCGTATTACGTCTGGATACGTATTCTTTAAATTCATTCGACTAGATTTTGCTACAGTGGGGAAAGTTGGAAGTTTCTATGAAGTCATTCACTTATCTTTAAACTTTAAATACATGCAATAAATTCAATTTACTCACAACATATATATATCTAATAATTTCTGAGCTGTATCGAGCTTTTGAATATATACGTTTACTATACATATATATTTTTTATACGTTTATACGTTTTTAAAATTTTAACGTATATGTTAAAAATACGTTTTTGAATTACTAAAGTTGTTGTTCCGAATTTCATGCAGATTCTAATTAGTGCATCAAAATAATAGTGGGTTTATATAAAAAAATACGACTGTTTCGTTTAAACTGGTAGAACTTCGCCGACGGAAATGGGCCGCTGTTATAACATATACCTTACGGTCCTTAATTAAGTCCTAAGTCAATATACCGTGAGGACTTAGACCAAATATGAAGTTTTCTGGGTTTTCCTCTATACATTTCACTAAACATAAACAAGAAATTAGGTAACTGGTAGATTCGGTGGTCTAAAAACATATAATTTTAATAGATTGATAATTACGTGCAATAACAACTGTTACCACTTTTAATATTTTTGAGCTTTGCGCAATTTGTTCATAAAATGTAAAATTCTGTCATTTGTAAAATCTTTCAATTGTAGAATAGGTCTTTTGTAGAATTAGTCAATTATAGAATCGGTCATTTGTGTGTGACTGGCCCGTTGGTCGAGTGGTCAGAGACCCTGGCCACGGAACCATGGGTCGCTGGTTTGAATTCCGCTAGGGGCAAATACTTCTTGTGATGAACATAGACATTTGTACTCGAGTCATTACATACATACATAACATCACGCCCAGTCATTGATGTTTATAAACGTATTTAAGTATGTCTATCCGTTTGCCTAGTATCCATAGTAAAAGCATAAGCTTAGTTTCATTAGTGGTAATTCTGAGAATCGGACATTCTTATACTAAACCTTGTGGTGCTAAAATAGCCTTACCTTTATGTCTTGTTCTGTTTTTTGGACAATAAATGATTTTTCTTTCTTTCTAATTAAAATTTAATAATAAAAATTAAATGAGGCAAGGTGTGATATAAAGTCAAGAATAGAATTTTGACATCTAGTTTCAACAATCAGATTCAGGAGAGTCCAAGTAATATTCAACAAAAATTTGGTTTTAACACTTTGTGTTTAATTAAAAACTTGTAATTTTTGGCGCCTGTAGTGTGGCTTATACGTAGCTGTAAAGAAAGTCAGTCACCACATTTTTAGATTTAGATTCTGCCTCTATTTGGTGCATTTTCTTCCAATTCAAATTCCGCTTTAAGTAGAGCACGGTGGCATTTCACGGATAGAAATAGATTTTTAAAACCGTTCGGTCGGTTCGTTCAAGAATAGACGTTTGAAATCTAAATTGAACTGTCAACTTAGTAGATTCCGACCTAATATTGAACAGAAATATTGTCCTTTTCGATCGTCAAATTGATCCGTCAAAAAAACTTAGGGCGGTTTAGAAACGTTATGCTCACTTTATTCTGCGAAGTTTAATTAATAATGGCAACGTTTTTCAAATGAAACCGTGTATATTTAATTAAGGTTTAATTGTTTAAATATTCGCAATTCTTAAAGTTTTATGTTGTTTTATATTAAATTTCAAGATTCTAACATATTTTATCATTTATTATTATTTTTGATAAGACACAGCGGAAGACATATTTTTTCTAAAGCAAATTAGCTTAAGTTACCTACTCCTTAAACGAACATTGAATGAACATTTATCTACCAACTTAAGTTTTTTTAAATCGGTCCATCTGTTGTAGAGAAGTCACAAAATCAATTAATTTTCTAAGCTTTAACTTATATGAACAGTATTTACTTGACATAGAAACAACTTAAGGAAAGTGCAATTAATACAAATCACCCTCTGTATAACACTGTTCAAGTTCCGTCAATGCCTTATCCCGAGTACTGTCTGTCTGTCTGTCCTTTTATGACAGCGAAAGGGTCACGTAATACCTTTGTAAGTATTCCCATAAGGACTTGTGTCTGAGATACGGGAAACTTGACGTGGCAACGCTATCCCTAATGTATGTTTAGTGACATCTTAGGCAGAAAGTTTGAATGTAGGGTGGCTATACAGACGTTTTGGTGGGAATAGCGTCTACATTTTCCGAAAAGTTTTGAAATGTATATTAATTTACTGGGACACCAGATAACAATGTTCACATTCTAGTCAATTTGTTTAGTATTTGGGTGGAATAATTCATAAAACCATACGTTTGATATTCTGTTTTTCGTTTGCTACGAAATTTTGACAATTTAAATAGATCGATTGCAAGGTAATATTGTGAAAAGAAGAATGAAATATAAATCCAACTGCCTGAAATTTGAAATACTTATTTGATTTTTCATTAGACCATGACTTTTCTGCTTGGCGCCCAACGTGTGGCTAAGGATACTTAACGGTAAAGAAAACATATATTTTAGATTGTAAGACTTTGTCTGTTTGCCAGTTCGTTACAGAATTTAATATTTTTATAATTTGAACTGTAAGAAACGACGTAGGATACTTTCCGCGCGAGGTTAACAGCTAGTTATAAATACAATTATACTTATATCGTAAATATTTTGATGATGATGATTTTTCAATTCCACCACCAATTTAGTAAATCATCAAATTACAATTTCACACATAGATTTAGTTAGCATTCTAATAATTTTATTTATCTTTCAAAATGGCCATAAAAGTCTTTAAAATAATTTGTTCGTGATGAAGCTTTCCTCATAAAAGCAAAAAAGTATATAAACCATTCAATTTGCAACATACAGAATCAATTCATTTGATCGCTCCTAAAATGTCCAACCCTAATCAAACTTTCCCAAATGAATTAAATTAAAGATCAAACGTGGATATCCTCGTCTTTGAACGGAAACGTGACCTGCTTTTAAATTTTTAATATATTTTAATTTCCGCATAAAATAATTGGTCTAAGGGATCTTGTCAGATGAATTAATCCTTCTGGCTGGCTTGTAAAGGTCACACTGAGTTATTGAATTAAAAAAACATTTTGTTTGTAAGTTATTCTTCTAACGTTATATACTGATAATAAATGGATTTCAGTTGGACCACGCTTTTGATATCAGCAAGTCTATTATATATTAAAACGCCCACCACAATTCGGTCTTCGTATTTTTTTGATAGGTGAGCCAGACGACTTGGATCAAAGTATGACTTCTATAGTTAATTGAATATACAGGTTTTCTCACAATGTTTTCACTCATCACTAAACTAATAAAGTAATAATGCCCTTCTAACTGATATCGGTCACGGCGGAGAATCTCAACGAGGATTAGCCATCTGCGCAGGAGATATTATAGTGCACAAGTGTGTGCGCAAACACAGATGCTCTCTCTGTTCCTTCACTATCATTGTCTGGTAAGACAGCAATTCGACATGACCGGAGAGAGGTCAGGCGCAAGATTGGTCGACTTAACGTGCTTTCCGAAGCACAGGGGTGAGCCGCCAACTTCCTGACTCCGGGCTGTTACTGAGTAATTTCTATATTGAAATACCCAGCCACAATTTTTTGACCCAACCCGGGCTTTGAACCCGGGACCTCTTGGTCCTTAGGAGACGCATGCTACCACAAGACCAACGAGGCAGTCAAATTACAGAGTAATACGTATTTAGCATTATGTAGCCCATATATTTTAGACGTTCTCAACTTCGCTTTTTTCTATGGCTTACATCACAGAAAAATAAAACGGCTATGCACAAAATAATCAAGTAATACGTTGGTAGTACTATACATAATTTAGCCTTGCTTAGTACCGGTCCACTGAAAATGGTTAAAAAGGTGTCGACTAAAGGTGTTATCTGTCGGGCTCTTTGAAATTGATCCGTTTCGAGAGCCGGTGAGATCAAAGCTTTGTAGCCGGCAAAGGTATCAAGTTCGTCTTTAACAACTTGCCGATGATTATGGCTCAATGGCGGTAATTCTATTCGGTAAGTAAATTGTGCACCTTTGCTTGTGGGGGCAATTCAGTTATGGTCATTGCGGAAATGCAATGATGTAGAATTTTTCTTTTTTTTTTTTTCTTTTTAGCATTATCGGCAAGAGAAGTTTTTGTTTTTCGGTAAATAATTTTGCTTCTTGGTTAATGGGTACCATTCAGTTATGGTTATTTATGAAATTAAAAGCACGTTGTAAATTTTTTTTTCTTGTTTAAGTGTAGAGTAACGGTTAGTGGAGTTTTGGGTCGACTCGTATTTATAAAGTACCACAACTTTTCGCTGAAAGCCGCTGAACATTTACAATCGTACATCTATATTTTTTTCGTTGCGCAATACTTTCAGCAGGTCAAGGTTGGCAACGCACTTGTAATATCGCTGGCGTCTGGTGAATGGCCATAAATGACTGATTTTATTTGTAGACACTTTTAATAGTTCGATTTAACACACGTATACATACCATCACGTCCGTAATACCAGAAGAAGCCAGAAATAAAAGGCATTTGTTTCTTTGATTTACAATCATATACTTACCCAGAACCCGATATACCATTACTCACCTTTTACGATATGCTCGACAAAGAACACAGTTGGCGCATTATTTTAAAGTCCCAGACCAACATAGGACAACATATTTAGGATCAGCTCTTGAATAAGATCACTTAGTTTATAGTAGATAAAATAAAATGTAAATAACGTACTATGTAAACAAAGGTCAAAGTCAAATGCGTCATTCAAGGCAATTTAACATTCTGGGGATTCTATTTTTATCATCATTAGTCAGTTTTCCAGTAATTGTACGTTTTAATTACGGGCTGGAATGAGAATGAAAAGGTTTAATTACTGCTTCTAATTTACCCTTGTATTATATTTCATCTTAGGTTTGATGAAAAAATTTCGAAATGGTTTAAAATTCGGAAAGTGTTTCCTGAAATTCCTTTTATTGACCAAATTGGCGGATACAAAAAAATATGACAAGTGGATAGCTCGTCGTCACAAAATCACACACCCATTTTACGATGTACGATTTGGGATATTCATACACACATTAACTACTTAATTGAATTTAATTTCGGAAAATTACAGGTTCTATAAAGCAATCTATAAAACAAGACAGGGGGTCGCGAGGCGATTCTTGCAGAGCGTGGGCAGTGGGCGTCGTCGTCGGTTAGGGATTCGGAGGAAGTGTGTGTCGCGGGCGCCGGTTGACAGCTGTCACTTCCACCCCCGCGCAGTTCCCGTATCACCGTATGGTTGGGGTCGTTACGTAGTGTTGCTGGCGTAGACACACGATTCACTATCAGTTGTCTTCAACTTGCGCACGCAACGCACTTGACAAGGAACACAGTTAGCCCATTCTTTTTATGTCTTATGTCAAACATATATTTATTATCACTGGATTATACTTAAATAACATCATTTGTAATCCCCAAAGGTGTAGACAGAGTCAAGACTCGTTTTGATTATCACTTCATCATCTCCCTATCGTCCCGTGCTTAGACGGGGTCCGCTTAGACCATGATCCAGGATTTAGCGAGTCTGGTAATTACATTGAAGCGACTGCCGATCTGACCTTCGTAACCCTAAGATAGGAGAACCAGACAATTTTTGAATCATGGTTACAAATCCAAAGTTGTTTGAATTTGCAGGTTTTGA
The DNA here is from genome assembly GCA_951394215.1 of Glyphodes perspectalis. NCBI lineage: Eukaryota > Metazoa > Arthropoda > Insecta > Lepidoptera > Crambidae > Glyphodes > Glyphodes perspectalis. The sequence goes on from OX596219.1 coordinate 11,445,486, forward strand.
TGTTTTCCTTCACCGTCGAGCTAGTGGTATAAATACGTACATAGATTTGAAAAATCCAAAGGTACGTGCCCGTGCTACGTGCATTTTGATTATCACTTGATTATTTAAATTATATTTGGAGTAATGGTTTAGGTTTCGAGTATAACACTAAAGGCGTGGGTCCAATCCCCGTCCCGGGACAAATAAATGTTGATGAAACAAATATTGGTCCCGGTAATCTGATTTCCAGTTTGTGCTTAAGCTACTTAGTAGTTGTAATCAGATCAATGTGTGTAATGTATTTATTTTCAAAATTTATATTTTTCAATGTAAAATGTTTTATGTCTTTGTTTAAAATAAATGTCCCATGTTGGTCTGGTACTAAAAAAATAATGTGACAACTGTGTTCCTTGCCTATTAGGGGCGTGTTGATATGTATGTATGTACATTTTTAAAGTAGGTATTTAAGTGCCTTGGACCGTTGACGTCATTGCCTTGTATACTGACAATGACGAAACGTTTTTTAAGGTTTCCTTATGTTAGCACGAAACTTTTTAAATTTATGAGTGTGTGATAAAGTCTGTGTAATTACAGTAGAGTTGAGGTCATTAAAATGGCTGCATTTTGCAGAATTTTGGCAAACGAATGGTGCAATGGCTCTTGTTCTTTATTCAGGATGTTGGAAAGCCAATTTTATAACAGAACTTTCTCAATTTTGAATTTTCGTTTCTTGACCCGTGTTGTTGTGGGCCCTGTAATCCCGTAACTAGCATGGTTTATTAATGTTCATTGATCTAGCGGAGCCTATTATTACGTTTTATCTGCAGGTGATACGTGGTCGGTTCTCTCAGGGGCCAGATTCCCATACAATTTTCTTTACCCCACCGCCAAGCTAATGGTATTAGTATTAACATACATACATAACATCACGCCCCTAATCCCCGAATGGGTAGGCAGAGTCAAAGGGACAGCAGGCCCCTTTAACCATATTCAGCCAAAAATAAAACTAGGCCAGCAACCACATTCAGCCAAAAATAACTGCGCTGGGTTAGATGGAAAATTGTGAAAAAGTAGTGACAAGTGGCTAGCTTGTCGCCTACATAATCACATACCTACATACACATACAAACCCGATATACCATTAGTCACCTTTTACGACTTACTAGGCAAGAAACACAGTTGGCACATTATTTTAAGTTCCAGTCCAAACGGGACAATGGGCTAGGTTACATGGAAAAACTAATGGTATTAAGGTGACAAAATTCTTTGCTACATACGAGTATTCTGGTTTGATACAAAACTTCTCACATGAATGATACGTGACCTTACCATATATTCCACCGTTTTCTTTAGCACTTACTCTACAAGAAAGTAATCGATAAATACTACTAGATTAATCGCGAACTTTAAAAGATTTTAAAAATTTCATTTTCATGGAATTCCACACAATAAAACGTAGTTAACTACTATACTATACTGGGAATAGTTGTAATCGCCTTGATATACTTCAGTTGACCTTTTCATAATTAATTTCAGTGTAATTAGTCATCCATTTGTCGTAGGTGTTCTTATGAGCTAACTAGGGCAATATTGATTTAAATTCCACCTACACGAGTCTTAACTTAGGGAGTATACATACATACATTCAATTACGTCCGATATCCCCTTAGAAGTAGGTAGTGTCTAAGGAGAAGAAACCTCTTTTAGGCTGCCTGTCCACCGGAGCGGCCGGGGAAGCGGAGCGGTGAGCGTTCGGCCAATAGAAAATATGCACTGCAGAGGTGCAGAGATTTTATGCAATTCTATTGGTGGATTTTTGACTCGGTCACCGCTCCGGTTGACAGGCAGCTTTTACCGCTTTTAGGCAAAAAACATTGAGGTGTTGTAGGAAAATTGTAAGAAAACTAGTGGCTAGCTTGTCTACTACACAATCACATACCCAATATGTTCTTACATATCATACCAACAGGCGTGCAATCCCCGAAGGGGTAGAAAGAGACCAAAGAATGATAAGCTTCTTACTACTGGTCCGTTGGTCGAGTGGTCAGAGACCCAGCAACGAAACCGAGGGTCGGTTCGAATCACGCTAGGGCCAAATGTTTCGTGTGATGAACCTGGACATTTGTACTCGAGTAATGGATTGTTAAAAACATATTTAAGTATGTCTATCCATTCACCTAGAATTCATAGCACAAGCACAAGCTTAGTTTGGGACTAGGGAATTGGTGTATCAGTCTGAAGAATTTATTTATTTACTTATAAAATACAATTAGTCGCTTTGTACGAAGTTGTACACAAAACACACCATTGGCACATTATTGTTTAGTCCCAGACCAACATGGGGTTGTAAATGTCAGTTTGTACAGCCTTATGTCTGCCCAAACAAAGCGTGACCTTAGGATGGATGTCCCCATTTAGTAACTTAGTAATCTAACGCCTGTCGGCGTTAAATTGGTTTCATGGTGCTACGTCCATAATTGTTTAAATGGGTAGGTCTCATCACGATGTTTTTCCTCAGCTCCGAGCTATTGGTATGGGTGGATGTTTCTGAACGTATTTAAGTATGTCTATCCATAGCACAAGCATAAGCTCCAAACTAAGCTACTAGGGAATTGGTATGTCAGTCTGGAGAATTTATTATTATTAATAATTATTATAATAACGTATTATACCACGCCGTTAAGACCCACATGTCTTATGGGCACATGAAGCAGATGCCCATGCCATTTAGCTACCAATGGTCCTGAAAAGTATAATAACATCATCATCATCATCATCTTTTCACCGTTATGTCCCGTGCTTAGACGGGGTCCGCTTAGACCATGATCCATGATTTTGCAAGTCTGGTAATAACATTGAAGCGACTGGCAATCTGACCTTCGTAACCCCTTAGGGTTACGAAGGTCAGGTTCCCCTATTTTAATAGGGGAACTAAAAAATGTTTGGATCATGGTTACCAATCCAAAGTTATTTGAATTTGCAGGTTTCATCACGATGTTTTCCCTCACCGTCGAATTAGTGGTATAAATACGTACATAGATTTAAAAAATCCAGAGGTACGTACCCAGGATGGAACCCGCACTCCTTGGTAATGAGGCGCGTGTCCATAACATTGATTGAGCTACAATCGCTCTAAATTAAGCAATAAGCCACATTTTGTATCTCACCAGAAATAAAGGGCTATTCAAATATATTAAAACAGCTTATATTGAGAATTTATTGATATATTATTAGTTTCATTTGTTATTATCGAACAATTACCGAACTTTCAACCGCAAGTTTTTGTGACTTTTCATTTCACTAGCCTCCTCGAAGGCAACTGTAATAGGTAGGTACCTACCATATAATCATTTTTGCCTTTACTTGACAAGATATTTTATCTTTTATCCTCCAAAACCTCGAGATAAAAGTATTAAAATGTTCCCAACGACATAACCAGTAACATTATCTCAACATGGCGCAGACAAGTTTCAGTCTCTTTAAACTCTCTTCAAGTTTATCCGACGTCAATTAGTGATGCGCAAGACTCGAGTTTGGAGACCCTGTTATGAAAGACTCGATTCTTTCCGTAGCCATTCCTACTCTAGCTATAAGATCTCTATGATCGATTCAAAATGAAATAGGCATTTTCTTTACATACTATTATTAGTCGCCTTTTACGACATGCTAGGCAGGGCACACAGTTGGGACATTCTTTTTAAGATGGGACTTATCCCATGATCCCTTACATCTCAACAAATACAAACCATTACGCTTGCAAATCTTGCAATCCCCAAAAGGGTAGAAAGAGTCTAAGTAGCTTCGCTCCCAGTAGCAGGTTTATTTAAACACATTCAGCCCATCATAATATAGTCGAATAAAATTTGTGATAAATGTACGACAAGCAGTCAGCAAAAGTCGCGATTCTGTAGCTCGTGAGCAGCAGAAACGCGACTTTACGAAGTTTTGAAACTCGAACGCATCCCAACACTCGCTGTTCTAACTCTCTAACACATAAGCGTAATACAAGCTTCATACGACGCAATGTCGCTCTAAGGCGGTATTAGCCTGTTAGCTGTTCCGCCGTGTTCTTAAACAACCTTAGGCGGTATTAATCTAGTGCTATGGCATGAGTTCCCTTTGATGTAGACTGTAAGAGGGATTTACTCAACTGAGTAATATGGTTAATGTGGTAGAGATGGGTATTACAGGTATACTATACTATACATAGTATAGTTCTTAATCTTCCAGATCTCGAATGGTGCATAACTAACTTGGCCATACGTCGCGCTTTGGGCGGGACAGTCCCGCTTTATGGTTGACTGTCCCGGTGTCCGAGGTGATTGCAAAAATATCCCGCTTTTGTAAACAGACCCAACTTATTTATTTATCTACTTAAAAAAAAACTTTGGGGGATTTTAAAAATCACCAGTTACGTTGGTGCCTTCGATCCTGCCTATCTGAATACAAAATCTTTCCGATGAAAGAACATCGAAAATTTATTTGTATAAATAATATACCCCGTCCAATATGCCGGAAAAATGATTCCAAATTATAGACTACAGCACTCAAAATCAATAGCCTAACTAAAATTCCCGATATTTAAATTTGGTTACCCATCCGAATCCTGCCCGCGATAGAGTTGCTTAACTCTTCAATAGAACAATGCAATATTTTCAATATCGAACCAGTCACCCTTTACACCTTACTATCGTCTATTATAACATATCGCCTAATAATGGGCTGTCAAGGATCCCCTCACAATACATCCCTGAGCGGTCCGAGGCTGAAATTCGTTCGGGGCTCTTCAAAGGGCCTCTCAAGATACGGATCATCCCGACGAGGCGTTTTGTTGCTTTTTTATAGCCAATAAATAATGCATGAGGTGGTAAGTAATTGGAGGCGAGGTCTTCGATTTAGTTGGGGATATTCGGATTAAGGGCACAAGTTTGTATTGGCTGGGAATGTTGAGTAAAAAATGTATTGCAGTAAACTCATAGTTAAAGGGGTTGCTATTTAGTTTTCTAATAGCAAAAAAGCATTTGCTTCAAGCACCAATGATACTGTATAATACTCGTTTGCCCCCCCCCCCGACATCACAGAGATAAAACTAAAATAAAACTTGATGTGACATATTACTCAAATACACGGATTACAGATTCAACCAAATATTGTTTTAACTAATGTGTATATTTTAGCAATAGTGCAGTTATTACTTAATTTGTTTCTTTTTTTAATATGTCTATATGATTTTCCTGTCGATGTATTACATAGGTCAGAGGATTGTCTCTTCAATTAATAACCATACGAGACCTAGAATAGCCAGACCTGAGAGATCATGGCTAAGGGGATTCTAACTAGGAACGGTACACGAACCAGATAATTTAAATCATAAAGAGTAGTAAAAAAATATCCACAGAATATAGAGTTTCTTCACTGCTGTTTGATTGATTGGGCGTCGGCCCTTTTTCCTTTATTGTTATGGGTGGATGCTCGCATCCCCGTGAGCACAGTTAGGCTTAATTCGAAGGTAGTTCGCCATTTAATGTTTTACAGAAGTACCTAATGTGCTCCCATAACACTTTAATAAATAGTTATAGATCCAACACCATAATGCCCTCAACCCTGAAAACCCTCAGGGCATCATAGTAAAGAGGTATGGAGCCACATACAAATGCAATCAAGTACGTTCCATAAATAAATGTTTTACAAAAAAAAAAAAATATGTCTTCCTCTTCACTACCATAGAACACAATTTATTTCAAGTTGTTTTCAGTCAATGAAATATACAGTATAGGTTTCCAATGCCCAAATGCTATTATGACCCCTTACCATGAATCTGATACAGTAGCATGATAGCTACTTTGAGCAGGATCAAAACAAAATCAAATCAAATCAATACAAAAACATCAGACTCAGTAAATACATTTTTTTCTTTTCCTTTTATCTTTTGTTTTCTTTTGTTTGTTCATAGTCAGTTTCGGACGGGATGATTCTTGTGACAGATGTCAAGATAACGTTTACTCATGTCAATCCTATAAAGTGTCGCGGAAATCATCTTGTCCGAAACTGGCTAGCTATGAATTATTGAATGTTTACCCATAATTATGTTATTGTACTTTTTTTTTATCTTTTTGTTGTCTTATATTGTGGTCAATAAATGTCTTTTCTTTCTTTCTTCTTTCTTTATTCCTCTTTATTTTAGTCCAGATGAAAATATATCTGAACAACGCAAGTTAATACCTCCTATTGTCTTGAAAAAAACAATAGATATTTGCATTGATTATCATTATTCCAGTGGAAAATCAACTTCAAACCTTTCAAATTGCCCAGGCTTATATTACTTCGGGTGGTCTAGACAAGCACAGAAATAGCTTGTATCGATCCGGCGGCTTTGTTTCACGAAGTCTCCTTAGCACTAAGGGTACTTGGTAGTACTTGGCTCTAGATACCGATGAATACCTACTGTTCGTATCAATTAATAAGCGGAATTAATTATTAACATCTGCATCCATTGTTTCAGATTGATTCGTAATGAATACGTTTGATTCTTTGAATGGAACATCAATGATTATTGGATATGTGGTGAATTTAACGATGGTGAAGATAATTGCCTATTTGTCTGTGTGAAACTTTAAATGATAGTCGAAAACAATTAGTCTGTATATTAAGGCCAAAATCAGTGTATTTTTATTAGGTTTTATACTTATAATATCCCTTCTATACCCCCTTCAAAAATTTATTTATGGCTGAGCAAAAAACAAAAAAAAAATCCGTTTATTTTTTTTTGTATTTTATTTAATTTTAAATATTTTAACAATAAAAAAGCGGCGGCCCCAAGAGTTGAGATGCTGTTCTTAAAGAACAGATTCTCAACTAAACAAAGAAGCCAAAACTCATAAAAAATTCATAAAACTAAGAAACAATCGTAAAACCTTCCCGAATCAGTGCTCATTCCTTCTAAAGCCGGAATAGGTTCTTTAATTCTCACCTTAACGTTAAATTTAATATAGGACGTAAATCGCAACCCTGCGGTACTCCCGAGTCTAAAGTAAATCAATCGTTCCCGCAATGATTGCGGACCGTCTCGTAAGCTCCTTGATGGCCTATAAATTTGATATCGACCGCCGTAAACCCTTATCGATCGATTTCATTTACTGCGGTATTTTGTTAAGTCTGGGTTAGCACTTTTTATTCGTCGTATTTTCCCTTTTATTTTCATAGAACCGAGTGTTTAATAAAAAATTAGGCTCATAAATCTACAACACAACTTGTCATTTATATTCAGACAATTATCAACGTCCTCAATTTTATGCTTTAATTATTTTAATTATATTACACTACTACACATATCTATATTAATCTGACTCTGAGCTTATACATTAACTTGTTACTGATATCAGAATCAACAGTGGCATTACAAAAATATACTTAACTATTCGATATTAACACCCTTTAAACTATTACATTAAATTATTTGTAACACCAACAGCTCAAATAAGAATTTTGGAATTACTTTATGTTAGCATCTGTTCTCGCTACGACAATCGGCTACTACCCATCCATCACTCTTCCCCAATACGTTTGTGAGATATAACAATGTAGTATAAGAATAGCTATACCCAACCAACGGTGTACCCAAACAAACATGGTTATCTCGTATATAGTAATTTTGTCTGTCGAAATTATGGAATGAGTAACTTTTAATGTAATTACTTGTACTTGATAGGACAGTTTTAATCAAACCAAAGTTATTAAACATTTGAATAGACTGAACTAAAGGCTTAATAAGAATAAAAACTTCAGGTTTCATTAAAAATAATAAATCAAAAGTTTACGAAATGTTATCGATTCGTTTGTATATATTTTGCCGTGTATATTTTACGTTAAGTAAGAAGTACGGAAAAGCACACCGTGTTAATATTCAAGAAGCGGGTGAAAAACTTTGATGGAACTTATTAATGACTTCAAAATAGCAAGCTAATAAAGCCTGGAATATTTTGTTTTCATAACTTACCTACAGATAAATAAAATCGTAGAATCTGTTTTATATGCCAAAAATTAGGCTTATTACTAAATGCGTACCTATATAAATATATATGTACCTAATTATAACAAAAAAAATAAAACAATCGGTAAAGTATTTGTCTATCTGTCTCTCCTTGACATGCTGCAATGGAAAAGATTGGTAAATGGTAGAACTTAATTTTTTCTTTTAATTAAAGAGTGGTTTTATACTCCTACTAGCAGCGCCCCGCGGTTTCACCTACATAGTTTCTGTTCCCGTGGGAATACAGGGATAAAATATAGCCTATGTTACTTACCGATAATGTAGCTTTCTATTGGTGAAAGAATTTTTAAAATCAGGCCAGTAGTTTTTGAGTTTATCCATTACAAACATACAAAAATACAAATCCTTTATCTTTATAATATTAGTAAGTATAGATATACTATATAGCTCTGCAGTTAGGGAAAATATCGCGACGATATCGAAACATTTATATTAGTAGTTACTTATAACATCATACTAATATTATAAAGAGGAACATTTTTATTGATTGTTTGAATTGAATAGGCTCCAAAACTACTAGACCAATTTGGAAAATTAATTCACCAATGCAAAGCTACATAGTCTATATTTTATCCCCGTATTCCCACGGGAATGGGCAAAACGCGGATGAAAACGCGGGGCGCTACTTCATTTTTGTTTTTTTATATCCGACGACATCACATAAATTGTTCTGGTTCCGAGGTAGCTTGAACACTTGTGTTAAGGATATCAGAATCAACAGTGATATTACAGATATATACTTAAGTATTGGATATTAACATGCAGACACAGAACAAACACAAGTATTAATTATACGAATGTTTGTCCTGGGTGGGGATCAAACCCACAACTCTTGGCGCATGTCGCATGGTCACTACCGAATGCATCATCGAGCCAGTCAATATAACTAACTAACTAACTAAACTTCACGCCGCTTCCCTAGCGGGGTAGGCAGAGTAACCGAACGCCATATGGCACGATCCTTACACACCTCACCCGCCTCTTCAACATTCATAACCCTTTTCATACAAGCTCTACGGGTTTTAACTGCTATACATAATATAGAAATCCGATAAATCTATGACCATAGTTCAAGTAAACCTTGACTAGGAACTGTACAAAAGACTGATATTGATCTTTATGAGTTGATAATCTTTCTATTTTTAACCTTTGGATTTTTTTAGGATTACGAGGCTATTTCCTAACCCCAACTTTAATAATTTTTATTAATTATGGTAATCGAGCTGCTTCGTACGTATTACGTAGTGGCTTAAGCAAATTGAATTCCTGCCGTACGGAGAAGTAATTTTTTCTGCGCTTTCTATTAGAAAGGAAGAAGGTAACAGACAGACTTACTTACTTAAAAACGTTTTTAAACATCCATGACTTGACTACGAATGTTCATGTTCATAACTCTTGGTTTCGTGGCCTGAGTCTTTAACCACTCGACTTCTTTACTCTCAATATAAAGAAATGTTTATTTTCCGAGTAGAAGACATTAAAATGTTGGTTTCAACAAAATCCCGTACTTACTTGAGCCTCAACAAGATGTTATTACACACAGCTTCCAAACGGCTTTGATGTTAAGCCCATTTAACCGCAAATTTTCAAAGAAAAATGTTTCGTTAATTCTATCATTACAAAAGAAATTCAATGAACACGTATAAAACACATTTTTATTGAAGGGACTTCGGTTTTTTCAAAGGGAAACCTCTGCTCGATCGCTCTTTGTAACACTCACAAGGACTGAATCCCTCGTTTTTCCTAAATGGCTCTATTTATCTGATTCTTTGAAGGGAAATAAATAACGCTTTGTATCTCTTTGGGTAATTTAGTAATATTTTTACTCGACTAATAGATACGTAGGAATGGTAATGTTTCACGGAATTTCAACAATTTCATTGAATTTGAGACTTGGGTAGTAGTGTTGCCGCTCGATAGGCCAATACCGATTGTATATAGATTATTCGAAGAAAATCGATAGTATCGATAGTATTGCTGTTTACCAATAGTATTGCACTAACAGAGACATATATACTATCGATTGTCCTATCGTATCGTATAGATGATTTTAGCGTTCAACTAACTTTTGGAAAACTATAGATTTTTTGCAACACTATTGGGTGATATTAAGATGTGTTATAGCTTAATAGCATATGGGTACACGCTTGTTAATCCGACTTTCATTCAGTTTTTATTAGCGTAAGTAGTATATTTACTATGGAGCAATAAATACTGCTTTATTAATAACATAATTAACGTTTTTATATCCCATATTTGTCTAGAACTTAAAAATAATGTGCCAATTGTTGTTGTTTAGGTGTGTGATTATGTAGGCGACGAGCCATTTGTCACTACTTTTTTCACAATTTTCTATTTAACCGTTTTATTTTTTGGCTGAATTAAGGGAGGTATGTGTGTAATTAAGATTTTAGTGAATAAAATATGTTTAATAGATAATGCATTTCGTATATTCTACTATTTATTTCTTGTATGTTTCATCATTGGGTTAAGTGTCACGACATTAATTGACAATCCCTAGTAAATTAGTAGAATATTTTTTTAAGCATTAATAAAGAAATAGAAATCAATAAGATATCTTTAGTGCTTCTGATAAAAAAGCAGGTTAAAAATATAATTCTAAGAATACGAACTACAATTTATATTACTAGGAAAATACCACTTAGGCCGTAAAAGATAGAATACAACTGATATTTGTAACTGCTTACCTAATGACAGGTTTACGTATGTATACTCAAAGATGTGAAGCCCTAAAGGTTCAACTAGGTTAATAAACAGGTAAAACCAATACAATTTTTATAATATGAACTACCCTTTGAAGAAATTTGATAAAAATTAATACACAACAGCGACAGGTCGGTCGTTTATAAAGAACACTTTACACGCCCTGAAATAGAGTGGCTAATGGAAACTCGTTCAATTATCGACTGCCCAATGAACCAGTGACGTCACCACGTGCCAGTTAATATTCAACGTGCCAAAGTTCAGACAAGCTCGGGCATATTCGGCGGTGAAACACGGTTCCTACGTGTTTACTAAAACAACGTGCACGATTTTGGAGCGAAACTGGCGGCCATTTTGTGATTTCAGTATGCATACGTTAATATGCTGTGCTCAAAGTCTTTGGTACTGGAAATGACGTTTACGTTACATGATGTACTTATTAAATGACTAGCTTTTCCCCATGCCTCCGCTTGTATGAAGCTCGGTCTGTTACTGAGATTCTATTATATTCTTATATTATATTATTATATTCTAGAGAAGAAGAAGTTCAGAAGTCAAGTCGTAACTGACAGACAGACAAGTGTTACTTTCGCATTTATAATATAAGGCCGCTAATCCCATGATATGAAAGTAGTTCATACAGGGTCCAATGACACTTACATAGACGAGTCATTGTTATTTCTACGTCCTCAAATCAGAATCCTAGGGAAATACTAATGGAGAAACGGACGTCAACTAAGCATGATCCAGAAGAAGATTACTTACTAATCATCACGCCCGTAATTCTTAAAGGTGTAGGCAGAGTAGAAGGGGCAACAAGTCCCCATAACCTTATTTAACCTAAAAATAAAACTGGAATGGTTTAGATGGAAAACTATGAAAAAGTAGTACTAGTGGCTCGTCGCCTACACAATCACATAAAAAAAACCATAGAGAATTATGTAAACTCTTCAACGTATAAGTTTAAGCATCAATTATTGACTTGACTGGCCTGTTGGCCGAGTGGTCAGAGACCCTGGCCACTAAACCAAGGGTCGCGGGTTCGAATCCCGCTAGGGGCAAATGTTTCGTGTGATGAATTTAAACTTGAGTCATTGATGTTTATAAACGTATTTAAGTATGTCTATCCGTTCACCTAGTATCCATTTCTGACAAGCTCGATGGCGCATTTGGTAGTGACCCTGCCCCAGCGCCAAGAGTTGTGGGTTCGATCCCCACCCAGGACAAATATTTACCTCGGAGTCAGGTCAATGTACGTGATGTTGTCGGATATTTATTTATATTTATTTAGGGAATTGGTGTGTCAGTCGGATGAATTTATTTATTATTGTTACTAGAATAGAAATTGAAAGTTTGACCGAAAGGTATATTGAATCCGGGGTAATTTAGCTTAAGCCTGAATCACTTAGGGACCCTCCGGCGGTCTGAATATTGAACGCGTCTCGGAGGAGTCTGATCGACGTGTGCCCTATTAAGGCTCGACTGATTTGGTTTAGCGGCTGGTACCCAGAGTGGGATGCTTCGCACTAACTGTATGAGAAAGTTAAATGGCGTCCCTTGCTAAGCAAAATACTTGAAAAGGGTAATTTTACCTTTAAGCAGTTTTACCATACTAGCATTTAAATGGCTCGATGGTATACTGGCATTGGGTAACCTGCCCCATGCGCCAAGAGTTGTGGTTTCGATCCCCACTCAGGACAAAAATTCGTATGATGAATACTTGTGTTTGTTCTGTGTCTGGGTGTTAATGTCCAATATTTAAGTATATTTGGAATTTGGTAACACAAGTGCTTAAGCTACTTACCTCGGAGTCAGATCAATGTATGTGATGCAGTCTGATATTTGCCTGCGGCTTTGCACGCATGAGATTTGGTCAGTTCAGACAAAGACTTTTTCGTGGAGCAGTGGTAGCTCAATGGTAAGGACACGCGCCTCTTAACCGAGGAGTGCGGGTTCAAAGCCCGGACACGTACCTCTAGATTTTTCAAGTCTATATAGGTACCTACGTATTTGTACCACTAGCTCGACGGTGAAGGAAAACATCGTGATGAAACCTGCAAATCCAAACTACTTTGGATTTGTAACCATGATCCAAAAATTGTCTGGTTCCCCTATCTTAGGGTTACAAAGGTCAGATGGGCAGTCGCTTCAATGTAATTACTAGACTCGCTAAATCCTGGATCATGGTCTAAGCGAACCCCGTCTAAGTACGGGACATAACGCTAGGAAGATGATTAGACAAAGACTTTTTCGTATATCCTGTGCTTTCACTTTTATAATATTTGATTGATTTAGGGGTTGCATTAGTAGGTAAGGTAAGCATTCCCAGTAAAAACGACATGCGTGTGATCCAGTTTTAACTGAAGAATAGAGTTGAATTTATTTATTGAATTGAAATTATTAATTTACAAAATTATTCTTTTGAATTATGAAATAGGTACATAGAAAGGTGATGTTAGGAGTCATAAAAACCGTAGCGCGTGTATAAAAAGGATCATGAATGTTGAAGCGAGTGAGGTGTGTAAGAATCGTGCCATACGGCGTTCGGTTTTCTCTGCCTACCCCGCTAGGGAAGTGGCGTGAAGTTTTTTTTAGTTTTAGTTTGATATTACTAAAAAATTTTTTTGCGTAATCATATACAAAATAATTTGTAACTAATGTACTTGCATTATAGTATAGATTATAATGTTTTAAAGCTGAAGAGTTTATTTGTTTGCTTGAACGCGCTAATCTCAGGAACTACTGGTCCGATTTAAAAAAATCTTTCAGTGTTAGATAGCCCATCTATAGAGGAAGGCTATATAACATTAATCACAAACGCGGGTGAAACGGCGGGCATCGCTAGTTAATCTATGAAGTTACAAATAGGTAAAACTCTGTCCTTACTTGTCCTTGTCCTATCCCTTCGGGAAAAAAATTGTGACGTAATACATTATGTAGTTCAAGTTCCGTGAGACCTTTTTATCCCGGGATAAAATCGATTTCCCGGTAACCCTAAATCGTTTGCCCTCCTAGGCCAGTAGGCCAAGGGCACGGTCGCAGCGCGGTCGATACGTTTGGTCTGCTTCGTGCCCATCGCGTCTGGCTGTCCCAAGGATGATATAACCATTGGACTGGAAACCGCGTTCCGTTCACTGAAGGGATAGACGCTTTGATTGGTAGACCAAATTAATTGACATTTCATGGGATGTGCAATATTAGATTGGGTTGGCAAGGAGGGTTTGTTAAAAATAGCGTTAGGATCCCATGTTCGTCAGGGACTCGCAAAGAATGTATCAACAGTGTTCACTGCCTCTGTCTGTGTCTGTTGGTGTAGGTATTGGTTTTATGAAGGCGACGAGCTAGCCACTTGTTCTACTTTTCACAATTTGCCATCTAACCCAAGATTTCTGGCCAAATTTGTTCAAGAGGGGTTTCTGCTCCTTCCATCTTCCTAGCGTTATGTCCTGTGCTTAGACGGGGTCCGCTTAGACCATGATCCAGAATTGGGATTGCTGTGTCAGTCTGGAGAATTTATTTCTTATGATTTGGTTTAGAATTCGTTTTTTTTTATACATACTTTTGAATGTTTTGATGCTGAAAAGATTATCATCTATGTTATCGATATCCTTTCGGTAGAATTAACATTCCATAACGAGAGATTCACATTGTTGTAAATATTTTTTTAAGTTGGGCGCTTTATTGTGTCAAATGTATTTGAGACCTAAATAAATAAAGACGTTTTGCTCCGTTACACAAAACAAAATTCTTATGCTAATATCAGCGATCACTTGCGTTGACCTGGAAATAATCTATTTTACCGACCTTCAAATGGACGAGGTTCGAAATTCAATTTTACCAATTTTTTTCTCTTTGATAAATTAACACAAATTCAGACAACTATTTGATGAACAAAGCTTGTACAGGTTGACAACATAATTTAAATAAAGAATTCATAAAATCAAAAGGTATACTTTTTTTTCTATATCATGCACAGAAAGGAAAAAATATGTATTTCAACACATTACTTTTTAACGAATAACCGTTTCTTTTTTATCCAAAAAGGTTATATAAAAAGACGTACGAACAAACCACCAGTTCAAAGCTCTAATGTAATAAGTCGTACGCCGCGTCCGCATCTGCCTCAACGAAAATACAATACGAGTGTTGCGTGACATATGACGTAATACGCACAAAAAGTATTTCTAGAAAAAAATAATATACTCGTCGAAACGGCAAAAAGGAGCCAAATTGAAGAGCTGCCGGTAAGTAATGGCTCTGGCCTCTCACCCCTCTCCTTCATATGTGGAGGGAACGTGTTTATCTCACCGTGTTATACTCGTAGTTTGCGTATAGAAATTCGACGGGCCCGTTAGTCGAGTGGTCAGAGACTTGGCCACGAAACTAAGGGTCGCAGGCTCGAATCCTGCTAGGGGCAAATGTTTCGTGTGATGAACATGGATATTTGTACTCGAGTCATGGGTGTTTATTAAACGTACTTAAGTATGTCTATCCGTTCACCTAGTTTCCATAGCACAAGCATATAAGTTTAGTTTGGAACTAGTGAATTGGTGTGTCTGGAGAATTTATTAATTATTATTATTAAATCTCGCAATACGGCAGCTGATACCATCGTTGACGTAGGTACTTTCTATCTAATATCAAAATGGTTTAATAGATTTTGTATGACAATTTCAACCTATGACGGCACAGTATGCAATGTTCGATTGACTTAATTATTAATCATTATAAATCTATTCTAAAATATAATAAATTTCAATCAATATAATCAGTGGTTGAACGTTTTGAAAAAAAATAGTGTAAAATTATGATTCAGTTTATTAGTTGCCCTGGTTTGTCTCCTAAAGGACAACCGGAAAAATCTTTGATCTGTTCCCTTGTCAGTAAAGAGGACAATTCGTAAATTTTTTACTCCTTAACAGTTTCACCTGCCCCTCAATCAGTGTTAGTGTCAGCTATGGTCTTCTCACCGACCTGGGTCAGGGATCCCCAATAATGAAATAAGCAAATTAAAGGAAAAACCTCCTAGCCAAGTGAATCTATTTCTTGGCAGCCGATGCTGAGCACGTTTCTGATGCCTAAAGATAGAATAAGGTTAGCTGAATAGCAATTTTACTCGACTTGGGATCCGAAACGTTTCGCACGGGTAGCTACATCAAACATCCAGTATGTTTAGTTTATTTGGTAAATTCAGTTACCCTGTTATGTTAGGCAGTTGTTCTATGTACAAATAATCTTGTTTCCTTTGTAGATCGGTCAATTAGATAAATGTTACTGATATTATATGTGAAATATCAATCGTGTTTATATAAATCACTATACATAACGTTAATAAGAAAAGTTAGGTCGATGTTCGTTTAAATTAGGCACATGTAGAGTCTTATAGATAAATGTTATTGATATTATATATGAAATATCAATCGTGTTTATATAAATTACTATATATAACGTAAATAACAAAATTTAGGTCGATGTTCGTTGGAATTAGGCACGTGTAGTCGTATACCTAGTATCATGACATAATATAAAGAAGAAGCTATCTGAAAGCCATAAGGCTATACAAATATTGAACGGATATTCAGACGGTTTTCAAACATAGACGGAATAATTCTTGAAGATGCTATTAAACTTACTAAACTTAGTCAAAAGAATTGCTGAAATTTTCAAAATCCAAATAAAATAAAGCCGACGTATATTTCAAAATTGTGGTTTGAACTAAGTTTGAATTAACATTTATAAGCCTTACTTATATTTTTTATTACACACCAGGTTGTTACTCCTAATAAATTATTTATAAAGTTCAAATACACAAGACGCGAAACTCCAGTTTCGTTGTTAGAACTACCCATATCTTCTCAACACAACATTGGCATAAGTACTTATATTCCGAAAACCATTAAAAGAAAAAAGTAGACTAAGTCTCGTATCACGAAGTTCGGGATAACACGTATTCTTCCCGAATAAAGAGAGGTAGGAAGGAACCGCAAATAATGTAAATTGACAAAACTTGTGCTACTTCGTGAGGACTGAAGGTCAGTGGTAGGTACATACTGTTTACTTTGGAACTTTAGTTTTTTAGTTTACTTAGGTTTTAGCGTCATAACCCGTATGTATGCCTTGTTACTTCATTTGTGAGGTTTTACTAACGTGACCATATATTTTTCAAGGCAGAGGGATACCTTATGCAAGCATACGCAGTCTTAATTTTTAAGCGCCCAAAGCGGGTCGTATGGTCACTTTCGGTATGACGTCATATGTCAAGTTTTAAAATCGTGGTTTAAATAGTTCGATGTAGATAAGGTAGATAAGATGAGAGGCAACCGTTTATCTTGGTATGGGCATGTGATGAGAAGAGCGGAAGGACATGTGACAAAGAGAGTGATGAGTATGAATGTTAGTGGATGGAGAGGAAGAGGAAGGCCAAATAAGAGATGGATGGATTGTGTGAAAGATGATATGAGTGAAATGGGAGTGGATAACTTAATGACGGCTGACCGGGACGTATGGAAAAGGAAGACATGCTGCGCCGACCCCAGATGAACTGGGAGAAGGCCAAGAGAATGATGAAACAGTTCATACTGAATATATAACTAAATAGCTTCACACCATTTCCCTCGCCTAATATTTAATAACATAGACCATTTGTTACACCACGAAAACCTTTACCTACGCGTGAAGCTGGGAATAATATCTGAAAAAAGGTAACATCAAATATTTTAACCTAAAAAAAAAGAATATTTTAAAGCATTTCTTTTGTAGATAGGTTTTAGATAGATTCTAATTAAAATTATAATTTCAGAAAGAAATGACCCGAAAAATTGGATTCTGAGAAAGATTCGGACAGCATGCAAAAGAGCTATCTAACTATAGTTAAAACTTTATCTAAGTACCTCCTAAC
This sequence comes from Glyphodes perspectalis, assembly GCA_951394215.1. Classification (NCBI taxonomy): domain Eukaryota; kingdom Metazoa; phylum Arthropoda; class Insecta; order Lepidoptera; family Crambidae; genus Glyphodes; species Glyphodes perspectalis. Next base: position 11,463,137 of record OX596219.1, read on the forward strand.
TTACTTCATTAACATCTATACGGTGTTAGTTCAGTGGTAACAACAAGCGCCTCTTAACCGAGGGGTGCGGGTTCAAACACGGGCATGTACACCTGGATTTTTCAAATCCCTGTACACTTGTGGTATGTGTGTCAGTGGTGAAGGAAAACAGATGTAACCATGATCCAAATTGTCTGGTTCCCTTATCTAAGGGATACGAAGGTCAGATCGACAGCTTCAATCTAATAACCAGACTCACTAAACCTGGATCATGGTCTAAGCTGACCCCGCCTAAGCACGTGACAACGCTAGGATGATGACTTCCTTAACACCCATACATTTTACATCACAATTCTCATTACTTCCGTCGAACTCACACAGTCGGTAATCACAACCCGTTTGTCCGAACACATTTCGCATTCCGGATACGAAAGGATATTCGGTGGCCGGTCGCTACCGTTCCGGCTGCTGGAATTATTTCCTCCGGTTAGAGTGTCCACTGCCGTTTATCCGGATTTACTTCAACTCGTGCTTGTTTTCATCAAACGGGTTAAGGGATGTACAGGATACTTTTAATTGTGCTAATTTCAGAAATAATCGGGTCAATCAAAAAAATATGTAGATCCTTTTGGCGCCAAATGCATTTTAGCTAGTTATGAGATAATTAAGAATAAATTCTCCAGACTGACACACGAATTCCCTAGTTCCAAACTAAGCTTGTGCTATGGATACTAGATGAACGGATAGACACACTTATAATCGTTTTATGAACATCCATGTCTCAAATACAAATGTCCATATTCATCACATGAAACATTTGCCCCTATGAATCGAACCCGCGACTCTCGGTTTCATGGCCAGGATCTCTGACCAAGGGCCCTGTTATGAATATAACTTTATAAGGATTTCTGTAACAAAGTAAAATTCCCCAGCTTAGCATACGATATATGTTATTTTATATCTGAATGTCGATTTGTGATAACAAGTTCTTAATAGCCTTGCTTCGCATTATTACTCAGGAAAAACTGTTACCTACAGATAGCGCGCGAGTTGAATGCAGAGCTCAGGTATGTCTCGTTTCAGGCCCCGACTGCAATCAACTCGCGCGCTATCTGTATATAAGACACTAGTTTTGCGGCGGCTCTTGTTCTTTCTCGAGGTTCAAAGTTTGGGCGTACGAAATTTAATCGCAATCGATTAAGTAAGTTAGGCGAGAAAACGTAACAGACAGACAGCGTTACTTTCGCACTTTAAATGTGACTTAAGGTACAATATGAACTAAAAAAGAATAAATTCAGGGCTTAAGCCCTCAAGCTCAATTATGACTTACACCTACATGCATTTTAAAAGACCCAATTTCATACACAGCTTATTTATATCATATCGGATATTCGTCATAAGATATGAAGCACAGCATTCAATCACCGAATATCCGTTTATGTCCAAAATGCGAAAATTTATGCCCGCCTAGAATCGGATATTGTGATTTATTACAGCCGGCTTACTGTGAGGGACTTGCACATCGGTGAGAGGGACAAGGTAATAGGTACTACCTAAACAATAACTTTTAGGTATCAAGATGCTCGATATTATTTTATTTAATACGAGCGGTGTCATCCGCGTTTATGGTTAATATTATAAAGACTATTTCCGTCATACATGATTTCTATGTAACTTTAACCATTAAGGTTGCACACGCGACGGAAGCTTAAAAAATGGAGTGACTTTTCCCGTTTTCCCAACATTTCCCTTCACTACTCTGCTCCTATTGATTGTAGCGTGATGAAAAGTATACTATAACCTGCCCAGGAGTATGAAGAATAATTGTACCAAGTTTCGTTAAAATCCGTCGAGTAGTTTTTGTTTCTATAAGGAACATACAGACAGACAAAAATTTTACTGATTGCATTTTTGGCATCAGTATCGATCACTAATCACCCCCTGATAGTTATTTTGAAAATATATTTCATGTACAGAATTGACCTCTCTACAGATTTATTATAAGTATAGATCTATATGAGTTAAAACGTGTTTTTAATAATACTTATTTATATTTTTCTCTTTCTATGGTGAAAGGAGAGCGAATGACAGAAAAATCCGGAGACATTTATGCGCCAGCATTTAATATCCTGCACACGATTGGAAAATACCTTTTTTTCTATTAAAAAAAACACATAAAAAGAGCAAAAAATACATTCATTTCATTCTAGGTAATTTTCAAGTGGAAAATGAACGAAACTTCTAAAAAAAATGAATTGCCTAGAAATATAGCGATTTTATTAGAAACCTAAATGAATATTGATCACTACTTTCAAATACTCTATTTGAATCGAACCGACACAAATAACGGCGCAATAACCGATCACCGAAATGTCCGTTAATGTCCGAAATCCGAAATGTATTGCCGCGCCAATCGAATGCTTATGATTTATTCAGACGGGGCAAGCGAGAATTCGACGCGTATTGAAGATTCCGTACAAACTGAGACAGTCAGATCAGAATGTTCCATGTTTTTAGATTGAAGGAAACCCGCTGTTTGTGTCTTTAATTCTTGGTATATTATATCGTTTTGTAATAAAACTTTATTTTCTTTCTTCTACCCTATTCTGCACGCATACAAATTTGTATACGTGCAGAATAGGGTAGAAGATACCACGAATCGTTGACATACTCTTTATAAACTGTAAAATGGAATAGTTTCACAGATTTATATTAAGAATTACAACTACTAGTCATCTATAGTTGACTGGTCCGTTGGTCGAGTGGTCAGAGACCCTGGCCCCGAAACCAAGGGTCGCGGGTTCGAAGCCCGCTAGGGGCAAATGTTTCGTGTGATGAACACGGACATTTGTACTCGAGTCATGGATGTTTATAAACGTATTTAAGTATGTCTATCCGTTCACTTAGTATCAATAGTACAAGCATATGCTTAGTTTGGGACTAGGTAATTGGTGTGACAGTCTGAAGAATTTATTTATAAGTAGTAGTTACCAAGTAATAGAAACAGAAGAAAAAGAAGAAAACATTTATTGCCCTTATAAAATTAATAACAAAGAGGGAATATAATAAATAACATAAAACGGATTTTAAAAAAAACAGAAGATATACATAGCCCATTGAAAAGACAAGACAAGTTCCATGACACATATATTTACCACAGATAACCTCCAAATCTGTGAGTTTTACCTACATAATTATAATACATTAACTTTAAGTAGTGTAAGTTTGTATTCTTTTTACTCAAGCATATTTCAAAAGCTGAATAGTGTCGGCTGGAATTACGTTTTTGGATACATGACGATATAACGTTCTATGAAAGCTTGTTAACAAAATAAATATATAATCTGATACAAGTTTCCAACAATTTTTTGTCAAAACAAAAACAGAAACCTATGCAAACTGATCCCTGAAAATATGTACAGGCATATTTGGAAGCGTGTTTTTCATTTAGCCACGTTTTTAATTGAACACGTTACGGCGCAACGCTGGAACAGGGCGGTCGCAGGAAAATATTTTGTTACAGATTTTTAGAGTTCCCTTCCCTGAGCGGTGGTAGCTCAATGGTAAGGACACGCGCCTCTTAACCGAGGAGTGCGGGTTCAAACCCGGGCACGTACCTCTGGATTTTTCAAATCTATGTATGTATTTATACCACTACTCGACGGTGAAGGAAAACATCGTGATGAAATCTGCAAATTCAAACAATTTTAGTTTGTAACCATGATCCAAAAATTGTCTGGTTCCCCTTAGGGTTACGAAAGTCAGATCGGCAGTCGCTTCAATGTAGTTACCAGGCTCGCAAAAACCTGGATTACTGTCTAAGCGGACCCCGTCTAAGCACGGGACATAACGCTAGGAAGATGATGAGGTTTCCCTTAAAATTCATAAATATACTGTGTGCTCACGTGGCTATTGTTTATATTTCATTATATTATAGACCAAACTATATGGATATATGTTAAATACACATTATACACGAGTACAACACTTCAACGTCTCTTGTTAATTTGTTTATTGATTAATTAGTTATAATAATAGTTACTTGTAATACAAATAATAGTGACTTATTGACTAGTTTAATGTTTCAATATGTTGCATATTTAATTAATTGTTAAAGTTATTATAAGCAAATGTTTAACAACATTATATAGATATTTAGTTAAATTGTTAATTTAGCGCGTAGTGCGTCCTCTCAAATTGCTTGACCATCTTAAGTATTACTAGCTGTGCCAGCGGTGTCACCCGCGTTTATGGTTAATATTATAAAGACTATTTCCGTCATACATGATTTCTATGTAACTTTAACCATTAAGGCTGCACACGCGACGGAAGCTTAAAAATGGAGTAACTTCTCCCGTTTTCCCAACATTTCCCTTCACTACTCTGCTCCTATTGATTTTAGCGTGATGAAAAGTATACTGTAACCTGCCCAGGAGTATCAAGAATAATTTTAAAGAAGTTTCGTCAAAATCCGTCGAGTAGTTTTTGTTTCTATAAGGAACATACAGACAGACAGACAGACAGACAAAAATTTTACTGATTGCATTTTTGGCATCAGTATAGATCACTAATCACCCTCTGATAGTTATTTTGAAAATATATTTCATGTACAGAATTGACCTCTCTACAGATTTATTATAAGTATAGATGTAATGTGACACGCAATAAACGATTTGATTTGATTTGATTTGATTTGACATGTGACGTAAAACTACATTGTAAGAACATTCATGTTCCTATCAACATTGGAAGTATTTGTCACGTGTCAGGTGTTATCTTTAGGCTCAGATACCTATGGTCCAACCATAGATTTAAGTCAAAAAATTCTAAATCTATGGGTCCAACTAACATCGTGGTTTAAATGTACACTAATATATAAAGCTGAAACTAGTTTGTATATTTGCTTAAATGCGCTTGTCTTAAGAACTACTGAACCGAATTGAAAAAATATTTATGTGTTGTATAGTTCATTTATCTAGGCTATATAACATTAACCACAAATGCAGATGGGCACAGCTAGTATTCCTTATATTGAGCCAAGAGAGACACTTTGCCAGCAGTCAGCACGTCATAGAATATGTTGCGTGACATTGACATGTCAATGAACATCATCTTTTGAAATACTTGTTATGACTCATAAGTGTATTTTAGTGTAGACAGACAACTTAATTAGACATGTTACATTAAATATTACTTTTAATTGCTTGATGTAATTCTTCTCATGTTTTGGGTATGTGATTGTGTAGGCGACAAGCTAGCTTGTCACTACTTTATCACAATTTTTTTTATCTAACCGCCATGGCTCAATTTGTCTAAAGAAGCCTGCTGCCCCTTTGACTCTGCCTACCCCTTTAGGGATTATGGCGTTTTGTTATGTATATATGTATGTATGTACCTACTTATGCCTTTTAACCTCAGAATTAGGCAAATATAACACAGAACGTCTACAAAACATATTATTATTTGCAAACACAACCATATCATACAAACATACATACCTACATATCATTACGCCTTTAATCTCCGAAGGGCCAAAGTCAAAGGGCCAGCTATCCTCAACGACATTCAGCTAAAAAATAAAAAAACACATCGTTTTCTTATAAAAAATACAAATTAACAAATTCAAAGTATATGTGTGGAGACGAGAAAAGTTAAAAAGTTAAAAGAAGGAAGAATGACACAACATGAGGATGAATGTATGAAACTACACTGAGAAGCTCGATGGCGCATTTGGTAGTGACCCTGCCCCATGCGCCAAGTGTTGTGGGTTCGATCCCCACCCAGGACAAATATTCGTATAATTAATACTTGTGTTTGTTCTGTGCCTGGATGTTAATATCCAATATTTATTTAAGTATATATCAGTAATACCCCTGTTGTTTCTGATATCCGTGACACAAGTGCTTAATCTACTTACCTCGGTTTCAGATCAATGTAGGTATGTGATGTAGTCTGATATTTATTTATATTTATTTATACTGAACCTCAAATCACTACCACAATTCGTAATTGACAAACCGTTTTATTTTATTTCTTTGCAATACGTCGGGCAGCAAACGTGTCCTGGATAAAAAATACTTTGAGCCCGCATTTATTTTTCGTCGAAAAATGTTTGCGAAATATCCGCTGGCCGGTACATCGGATCGTTGACGGATTTAATTGATATCTATATCTGTGAAAACTATATTTTAATCTAACAAAACAAAGGAATAACCGGGGCTTTGCACGTTTATAATGAAGTAATCCATGCTCCAAAGCATATGCTTCGGGGGTTGGGATATATGGAAAGAATGGCAAATAAATGATTGACTAAACAGATGTACTATTTGAAAGTGGAATGATGAGATAAAGCCACATAAAATTTTAATAACGTGATGCGCAAATGTGCATGGTGCATGTTAATGAATGCGTTATAAAAGCTCGTAATATTTTTATGTCATTAACTAAATAAATTCTTCAAACTGACACACCAATTCCCTTGTCCCAAATTAAGCTTATAAGCTTGTGCTATGGATACTAGGTGAACGGATAAAGATACTTAAATACGTTTATAAACATTCATGACTCAACTACAAATATCCATTTCGAGGCCAGGGTCTCTAACCACTCGACCAGGACAGTCAAAACTAACTTCATTAAAATGTCTCCATTCTTTCCATGGAATTATTCTACATAGAAACCGTACTTATTCAGGTCCCCAGAGATAGTTCCTTCATAATTTCTCTCCAGAATTTGAAAAAAACAGAATATTCTTCTTAAAATAACACTTTATATAATGAAAAATAAACATAATCCGTCAAGTAACTGTGGGCTTCTGGGCCTTTTTTTACCAAGGCACTAAGAAAACATGTGAGTCAAATTTATGATATTTCAGGGTAAAGTGGGTATACATATAATAATAATAAGGTTATCTGCGCGAGAGAGGTTTTCAATCTATGATTTTGTTTATAAATACCTTTACCACCAAGAAAATTACAGTGAGGATACTTGCAAATTTAGATATACACAATGATTAAAATATAATAAATAAATAAATTCTCCAGAATGATACACCAATTCCCAAACTAAGCTTATAAGCCTGTACTCTGGATACTAGTTGAATGGATAGACATACTTAAATACGTTTATATACATTAATGACTCCAGTACAAATTTCCATATGTTCATCTCACGAAACATTTGTCCCTTGCGGAATTCGTACCTGCAACCCTTGGTTTCGTGGCCAGGGACTCGACCAACGGTTCAGTCGACCAACAGGCCGGATTAAAACCCATTGTACAATTTGTTTGATTTTCCTGCTGCTAGGGATATCGGCCTTACTCATGCAGCTAAGAACTATATCTCTAGTAGTTGAGCTATCATCGTCATATAAGAAAGCCTCTTCATAGAACACATACATACATAGCATCACGCCCATAATCCCCAAAGGGGTAGGCAGAGTCAATAGGGCAGCAGGCCCCTTCAACCTCATTCAGCCAAAAATAAAACTGGGCTGGGTTAGGTGGAAAATTGTGAAAATGTAGTTACAAATGGCTAACTTGTCGCCTACACAATCACACACTCACACTCCTTAAACCATTAGTCGCCTTTACATGCTAGACAAGAAACACAGTTTGCACATTTTTTTTAAGTCCCAGACCAACATGGTATGGGATTTATTGAACACATTCATGATTACTAAATTAACTTCACAGCAATTACCCAGCTTGATAAACAGAGAAAAATGAGCGCAATATGACACTAATTATTACCGATTTGACCATAGCAGACAGTCATGATTGTATTGCAAACCATTAAAACGCTAATTGAGTTTCCTAGGCGTGGCAGTTTAATTGCCGAAAGATGTCACGTTGCGAATGATAGATCATATATGAGCCACAAAGACAATTACAATAATTACCTTACAGGCACGAACTAGGAAAATATAAGGACTCCACGCCACTAAGAATATAACTCGTGCCTTTCCGATGCTCCGAATGACATTTCACTTACATCACACATAGACGACGACGACGACATTAGTGATCCAAATGACAGCTCCTGTCAGTTTTGTTTTGTCTATGTCACATCGTATTTAAAATTTGTGTGTGGTGAAATGCTGCAACAATATCACTTAAGAGTAATAAAAGTACGACGGAATCACATTTCACAGGTATGTTAGTAATAATTCTTATAACTGGTATCCTTATTAAACTCACGCACACATGTAGGACAGCGCGGAATCTACTATTTTTCCTAGTCCGTGGTTACAGGTGTGCAAACTGTGCAATAAAAAATAGGGTTTTTTATTTTTCAGACGATTTTTATAACACTCATACACGTACCTCTAGATTTTTCAAATGTATGTACGTTTTTATACCACTAGCTTTGAAGGAAAACATTTGGACGAAACCTGCACTGTTCACATCGGCAGTCGCTTCAATGTAATTACCAGCTAAATCCTGAAGGAAATCCTGGAATCATGATCGATGAAAGAGGATGATGATACTTATGTACGTATCAAGCCCGCAATTCTTGAAGGGGTAGGCAGAATCCAAGGAAACAAAATCATTATATTGTGTTGGTAATGGTATTTAATTCCAACACGTGTTTCCTGTCGCAATTTTTTTCCATCCATCCATACATACATACATACATACATACATAACTTCACCCCTGTAATCCCCGAATATTCTCCAAAGGGGTAGGCAGAGTCAAAGGGACTGCAGGCCTTTTTACCGCATTCAGACAAAAATAAAAATGGGCTGGGTTCGATGGAAAATTGTGAAAAAGTAGTGATAAGCGGCTAGCTCGTCGCCTACACAATTACATACCCTAAACCTGATATACCATTAGTCGCCGTTTACGACATGCTAGGCAAGGAATACAGTTGGCACATTATTTATAAGTCCCAGACCAACACAGGCAGTTCGTTCGTTAACATACACTTTGGTTTTTAATCCCAATTCTAGTTTTAACTTTCTCGTGCTAACCAAAATTACTATCCAGATTATGACCAGACAATTTGCCGACATAAAAACAAAGAGGATAAAGAAAAAGTAATTTTCTGCAAATTAGCCACTCAGAACCACTACACGGTATTATAGCAAGCCGTTTGTTCTCACTCAAGTTAAACAGAAACGTTCAGAGCCCGCTCAGCTCTGTTTCAATTTGTGCTGGCATCACAGAGAATTTTTCTATGTTAGTTTTTAAGTAGAATTTGGCTATTTCTAGGCGAACGTGACTTGTTTGATACAAAATTGAAATATTGGAGAATTATTTTAACTTTTTTTGCGTTGCAGACCATGGGCTGTGGTATAAGTGTTGCCGAAAAATCGATAGTTTTGCCATCGTTTAACGGCCTTATCATCTATACGATCGATAGGACAATCGATAGTATCGATGCCATCGATTGTATCGATAATATCGATGTCTCTGTTAATGCAATACTTTCGGTAAATGGCAATACTATCGACAGTATCGATAGTTTCGATCGCTACTCACCAATGAACTATCGATAGTCTATTCGTATATAGACTATCGATAGTCTATACAATATTGAAGAGCAATACTATCGATAGTTGGTTGACAGCAATCGAAACTATCGATAGTATTGCTGTTCACCGATAGTTTTCTATATCGATTGTCGGCGGCCACACTACTGTGATAGTTACATTAACTATTGCCGAGTGTGTTTCTTGCCTAGCATATCGTAAAGGCGATATCGATAGTTGAACTATCGATATGCCTATCGATAGGCTATCGACAGACAATCGATATTGGCCAATCGGCACCACTACTGTGGTAGTTACATTCACTATGTCCACGCATTCATACGTATACAAAATTTAAATTTCGGAGCAGTTTATATATCTTAATATTTTCTAACTATTTATCCGCATCAATCCCAATTTACTAATTCAGCAAGATCCCTTAACTGTGTTCAAGTGTTTCATGAACGAAGCAAACTTTAATAAGGAACTAAAGTCAATCAATTACGTAGGCTCTATCGAGATCAATTAATTTTCATCAACACGGCCTTCCATATCTTTGAAGTTTGGGGAGAGGTGTATAACTTGTTGAGGGCATCTTAATTTATAGTAAAATTAAGTAGTATTAGCATGGCATTGGCATTTTTTATTGTTCAATAATGAATAAGAAGTTAAGTGAATATGGATAGATGAACTAAACCAAATTTTCGAAAACAAATCATTGATCAACAGAGGAGGTCAATATGAAAAAAAAAAACATGTTTTCAAAATACAATTCGTCCCATGCTAGTCTGAGACTTTTGGAGATAACAAGTTGGTATGTACTTTTCGAGGCTCAGACCGACTTAGGGTACTAGCAGAGAATCACTGTTGGTAAAACCAACAGATTCTCTGCTGGCATGTCGTAAATGGCGTCTAATAGGGAATTAAATGTTGGGTCTGTGGTTGAAATGAAATAAAATGAAATGAAATTGTCTTTATTTATGTAGGCTTCATAAAAGCACTTATAAATCTTCATAATGAGATCAATATCCACCGGTTCAAAAAGTAGATTCTACCGAGAAGAAACCGGCAAGAAACTCGATAAGTACTCTTTTTAAAATGCCAAGTCTTAATAACTATTAGTTACAATTTTTTTGTGAATGTAAATTTTGCAATGCAGGCGAATTCTGGGTCTAACCATATATTCTTATCATATAAATAGTCTTCTTTCTTATAGTAACCCTTTTTAATCAAACAGTTTTTATATATAATTTTAACTTATGTACAGGTTGTGTTTAAATAACCCCGTGAAATAACCCAACTCAATCTTAATTTAAAACTGAATATGGTTCCAGAAGCTTATTGCTACTCGGTCTCGGCCTACCGCTTAGGGGATTGTAGGCTGGAAGGTCATGTACAGTTCGTCCAGTAAATCTTACATGACTTTAAAAGTCCTGCACGTCTTCTCAGAAGGTTATCAACCGAATAACAATCGGGTCTTATCGCTCACGATTTCGTGTCAACATTTACATGTTTATTAAACTTTGACCGGCTATAAATGTAAGAAATCCAATAGCGTCAGGCGACGACAAATGTTGTTACGATGCGAAAGTGTTTGGATACGCTTCGATGGATTCAGAATCCCTGATTTGAAATCGATTTGCTGCTGTTATTTTTATTTGACATTGAGATTTCGATCTCGGAAATTTTGTGACGTTAATTGGACGGATAGCGGAAAGTTCGCTGAGGTATTAAATTTATTATTTTTGGAGCGGAATTAAACATAAAATTGAACTTATTCCACCAAAAATTAAACTGGGTAGATACTAAATTTACTCGTTTTTGTTGATTGGACTAAATATTGGGAAAATTGTAAAGAACTACTTACAATTGGCTAACTTTTCAACTGCACAATATAAGTCAGTACATTATTAGTCGCCTTTACGACATGCTAGGCAAGATACACAGTTGGCACATTCTTGAGTCCCAGATCAACAGATCATATTGTATACATGGCGATTTAAAAGAGTAACTACCGAGTTTCTTGCCGGTTCTTCTCGGTAGAATCAACGTTCCGAACCTGGCGGTAGAATATTTATTTTGTATTATTATGACTATTCATAAGTGCTTTTGTGGAGCCTACATGAATAAAGATATTTCTATTTCTATTTCTATTTCAACATGGGACAACAACAACAGTATAACATACTTAATCTTACTTATATAATGTCCTCCTAACAGACATCGGTCACGGCGGCCAATTTCAACAAGGATAAGCCAACTGCGCAGGAGATATTATAGTGCACAAGTGTGTGCGCAAACACAGGTGCACTCTCTATTCCTTCACTGTCATAGTCCGGTGAGACGGCAATTAGACATGACCGGAGAAGGGTCAGGCGCAGAACCAACGGCTTAACGTTCTTACCGAGGCAAGGGGGTGATTAAATCTCTAACTTTCTGACTCCGGGCTGTTACTGAGTAATTTCAATATTGACATACCCAACCCAACCACAAATTTTTGGCCCGATCCGGAATTGAACCCTCCTCATGGTCCTCATGGTCCATAAGCGGCGCGTGCTACCACTAGACCAACGAGGCAGTCAATCTTACTTATATATAAGATATTCGTTGAATTGCTCCGACCTAGATGTTACAGTTCGTTGGCTAAGTTACTGGCCGTAAAATCCAACGATCGGCGACTGATCGGAATGATCACCTTCGGGGTTTTATAAGAAAATTGCATTATTAAGGCGTAAAGTAATTACATACAGCTAGATGAAACTTGATAAAAACTATCTTACACGTTATTAGTTGGTAATCAATCAATTAGGAAACTATAATGGATGGAATTAAGATAATTTACAGAAAGCACTAGCCCCGCGGTTTTACCCGCGTAGTTAGTGTTCCCGTGGGAATACGGGGATAAAATATATCCTATGTTACTCGCTGATAAAGTGGCTTTCTTTTGGTGAAAGAATTATTTAAATTAGTTCAGTAGTTTTAGAGCATATTCAATACAAACAAATAATCAAATCTTTCTTCTTTTTAATAGTAGTATGATATCTACTTATGTAAGTAAAGCTAACTATTTTTATTACACGAATGGAGAAAAATGTTAGCAGGCAATTCTGCAAGAAATACTATAAAGCTTTAAAAAGGAAATTAGTTCCAACACTGAAATGAATTGATATTTTTGTTTGGATCAAATGTGGTTGGATTAAATACCGGTAGTTTTGCATTCAAGGAGCTGAGTATTATTCTTGACGATCAAATAACATTTTCTGTAACTACTGATTGTAACATAACATTCATCTTTAATCACTCATAGTATTTTAAACTACGTACCCACGTATATTTTACTTTTAAGGTAAAACTCTAATATTAAGTCTAACAGTCACCATTTCCTATCTACCCCAGCCCATTGTCCCACGTTGTTCTGGGACTTAATAAGGATGTGCTAACTGTTCTTGCCTAGCATGTCGTAAAAGGCGACTAATGGTATGTCGGGTTTTGGGTGTGTGACTTTTTTTAATTTCCTATCTAACCCAGCCCAGTTTTATTTTTGGCTGAATGTGGTTGAAGGGCCCTGCTACCCCTATGACTCTGCCTACCCCCTCGATAATTATGGGCGTGATATTATGTAAGTCTAAAGATAATATGGTTTGCATTATAGTAAGCGGTAGCTTGTATTGCACAAATATTAAAACGAATAGAACATATATGAAATGAAATGAAATGAAATGAAATGAAATTGAAATGAAATGAAATTATTTATTTCTGCAAGTAGATTTGTAACAAATTCTTTTGCACGTCACACTTTTTTACCCTACCAGCACCTCGACGTGAATGGCCTGGTGAGAAGAGGTGCCGCAAGAAACTCAACAGATAGCCTTTTTTTTTAAAAACATGTTTTACATATCTCTAATATGTGGTACATTAAAATAACATGACTAAAAATTTCACTGTGCATGCGAGCAGATCATCTTGTCCAAACATTTTTATCATTTAAATAATCATCTATTTTGTAGTAACCTTTTCTTATTAAACATGATTTAATATAAGACTTAAATTTATGCGTGGGTAATTCAATAACATTTTGAGGCAGTTTATTAAATATTTTTATGCTTAGACCTACAAATGAACCACTAATCTTATTAAGCCTGAGTTTTGGAACGGCGAGTTTGTGTTTATTTCTCGTATTAAACTGATGACAATCAGATTTCTTATAGAATTCATCTAAGTTTTTATGAACATAGATAATACAATCAAATATAAACTGGGAAACTACGGTCAATATATTTATCTCTTTGAATATTTCCTTAAGTGAGTCACGAGGTCTAAGGCCATATATGGATCGAATGGCTCTCTTCTGCAACACAAATATGGTTTGTATATCAGAAGCGGTGCCCCATAGCAATAGACCGTATGACATAACGCTGTGGAAGTAGCTGAAATAAACTAGCCTCGCCGTTTCAATATCGGTCAGTTGCCTAATTTTCCTAACTGCGTATGCAGCTGAACTAAGCCTCCCAGGGCACATATATGAGGACCCCATTGTAGCTTAGAATCTATGGTCATGCCTAAAAAAGTTGTGGAGTCAACAAGTTCAATATGTTCATTATTAATTATTATATTAGTACTAACTTGTCTAACATTCGGCATTGTAAACTAAATACATTTGGTTTTTTTTGCATTAAGTTGCAGATTATTAACAGTAAATATATATATATGTATATAAATATACGTTATATGTATATATATATATATATATATATGTATATACATATAACAAAACGCGAATGTTATGTACCGCAATAAATAATTTCTGTTCGCAGAAACACGAACGTCAGCGGAATCGTTAAATTTTCCATAGCAGCTGCTATTAATAAGCAACGCGAGCCAGAGCCGTATTCAGGGCATGCGGCCATCATGATGTCTTTGGAAGAGCCTCAAATTACATTAACCTACACGTCCCCGTTACCTCTTAAATCATTGAAAGATATCGATCTTCGTTAGAAATATTGTTGTAAAATTATTTAACATCAAAATGTTGCGAGCTGTTTCAACGAAGCGTAGATTCTGTTATTGTTAACCCATCGGAGAAAGTATATCATTGTTTATCTGTACAATTTAACTAGTAAGGGCAGATTATTTAACTTAAAAAAAAATATAAGTCCAAAATAAATATAGATCATTTAAAATAAAACCACTTGGTTGTGAAATAGAATACAAAATTATTGTTCTGAAATTGATGGCTTTTACTAAAAATATCGGTTTTTTATTCGAGTATCAAAATACAGCCATAAGATTGGCAAAAACCTCATTACTGTGTAGGAAAAAGTAATTTCTTGTTGATTTATCCATATCAATTACTGTTTCAATAAATATATTTATATCAAACCTGATGGATTTAAAAGTTAATTGAAATGCAGATGAATAACAATATGGTGGAGTTCTTTCCTCAAAGCTTAGTGGGATTAGAAAAAAACGTTTTTTGTTTAGGTACTTATTGCATGCCCGTGATAAAAGTTAGTTAATGAACAATACTGACATAAATGCAATTATACTTGTTTATTTCGCGTGCAAGCGACCCTCACTTATGTACAATCAAAACGGGCAGTTTGGCCATTATTATTAAGGGCTTTTACTGTGAATTGTTAGTAATATCGCAGTATAAAATGTAGGTAGGTAATAGGTACTTAAAAGGATATTCTCAATTAAGAAGCGGTGGCAAGAGTGATGCAGCATCATTTTGGCATTTTGTCCCGTTCCATTAATTTTACATACATACATACATCATCATCACGCCCCAAATCCCCAAAAGGGGTAGGCAGAGCCAAAGGGGCAGCATGCCCCTTCAACCACATTCAGCCAAAAATAAAGCCGGGCTGGGTTAGATGGAAAATGGTGAAAAAGCAGTGACAAGCGGCTAACCTGTCGCCTACACAATCACACACCCAAAACCCGATATACCATTAGTCGCCTTTTACGACATGCTAGGCACGAACCACAGTTGGCATATTCATTTTAAGTCCCAGACCAACATGGGACAGTGGGCTGAGTTGGATGGAAAGCTGTGAAAAAAGGAGTGACAAGTGGCTAGCTCGTCGCCTATTCAGTCACATACCCAAAAGCCCGTAAACCATTAGTCGCCTTTTACGACATGCTAGGCAAGAACCGCAGTTGGCACATTCTTTTTTTTGTCCCAGATCAACATGGGTCAAGTCCCAGACCAACATGGGACTATCCATTAATTTTGCTTTATGAAATACACATTAAGACATAAATTTTAAATACAATGACATGGAGTCTGATAGGGTGTAGCAATTTACGAAGGCTTGGGGGACTTGACTTCACTAAATGTGCAATTTAAAGCGTTTGGTGATGAAACGCGAAATTTAACGGTATCTTTTAATTTTTTCTTTGCAAGACAAAATTATGCGTCCACTATATTTTTAGTTATTTAACTGAAGGACTTTTTTTTAGATATTCAAGGTACAGTCTATTCGATTTTTTTCGACAACTTTCCTATTTTTAAAATGAGGACCGGCCCCAGCCACAGCCTTAACTGCCAAATGCTCCAGTCCAGCCCTGGCCAGAACATCTGTTATTCAATCACAACTCCGGCTTAGCGATCCGAATTGAAGTTCGATGTTTGTGTTGCGGCAGTGAGCAATCATCGGAATATGAACACAATCAATACAGCTCTGATTGTGGCGACCGTGCGTTGCGGTATGGTTTGATAACTCAATTTGAAGCAGACTAGATTTGATAATGCAATGATGATGCAATAGTCCATACATCGCGTCATGAGTTTGAGCAAGTTTATAGCGAATTTGACAACAGACGTGAAGTTATTAATGACATAAGTACAGATAGCGCGCGGGATGAATGCAGTCGGGGCCTGAGACGAGACATACCTGAGCTCTGCATTCAACTCGCGCGCTATCTGTAGGTATTGTTTTGAATTTGGACGATCATGGTATCATCATCATGGTACCTTGATTTTGACTTCTATGATACAAGCAATACAGATCAATGTATGTTATTGTGTGCTTTATGTGTTTCCTACACTTCTATACTATACTTATATTATAAAGAGGAAAGATTTGTATTTTTGTGTGTGTGTGTGTGTAACGTATAAACTCAAAAACTACTATGCCGATTTCAAAAATTCTTGCACCAATAAAAAGCTACTTTATCAAGGAGTAACATAGGCATATATTTTATCCATATATTCCCACGGGAACGGGAACTACACGGGTGAAACCACGGGGCGCTGCTAGTTTAATATAAAGAGGAAAGATTTATACGTATATATGTATGAAACGAATAAACTTAAAAACTACTGGACCTATTTCGAAAATTCTTTCATTATTAGAATGCTACATTATCTCTGATAAACATAGACTACATAATATTTTAATAAATATTAAGTTTGCTTAGAAAATTAATGCCGCTAGTAATTACGGCCAGGTCTACCTCTAAATAGGTATGCGTGGTGTTCGCTTCTGAGGTACCTAATCACGATTAGAATTTGAGAAAAATAGCTTAAACCTAGTTTTTTTAAAAGCAGGTGAAGTCACCTATCTCTTGTGCTAATTTAGACCACACCAAAGTTTACTAACGTTGACATAGATCGCGTCTTTTAAAACATCAAGAAATATATTTACATATCGTAAAGCAAGTTAATCCTATGTTGGTCTGGGATTTCAAAAGAATGTGCTAGCATGTCGTAAAAGGCGAGTATGCGTCGGAAGCCGGTCGGCTCCGAGCGTAGGTATCAGTTGGATATTAATAAATGATGTTGAAATGTTAATAAAATATTATTTTGTTTATGGTCTTGTAAGTGCGCTTTTCGATGCGTGCCGGTTAATGTGAACCCTACGTAAGGCGGCAAGTTTGCCATCTGTGACTGCTTTTTCATATTTTCCGACTCCAACTCTAAATCAACTCGATTTTTTTAAGCAAAATGCGGTTAAACGAGCATCTATTAAGCACCACGTACACTTGACACAATATCTTAGTCACTATAACCTATATAGTTCTTATTATCAACAGTAACCACCCTTTTTTCAAACACTCGCTCGAGTGACATTTATTTCCCCAAGAACACAAAGAGACCGTTAACATCTGCTACGACGCAGCATCTGCTACGCTGCTACGACGTAGCAAATCTTATTATTTCGTGTCAAACGAATGTAGACTTTATCCCTTTGGAATAGGCGAGTGTTGTTAGGCTGGTGAGTAAAATATTATCTCGAGATCAACAGGCGAGTAATGACTGAAACGCTCTCGTGGTGTGGCCGATGCTGTTTGTCTTTATTAAGGTCTAACGAAAACGGATCATGGGTTAATATTGAGAGCTTTTAAAATAGTAGTTTTTTCACAATTTTCCATCTAACCCAGACTGACTGCCTCGTTGTTCTAGTGGTAGCATGCGCCGCCTAAGGACCAAGAGGTCCCGGGTTCAAATCTTCCAAAAATTGTGGCTGATTATTTCAATATTGAAATTATTCAGTACAGCCCGGAGTCTGGAAGTTGGCGGTTTAATCACCCCCGTAGCTCGGAAAGTACGTTAAGATGTTGGTTCTGCGCCTGACCTCTCTGCTCATGTCGAATTACCGTCTCACCGGACTATGAGAGTGAAAGAACAGAGAGTGCACATGTGTGTACGCACACACTTGTGCACTATAATATCTCCTGCGCTGGCTAATCCTCGTTGAAATTGGCCGCCGTGATCGATATCCGATCGATAATGTTGAAATACCCAGTAACAAATTTTACCCGATCCGGGAATCGAACCCAAAACCTCTTGGTCCTTAGGCGACGCATGCTACCACTAGACCAATGAGGCAGTAAAAAATCCATTACTTACAGGCTATTCAGGCTACAGGCTACAGGCTATATTTGGGCTAAGACCACTCTGTTATAATTAAGTCTTGTCTGTAACTTGCAAGTGCCTAAATTGTGAAGGGAAAATAAACATATTTTTAATTTATTATTTTATTATTCAAATGAAAACTGTATTAATCTATACTTATAATAAATCTGTAGAGAGGTCAATTCTGTACATAAAATATATTTTCAAAATAACTATCAGGGGGTGATTAGTGATCGATACTGATGCCAAAAATGCAATCAGTAAAATTTTTGGAAATGTTGGTAAAACGGGAGAAGTTACTCCATTTTTTAAGCTTCCGTCGCGTGTGCAGCCTTAATGGTTAAAGTTACATAGATATCATGTATGACGGAAATAGTCTTTATAATATTAACCATAAACGCGGGTGACACCGCTGGCACAGCTAGTCAAAAATATATACCTAAGCCTAAACATTATTTACGATTCATACATATATGTTTCATATCTGAAACCTAAACGTTTAATAAACATAAAAATCCAGATAAGTTTTTATACCTGGTAATATACCCTACCCACCTTTGTTTCCGATTCCAAAAATGTAGTATCTATTTATCAAAGAGAGGAAACCTTTTTCTACTCTCATATAATAAAAAGTTACTAACAAAAAAACAGCTCCCAATTTCCATGATCTTTTCTTTATTTTTACATAAGGCAACACGTAATAACTAACCTAACGATTTTTTATTTTTATTCTTAGATATTCTTCTGTTTCAGTCTCCATATAGACTAACCCGCTTCTAATTTAATAAGCGCTACAATTTCACATCAAAGCCTGGTTAAAGTTCTAAAGAAATAATTTAATTCCATACGAAAAAGCCCGCGTAAGCCCTTACACAGTGTTGATATAACAAATACGTTCCTTTGTCGCGTCACACGACGGCACGTAAGTTCTAGACCCCCCTTCCCCCCACCTGCACGCCACGTAACGTAATAATATTAAACGTGTCTGCCTCCAGGTGGCGTCTGACAAACTCCCTAATATCGTTAGATTTATGGTCTCAATTTTGTAAGCTTTGAGATAGACTTCCTTAGTAAAACGGTGTGCTTAATGATGCAGTGTTGATCATTAGTCAGAAATTATGCCTAGTCATGACAAAAAGGTTAAGAACCACAGCTGTTAACCATAATTTTATATACATTCCATTGACTGGCTCGATGGCGCATTTAGTAGTGACCCTGCCCCATGCGCCAAGAGTTGTGGGTTCGATCCCCACTCAGGACAAAACTTCGTGTGATAAATACTTGTGTATGTTCTGTGTCTGGGTGTTAATATCCAATATTTATTTAAGTATATATTTCTAATACCACTGTTGATGCTAATATCCTTAACACAAGTGCTTAAGGTACTTATCTCGAAGTCAGATCAAAGTATGTGATGTAGTCGGATATTCATTTATTTATCATCATCAATTTCATAATCATATTTATCATCATCACATCCAAACTCCCCGAAAGAGACAGCCAGTTTCAAGGAGAAACAAGCCTTTTGAACCGCATTTAACCTAAAATGAAATTGAGTTGGTTTACATGGAACGTACATAAAACTTAAATTACGTTTGTAATTTGATCTGCAACAAAATTCACACATCCTTTGACAAAAATACTCAGGTCTGTAATGTGGATACCGTTGGGATTGTATGACCCAATGGAGATTCAACTCTTCCTTGTTTTCTTTTCCCGGACATTTTGTCTCTGCACGCAGTGATACATATAACTATAAAAGAGGACGGTAAGAGAGGTAAATTCAGTGACCTCATAACATATATTACGTCACTTTTTTCCCCGAGGGTAGGCAAG
Source organism: Glyphodes perspectalis (assembly GCA_951394215.1). Lineage (NCBI taxonomy): Eukaryota > Metazoa > Arthropoda > Insecta > Lepidoptera > Crambidae > Glyphodes > Glyphodes perspectalis. Next base: position 11,483,288 of record OX596219.1, read on the forward strand.
TATTACTTTCTTTCATTTATACGTCGCTGGCATAGGCCCTTAATTCTTTCACGCTAGTTATTTTTTCTACATATGCGCTTCAAGGAGCAATAAAGCTTCTGCAATAAACTTACCCAAATAATAAAGTTTAGTTGGGAAAATTAAGAAACGGTAGCGACAAGTGCGTATCCTGTCGCCTACATATCCTAATCTCAAAGTCTTTGTATCTCAGACCAACACGGGACAACTATTACAATATTATATCTTTACTATTATTTTAACGAGGAAAGATTTGATTGTTTGTTTGTTTGTATCGAATAGGCTCCGAAACTACTGAACCGATTTGAAAAATTATTTCACCAATGGAAAGCTACTTTATCAGCGAGTAACATAGGCTATATTTTATCCTCGTATTCCTACGTGAACGGGAACTACGCGGGTGAAACCGCGGGGCGCTGCTATTATCTTAAAGTTAACTAGCGACCCTCCCGGCTTTGCACGATGAGCTCAAAACAATATGAAACTATACATTATAACCTTCCTCTTTAATCATCATCTACCTAGCGTTATGTCCCGTGCTTAGACGGGGTCCGCTTAGACCATGATCCAGGATTTAGCGAGTCTGGTAATTACATTGAAGCGACTGCCGATCTGACTTTCGTAACTCTAAGATAGGGGAACTAGACAATTTTTGGATCATGGTTACCAATCCAAAGTGGTTTGAATTTGCAGGTTTCATCACGATGTTTTCCCTCACCGTCGAGCTAGTGGTATAAATACGTACATAGATTTGAAAAATCCAGAGGTACATGCCCGGGTTTGAACCCGCACTCCTCGGTTAAGAGGCGCGTGTCCTTACCATTGAGCTACCACCGCTCTCTTATAACCTTCCTCTTTAATAAGGTGGTGAAAAAACCACACACAACAACATCGTTTGCGTCCATTAAAAGATCTGCGGCAATATTAAGTAGGTAAAGATAAACGTCCTTTGTTGACCTGGGACTTTAAAAGAATGTGCCAACTGTATTTTTTGCCTAGCATGTCGTAAAAGGTGACTAATGGTATCGGGCTTCGGGTATGTGATAGTGTAGGCGATGAGCTAGCCACTTGTCATTACTTTTTCATAATTTTTCATCTAACACGGCCCAGTTTTATTTTTGGCTGAATGTTGGCTTAAAGGGGCGTGCTTTCCCTTTGACTCTCTGCCTACCCCTTCGAAGATTATAGGCGTAATGTTATGTTTATTATGTTAAAGATATATGCATGATTCGAGTATGTACATATGCATGATAGTAACTTTATGATCTTAAACATTTATCTACATAACGTACTAATCTAACGTTAACACTGTTCAAATATCTGTAAAGACGTTATTTAACGGATACAATTTAGCGGATTACCTACTTGGACAGACTAAGAGAAAATCTTTTAACTTCTCCTGGCGTTAATTCTATTGTAACTTCGGGAGCCACACGTCCTAACTTCTGGGAAACTTTTGGCTATATTGAACATCGCTGGGAAGAATTCCAATGAAACACATTATCAATAGAGAAGCCTACTGATACTTTAATATATTTGTTAGTGAAAACTTGTTATTTGTTGTGTATAACTGAACAGTATTAAATAGAAAAGTGGTGTGAAGTTTTGTTAGTTAGTTAGTTTGATATAAGTTATTAAGTACAAAACTTAGATATACATTATTAAATTGCTTATTTGAGTAGAAAATAATTTCTAAAACATAGCTTCATTGGTAAAATTATATTGTCATAAAACAAATAACATGGAAAATGCACTAATTGCTGTGACCACGTCACAGGATAGTCAAGATTATAGCTCTAATAATATGTCAAACGATGACGTTGATCGAACGTGCAGAAACGCCATACATTCCTACATCGCGTTGATGAAGTTATTCTCGCCACTAAGCATAGGTATATATAATACACAAAGAGGGTTAGTCGGACCTAGGTCTCCCAGCAAGCAACACCTATCTCGGCGGAAGTACTTCCACATTTAGAGCGAGCGCGTTGTTCATACAAAATATGCTAACTACTAGGCTTGCAAAATGTAAGATCTACTGGGTGCCAAATCCAGAAATTTACAGAAAATTACACATTACATTGTAGTCAAATAAAATACGAAGCAATAGAAAGAGAGCACCGTCCTTACACATTCAGTTGACACACGATTCCTCAGAAACGAAGCGAATTCATCGCATCTCTATTCATAATCAATATTTCAGTCAACATCCTGAAGGAGTCTGTATTATTCAGCACTCATTACGAATACACGCGCTGTCTGGTCGAGTTTGCTCGATTTTTAGGGTTCCGCATCTCGAAAGGAAAGAAAACTTCCATTTACGTTTGTACATTTTTCTGACTGTTAAGACCCTTTCCTCTTTCACAGTTAGACTTGTAGGATGAATACCATCGGCAGTCGTTAAGCGTGTAAGCTGCTGAACGAAGGATTCCCCCAAAGTATATCATATCAAGTAAAGTTAAAATTATATTACAATGACCTGCAATTTTTCAAAGCCATGAAAAAAAGCCCTTGCAACTTGAAGCAAACACTTGCAACTTGAAGCAATTAGAAGAGTAAAGATAAGGTTCTTAAAACGTGAAAATAAAACTTTCTTATAAACTACGATATACGAATAGCGATCTCTTGAGATTCCTTTCTTCTAAGCTTTGTCCCTCTTATCAGGAAACTTAGGAACAGAAAAACATTTTTAGTGATGCATCTACAAAATGGTTAACAGATAAAAAGTATTTGAAAAAACTGCCGGGATAACATTTCGAGTCCTCATACCGGTAATGCAGCAACCATTTACATACCTACAAGTGTATACAAAACCCTTGTCGCGAATCCGACTCGGGCTTATCCAGTTTTTTTTGTGCCTGAATCGAGTAAACGAGTGAATAGCAAATTTCGCTGTCTGAGCCGTCACTTCGCGTTCCACGTCGAAACTTTTTTAATTTACGGAACGTGACTGTGACACGTGGAACAAGCTCGCCGGTCTCACACGGGGTTGTGAGATTTTTTTTTTATGGAACGTGGAATATGGAAAAGGAGATGGTATGCTATTTCACTATTTGAATGAGAAGTAATATGTATGTACAAAGCATCACGCCCGCTTTTCTCCAAGGCAGAGGCAATGGGCAAGCCTTTAACCACTTTTAAACAAAAGCAAAATGGAGTTTAATTAGATGGAAAATTGTGATACGTGACTAGATTATCGCCCATACAATCCCTAGATCAAGTAATATATACATATCTGTATAATTGTGGATTGTAGGATTTATTTAAGCAAAATACAAAAAATCTTATACCGTATCTACTCATAACTATATTATAATAACTAACTTTTATTAGTGGCGTTAAATGTATATATTGTTTTATAGACAAAACAAAACATTCAATAGACAAAACACAAAAGACAATTTTATTAATAAGTAGCACCACACATAAATATTGTAAACTTGGCGGCGAATACGCCACTGCCGCGTAGCGGCGCGATGGGGCGAGCGGCCTGCCCGCGCTGGTTACGTGACCATGGTACGTCTGTCGGAGCGAGAAGCTGTCATTGCGGCGAGCGGATGATTTTGATAAATAATATTTGTAGTATATAAGTAGAATACAGTATTAGTTTGATCGTTTTATTGCAAAATACTCTACAATATATTTTTAGCCAGTAAGTAATTGGAAACTTCAACCGTAACTTTTTAAGTCACTATCATGAAATCAGATTTTCTGTGGAAATTTTACATTGAACTATTATTACTAGCGTATGGAACCGACGCAGCGAACAAGTTTTTTGCGCCGTGCGTTGTTGCCGATCGGCAACAACTCGTTTAGTCACTCGCCTACGTTCACGCGTAAGCGCCATGAAATTCACGGCGTTTGTAAAAAAATGTACTATATGAGCGATCTAGCGCTACGTGTTTTAATAGCTTTATTAGACGACAATTGTTAGTTTTAGCGCTGCAAATGCTGAAACACGCTCAGTCCATGCTTCGTGATAATATTTTTGTTTGTCATAGCTTCTTCTCTATACGTAGTAATAATATGTATCTCAATGAATTTTTATGACATTTTCGGCAAAGACACACATGTCATAGAATATCTTTCTGTTTTGACCTATAGCATTAATCGTACAGTCACGAGCAATAATATATATACATTGTCACATTTTCTAATATATCTTAACTTGTATCAGTCTCGAAAGAAGTGAACGACAATTTGTTCTAAATTAACTAACCATTAAACAATGTCAAAATAAGGTATACGTTTATTCCATATTATTATAAGTGAAACAAAATCATCAATAAATTCACACTTCGAATATCATTTTTAACTATACATCTAAATTTCTATAATATGTATACAAATGTACACATGTAATAGACATTGTCATGGATACATCGAAATGATATTGGAAGTGTATACTTACTTTGATTCCGCTACGGTTCTCCGACGGTCGATTCATCATTGGACTGTTCGCCGACAGGACATTTCATCTTTGGTCTGTTCGCCGACAGCACATTTCATCTTTGGTCTGTTCGCCGACAGGACGTTTCAAAATTGGACTGTTCGCCGACAGGACGATTCACTTATTGTCGTTTGCCCGACAGACTCTTTCACCTATGGACCTTTCGCCGACAGAACTTTTCATATAGTTCACTTTCGACGATAGGCCTTTTTAACTACAGAATGTCTTACCGACATGACGATAAACCTATGAGTTTTTCAAATACAGACCTTTTCGTCTTTCTTTCGAGAATTCGCAATCAATTTTGTTGTCTAACACTTTTCTTTAATAATTTAAAAAAAAGCGGCCAAGTGCGAGTCGGACTCGCGCACTAAGGGTTCCGATTATCAATATCGAGCCAGAACTAGCAAAATATTTAGTTATGAGAAGATAATATTTAAGCATTTCAAATCAAAAATAAAGAAAAAATCTTAAGATTAGGCCGTATGGTAGAAAACTAGGGCGTAAAATATTTATTTAAAAAAAAGACTCAGATCCTTTACCTGCCCATCATCATTCATCATCATCGTTTCATCAGGAAAATATAATTTAAAAACAAATCCTTGTTGTGAACCGCGTTGCCTAGCAACCGTACAATGGTATTGTATTGTTGTATGGAAGCCCCCTTATTGTATGGGAGCCCCATTAAATATTTATTTTATTCTGTTTTTTAGTATTTGTTGTTATAGCGGCAACAGAAATACATAATCTGTGAAAATTTCAACTCTCTGACTATCACGGTTCATGAGATACAGCCTGGTGACAGACGGACAGACAGACAGACGGACGGACGGACGGACAACGAAGTCTCAGTAATAGGGTCCCGATTTTACCCTTCGGGATCGGAACCCTAAAAAATACCCTTATTTAAGTGGATTTAATTTTATTATATAATTATGGTAAAAATCGGGACCCTATTACTGAGACTTCGTTGTCCTTCCGTCCGTCCGTCTGTCTGTCTGTCTGTTTGTCCGTCTGTCACCAGACTGTATATCTCATGAACCGTGATAGTCAGAGAGTTGAAATTTTCACAGATTATGTATTTCTGTTGCCGCTATAACAACAAATACTAAAAAACAGAATAAAATAAATATTAAATTAATTTGTTTTTAAATTATATTTGCCCTGATGAAACGATGATGATGAATGATGATGGGCAGGTAAAGGATCTGAGTCTTTTTTTTTAAATAAATATTTTACGCCCTAGTTTTCTACCATACGGCCTAATCTTAAGATTTTTTTCTTTATTTTTAATTCGAAATGCTTAAATATTATCTTCTCATAACTAAATATTTTGCTAGTTCTGGCTCGATATTGATAATCGGAACCCTTAGTGCGCTAGTCCGACTCGCACTTGGCCGCTTTTTTTCAAATTATTAAAGAAAAGTGTTGACAACAAAATTGATGGCGAATTTTCGAAAGAAAAACGAAAAGGTCTGTAGTTGAAAAACTCATAGGTTTATCGTCATGTCGGTAAGACATTCTGTAGTTAAAAAGGCCTATCGTTGAAAGTGAACTATATGAAAAGTTCTGTCTGCGAAAGGTCCATAGGTGAAAGAGTCTGTCGGGCAAACGACAATAAGTGAATCGTCCTGTCGGCGAACAGTCCAATGTTGAAACGTCCTGTCGGCGAACAGACCAAAGATGAAATGTGCTGTCGGCGAACAGACCAAAGATGAAATGTCCTGTCGGCGAACAGTCCAATGATGAATCGACCGTCGGAGAACCGTAGCGGAATCCTTACTTTTGCCGTTTTCGTAACTTTACTCGTTATTTTAGTCGAATTCAGTGATCATGACGAATACAGTCATAGACAATTTAATTTTTGACTACTTTCATCATATATCTCAGCCTTTGGTTTACTACTGAAATAAAACGAGAGCTTATATAATTAGTTCCTTATAATTCGTTTTCCAATGTTATAATAATTTTTAAAGCGTCGTACTACCTTCAAAAATCGAATATTTATTGAAATAAAATAATTAAATTTTAATAACAAGTTATTAAAATATCTGTTATTCATTTTAAATCATAATGTAATCAACACCATTATCAATTTTAAAAATGAAGTATCCGTAACTAAATAAATTAAAATCTTGTGTAGCCACCTTCAGCGTTTATAACATCTTGCAACCTTTCCCGCATTGAAAAAACCATGTTATTACATATATCGCTGCCTCTAAAACTATCCCATATCTGGTAGACGTGTCTGGTCAAAGTTTCTTTGGTTCTAGCTTGGTTGCTGTCCCACTGTTGAACCATCAGCCCCCACAAAGTCTCAATCGGATTGAGATCTGGGCTTTTAGGCGGTAATGGTAACAAGTTCACCAAATTTTGGTTGCGATTGAACCAGGTTTGAGTAAATCGCGAATTATGGACCCCTGAATTGTCTTGCACAAAAATTATAGGCGTTAACCCGGGAAAGTATGCTTCCAAACTAGGCACTAAAACTTCGTCTAAAATATCCGTATATTGTTGGCTATTCATTCGACCACTGACCTCGGTTAATTCACCAGGTCCACTGGCTGCCATCCAGCCCCAAACGCCGAAGCTTATCCGGCCACTTCTTCTAGATGGCAGTATATTTGTTTCCAAATATCGAGTGTTATTAGGCCGCCATAAAGACAAATGTCCATCAGCAGATGAAAAACACTTTTTCATCAGAAAAAATGGCCCTGCTAAAATCATAGTCGTGATATTCTCGAGCAAATGGTAACTACTTATCCGCAGGAATCTAACAGCACGATTAGTTTTTAGGACGGTGTATGGAAAAAAATTAGGACCAGCGAGCCGGCTGCGCGATGCCGCTCGCTGTTGTCTGTGTACCTACCCCCTTTACTTCAAATATTAATCTTATTTTTGTAACATAATCAAACGACGCATAACTGGAAAAATATAGTATGTATGATAAATTTTTGATTAATAATAATTGTTCACATATTTTTGAAAATGTACTGTGAACATATTTTAGATTTGCTTGGTGGGTACATAATTATGTAACTAAAAGTTAATATAACATGTTGATTACCTGTTGTTTACAATAATTTGATAGAAATGTGTAGTTTATTTTGACGTAATTCAGCGTTTACATAATTATAGGTCGTAGTTTAGCATATTTATTTTTGCGATTTAATGTTGCTTACATACATTTGAATTTTAAGGATGTTTCTATGTTATTACTCGTGACTGTACATATAACATTATTAAGGTATAAAGGATAACAAAACTACGTATTTAAAAATATTTTCATTAGGTATTTTTATAATCTCAAGAATTTTAACAGTATATTTCAAGAATGTATTCACCAAAAATATTTGTACTTCAGCGGTAAAAGAAAATAAGTTATGGAAACTAGTTTGCTCAGATACTTGTTAGCTAGAAGCACACCACTCCGTTTGATTAAAACTTCCAAGAGGGTCCATAGTGGGGATTACTGATGTCGAAGTGCAAACTTAGTAGGTACTCAAATAAAGTGTCTACCCTTCTAAGGCTACCCCTTTTCCACTTAAGACCTGGTAAAGTCTAGACCAGATAGACTCAATGCCCTTAGTAAATAACCAAAAGTGAAGTTCGCCATTTCGTTCGTAGGGCTCGCAATGAAATTTATATTATCGTACTTATTTATTCATTTTTATTAGAGCGGCGGTAACTCAATGGTAAGGACACGCGCCTCTTTACCGAGGGGTGCTGGTTCGAATCCGGGCACGTACCTCTGTTTTTTTTTATCTATCTATACCGTATCTATACCACTAGCTCGGCGGTGAGGGAAAACATCGTTATGAATCCTGCACATTCCAACAGCTATGGATGTGTAACTATGATCCAAAAATTGTCTGGTCCCCATATTTAAGGGTTACGAAGGCCAGATCGACAGTCGCTTCAACGTAATTACCAGGCTTGCTAAATTCTGGATCATGGCCTAAGCGGACCCCGTCTAAGCACGGGACATAACCTAGGATGATGATTTAATTATTTTTATTGGGATGCGACCATGAGATACAGCACATGCATTTTAAATATCATAGGATATAGAACGATTCCGTAACTGATGCGATGTAAATAATTCATACACAAATTATTACACACTAGCAACGCCTCGCGGTTAGACCCGCGTAGTTCCCGTTCCCGTGGAAATATGAGGATAATATAGCCTATGTTACTCCTTGATAAAGTAGCTTTCTATTGGTGAAAGAATTTTTCAAATCGGTCCAGTAGTTTTTGAGTTTATTCATAACAAACATACACACACACAAAAATTCAAATCTTTCCTCTTTATAATAATAGTATAGATAAAACATGGTCAACATTTTGTGTTTGCAAAATTTCCAATTGAAATTGAGTATAACTAACTAACAAACTTCAGCCATTTTCCTGGCGGATGAGCAGAGAGAACTGAGCGTTATATGAATAATAGTTTAAAACAAATAAAACGACTAACGTTTAGTTTTGTAGTTTTATTTGTTTTAAGTTTTAATAGCCTTGACTTGACCACTGGTGGTCCACAGACCACTAATTGGGAACTTTATACTTTATACCACGGTCCAGTTTTCCGTTAACTTTTAATCCTCGGCACGCGTGGTCGCTCCACGAACGTTAACTAGATTTTCGCCTGTGCGATTCTCTTTTGTTTTATTTTTTACAGACTGTCCGGATTTTGGTTGAAACTTTTTTGAATTTTGAACAAAGCCGACTGCTAGCCTTATGTAAGCTTGGCTTTATTGGTAAACAACTACTATTAAAATTGTATTCGCGCATGGAAATGATAGCTTTAGATTAAAAATATCTCTATAGAAGATTAAATTAATAGCTAACATATTTGTGGGAGTGTATTACTATCATTATATTTGAACTATAAATATAAAGTTCCTTGTTGGCTACGGTACCTCAAAAAGACACCTCCGAATAAGCAATTCTTGATTGTGTAGTCCTTAGTATGGTTTTTTTTCAGTTAGAAAAGTTTATGGAAAATCATATAAATGCAAAATAATAAGTTTTTTTTTAATAGGTACTACTAAAGCCCAGACTCCATCTTAATACGTGCTATAAAGTTAGACAAATGATGACTATACCAATAAAGGTGACACAAAAGCATATGGCCAGCCTTGTGGTGAACTGTGGTAGTGGTAGAATCATATAGCTTTATGTATTTGACGATTTATAAGTGTTTTTCTGAACCCTGTATAAATAATTAATATTTAAACTTTGTTACCATAGACATTTGCAACAATAGAGGTGTCTCAAATGCGTTGAAAGAAAGAAAAAGAAAGAAAAAAAGACTGTACATGTGAATAGACACATTTTAAATAAACAAAGGAATTGTCACATACATGCTGAAATGGTCGGCAATCAGCTTATGACGTGACATCATGGATACCATGACGCTGGTATTCTGTGGCACCAGTGTGAAAGGACGCAGCTTACTAATTGATTAAAACTTATTAATAAAAAGAAAACATATCAAATGAATAGACATTGTGAATGAAACAGTTATGCCAGGTACACAGGAGAGTTATTGTACAAGATAACGATTAAAATACCATGAGAAGATTGTGCAAGGACAGGTAGAAGAAGTGGGAACAGAGAGTTACGCTTTTGCTACTATTTTAGTTATTTGTAAAATCGTAAGACTTATGAGAAAAAAAAATCTCATTAGTTCTACCGTAGAACTACTCAGTCAAGTCAAAGTCAAAGTCAAAATATTCTTTATTTAAGTATATAGGTTTCAAAGAAACACTTATAAATCGTCAAAAACTGTTAAAGCTATATGATTCTACCACCGGTTCGGAATGTTGCATCTACCGATAAGAATCCGGCAAGAAACTCGGTAGTTACTCTTTTCAACAACAGTATTAACAAAGTTGTAAGAATCATATTTAACTTTGAACCATGTTTCAAAGTGGGCCTGTTGTGAAATAAGATAAAATATAATTTTATAATTACTAGCCAGCCCACTATCCCATGTTAGTCAGGGACTTTAAAAGAATATGCCAACTGTGGTTCTTGTCTAGCATGTCGTAAAAGGCGACTAATGGTATATCGAGTTTTGGGTGTGTGATTGTGTAGGAGACAGGTTACCCGCTTGTCACTGCTTTTTCACAATTTTCTATCTAACCAAGACCGGCTTTATTTTTGGCTGAATGTGGTTTAAGGGGCATGCTGCCCCTTTGACTACCTACCCCTTCGGGGATTATGGGACTAGGAAAAAAAAAATTAAAACATAAAAAAACCACGACCAGAGCAGACCAGTCTCCAAAGGCGGTACCTGTTCTCAAGCATGACGTATGTGTCAGCCATCGTTTCACTCAACCATATTTTAGGGAATGTAATGACCCGCAGTAGAAAAAATGGGAAAAAATGGATAAGGTGGTTAAAATAGTTTGCAGAAAAAAGACAATAGTGACACAGACTGCTGCTAATTTTATAACGATTGTAATTCAAGAACATGCTGTTTTAATTTAGTTTTAATCATGGATAAAGTTCGGCAGTTCCGAGTAGGCGGTGGCAAGTCATTCCAGCATTTCGACGCACCGACCCCACCTTGCCTAAGTAAACCTTTCTGTAAATATTTAATTTACACAGAGCTTCCAATTATATATAGCTCTGTTACAAACTGTTTGAATACAAATAAACCCAGCGGAACATTGTAACCCGTCACACGAACTTCAATATTGTAACAACTTTTCTAATTTGCAGAAGTGTTGCGCGACAAAACGTTATTAGTTTTGTCACGCGTCCGTTTTGATTGGATTTGAATAGACTTTGTTTCGATAACTTCCTTTTGAATAATAATAAGAATTATTATTTTAACGCAGGTAAAGAATAATGATTGTATTTTGACAAACTCGATGGCGCATTCGGTAGTGACCCTGCCCCATGCGCCAAGAGTTGTGGGTTCGATCCCCACCCAGGACAAATATTCGTATGATGAATACTTGTGTTTGTTCTGTGTCTGGGTGTTAATATCTAATATTAAAGTATATAATAAATAAATAAATAAATTCTCCAAACTGACACACCAATTCCCTAGTTCCAAACTAAGCTTATGCTTGTACTATGGATACTAGACGAACGGATAGACATACTTAAATACGTTTATAAACATCCATGACTCGAGTACAAATGTCCATGTTCATCACACGAAACATTTGCCCCTAGCGGGATTCGAACCCGCGACCCTTGGTTTCGTGGCCAGGGCCTCTGACCACTCGACCAACGGGCCAGTCAATATATTTGTAATACCACTGTTGTTTCTGATATCCGTAACACAGGTGCTTTTAGGCTACTTACCTCGAAATCAGGTCTATGAATGTGATGTAGTCTGATATTTATATTTATATTTATATTATATTTGATTTAAAAATAATGAAGTCCAAATTGCCTTACAACTAAAGCAAATTAAAATAATCATATCAAAATAATTTTAATGACAAAAAAATATCCACTTGCCTAGACACTTAATAATAAAAGTAGCGAATGGGCAGCATAATATTTAAAAGCTTCGGATCCCGCTTAGGACATTAATAAGATTAATTTTAATACAGTCATTTGTACTCGAGTCATGGATGTTCTTAAATGCTTTTTTTATAAATAAATAAATAAATTCTCCAGACTGACACACCAATTCCCTAGTTCCAAACTAAGCTTATAAGCTTGTGCTATGGATACTAGGTGAACGGATAGACATACTTAAATACGTTTATAAACATCCATGACTCGAGTACAAATGTCCATGTTCATCACACAAAACATGTGCCCCTAGCGGGATTCGAACCCGCGACCCTTGATTTCGTAGCCAGGGTCTCTGACCACTCGACCAACGGGCCTGTCGTTTTATGTATTATTTTCTTATTCTATTATCCATAATATTCCACTGCCTCGTTGGTCTAGTAGTAGCATGCGCCGCCTAAGGTCCCGGGTGCAAATCTAGAGTCAGGCCAAGAATTTTTGGCAGGTTATTTCAATAATAAAATTACTCAGTAACAGTCCGGGGTCGGGAAGTTGGCGGTTTAATCACACCCGTGCTTCGGAAAGCACGTTAAGCCGTTAGTCCTGCGCCTGACCTCTCACCGGTTATGTCGAATTGCCGTCTCACTGGACTAAGAGAGTGAAGGAATAGGCACTATAAAATCTCCTGCGCAGATGGCTAATGGAGGTTGACCGCCATGACCGATATCAGTTATGAGGACATTATTCATAATATAAGCCAACGCAGTGAAGTTGGAGCTTAAGAATTGGCGTATTAACGTATGATCATTTGTTATTACTTATTTAATAATCATAAAAGGGTCCAAATACTGTATAGGTATCATAAACTGTGCCTCAGACACGCAACCCGGATCAAAGTTGTACAAATGAAACTCCGAGTGTTGGTACGTATAACTTTCAGTACATGTGGGAACTTTTCCAATCTACGGTAAGCTGTACGAATCAGAACGTTAGTTTTGTTGTCACACGTATATTTCTGCTGGATTTCATCAGCCGTTGTAACATTAATTTACCTGTAGACGGGAATAAAAAGGGTTACGATTTAGTTGGTTTTTGGGAAAAGCTTGTTTTGTGATTAAGGCAGAGTAGCTAAAACGTTTCGCATTTAATCGAGGGTTTTGTTGATCCTTTTAGATAATGTACAATATTTTTGTCTGAGGTTAAATTTGTCTTTTTGAAGATCTTGGCGAGAGGGGTTTTAAAAATAAACTACTTATGCTAATCAGATGGGTTGATGACACCTCAGAAATTTGTAACTGTTTTGTAAAGTATAAAGTTCATTTGTATATAAACATCCGTTATCGAGTCTGTAGCATATATTAACCAAAAGGCCCGTTGGTGGAGTGGTCAGAGACCCTAGCCATGAAACCAATAGTCGGGGGTTCGAATCCCGCTAGGGGCAAATGTTTCGTGTGATGAACATGGACATTTGTACTCAAATCATGGATATTTATAAACGTATTTAAGTATGTGTATTCGTTCACCTAGTATTCATAGGACGAGCTTTTAATTAGTTTGGAATTAGGGAATTGGTGTGCCAGACTGAAGAAAAAAGAGGCTCTTTGTAATTTATTTAGGCATCTCGAGGCGACGCCAACACTTACATAGCTATTACGCCTACATTATGACGTCGCCTACACCGTTATGTGTGTGTATATCGGAACGGCGATAAACTCATCTAACTAACTAAACTTCACGCCACTTCCTAAGCGGGGTAGGCAGAGAGAACCGAACGCCATATGGCACGATCCTTACACACCTCACTCGCCTCTTCAACATCTAAACTCATCTAACACAGTAGATTCACGATATTAGCGACATCCGGCAACCGACGACCGTTGACGACTGTCACCAAGTTGCGGTTGATGGAAATCAGTAACTTTTGCAATCGTCAACTTCGTTATTCTAAAAGGCAAACAAAACAAAAGACAAAACAGCAACTGTGCTAATCCCCTGTCACTGACATGTTATTCCTGACACGCTACGAAAATATATTAAAAAGGTACAATAGTAGATGTAGAATGAACAGAGCGGTGGTGGCTCAATAGTAAGGACACGCGCCTCTTAACCAACGAGTGCGGGTTCAAACCCGGGCACGTACCTCTGGATTTTTCAAATCGATGTACGTATTTATACCACTAGCTCGACGGTGAAGGAAAATATCGTGATGAAACCTGCAAATTTAAACAACTTTGGATTTGTAACCATGATCCAAAAATTGTCTGATCGGCAGTCACTTCAATGTAATTACCAAACTCGCTAAATCCTGGATCATGGTCTAAGCGGACCCCGTCTAAGCACAGTACATAACGCTAGGAAGGTAAATAGTAGATGTAGAATTCAATTCTTTGTATACTACTTATATAACATTAACAATGAATTGGCATTTTCTCATTCTTATTATGTAGTTAAGAACGTATTTTCTGTGCAGTTATTTCTACAAAGAAACAATGCAGGATATTAATACATTTGACACAAATACAATAGTTTATAATAATGTCAGTGTCCTTTGAGTATGATACTCAAGCACTCAATTATTAATAGAATCGATAATGTGACGTCTGTTTAGTCACGAAGGGCTATATTACAAGTCTTGATGGACTTTGTTTATGTATTAACAATGCTGGAAGGTTATAATCATTCAAATGCGACAGAAAAAACGTTTTATATTAGTATTGAACGGTTTTTACTTACCGTACATACATACACACGTATGCCGACAAGGCGTCATAAGCTGTTTAAACCACATTTATCCAAAAATTTAATTAATTAGGACTGAATGGAAAGTTGCAAAAAAGTAGTCACCAGTGACTAGCTCATCGCCTGCGTAATAGGAATGTTGACTGGCTAGTCAATTGAAATACTTTTTAAGAGCTGTCAAAACGAAATCACTTCATAGATTTTGTATGGGCTTGTCAACGTGTGACGTCACTAGTTTGTATAGTCAACTGACTTAATATTAAGCAGTTGTAACATTAAAAATCTTAGACTCAATATGATACAAAATCAATCAATCAATCAATACTACAATACTTTCTTTTACAGAATTGATATTTTCAAAATTAAATATAATGGGTGTCAATATCCCAATTAGAAATAACTAATGTACAATTAGTCACCTTTTACGACATCTTAGGCAAGGAACACCGTTGGAACCTTCTTTGGAGTACCAGGCTAATAATATTTTACTAATATTTATAAACGCGAAAGTTTGTATGGATGGATGTGTGGATGTTTGTTACTCTTTCACGCAAAAAGCACTGTATGGATTTTAATAAAACTTTACCATAGTATAGCTTATACATAACAATAACACATAAGCTATGTTTAATCGATGTACCACGCGAGCAACGCGGCGGGCAGACGCTAGTGTAAGAATAGAGGGTCGCCATGTAGGGATCGTGGCAAGGTCCTGGCAGGGTCACCATGTAGGCATCGTGTTGGGGAGAGATATTAAAACCACGAGATCGTTGCTAGGAGTGTGTATTTGATTATAAAAACATGGCTTATATATAGCTCAAATAATAACACAGTGATACATCCCTTACACTAGTTTGAAAAAGTATGTCCATTCTTCAAATACTTCATTTGATTACATTATTTAGTACATATTGCTAAAATACTGTAGTGTGCACCAATTTCCTAGCAATATTCATACTATCTATATCTCATTTGAGGCATGATTAGACAATATCGATATCACTGACGATCCGTTTAATATTTATGAACATTGAACAACATCACGTAGTAGATTTGATTCCAAAATAGATTAAGTACATGTATTATGGAAATCAGATTCAAATTAGATACCAAATACATACGAGAAACAAACACCGGTTTCCTTACACAAATATTTGTCCCCGTTACGGGGTCGAACCTGCACTTGCCTTAAACACAACATCTGAACTTAACCATTGCACCGGGATTATGTTTACACTATTGCTATTAATAACTAACTAACTAACTAAACTTCACGCCACTTCCCTAGCGGGGTAGGCAGGGAGAACCGAACGCCATATGGCACGATCCTTACACACCTCACTCGCCTCTTCAACATTCATAATCCTTTTCATACAAGCTCTACGGTTTTTATGACTCCTAACATCACCTTCTTTTAATACACGATCAATCTGGTCGTGGTAGGTGAGCCTGGGCCTTCCGCGGCTCCTACATCCTAATTTTTAACAAAAAAAAACCGACTTCAAAAACGAACATAATAAAAGTAAAAAATAAATTTACTTAGGCCAAAGTAAAACGTACTTTAATACGAGCAGAGGGTGACTGCTCGTGGGAGTTTCCAGAACAAACAGACCAGGAGTTTCCAAAAAAAAAAGAAACTTTTATTGGAAAAAATATTTTTAAAATTATAGGTTTAGATTTAAAGAACTTTATTCTCGTAAAAGACCATAGTTGAGAGAACATAGTTAAAGTAGACATTTACAAACGTTCGTCGTTGAAGTTACAAAATTAATTAAGTAGGTAACTTATTAAAAAACATTAAGACATAAATCGTAACAGTTTGGATATTATAATAATGACCCGTTCAACGTATTCTTTATTGTTCTAATTAAATACAAATACATTTGTTTGTATTCATTTTTTCATATTTAAAGAAGTGAATGATGGCCTGTTAGTCGAGTGGTGAGAGACCCTGGCCACGAAACCGGGGGCGCGGATTCGAATCCCGTTAGGGGCAAATGTTTCGTGTCATAAACCTGGACCTTTGTACTCGAGTCATGGCTGTTTACAAACGGATTTAAGTATGTCTATCCGTTCACCTACTAATCATAGGACAAGCTTATAAGCTTAGTTTGAAACTAGGGCATTGGTGTGTCAGTCTGGAGAATTTATTTATTTATATTTATTTAAAAACGATTTAGTAGTTTATGCATGAAATCGTAACAAACAAACCAACTCTCTAATTATAATTTATAATTAAGATATTTTTAGGATGCATGTGCAAAATCCACGTGTTACTATTTACCACTTCTGCCACTTCTGCTCACTACTGAGCTTGACCAAAACTAATACGCGCGTCGTCAATAGCCATTTCTCACACGGTAACAGTTCCACTGCCTCGAATTGCGACAATTTTTTGCAACAGTTTACGCAGCCAGTCGGTAAATACCCTGAACTAGCTCGTATTTACCGACTGGTGTGGTTCACCGATACTCAGCCCGCCCATCCATCCCGGATTAGGTGTAACGGACCGTGAAGCGGTCCTAACGTTTACCCACAACGTTTGCCACAAACATCCATTTCTGCTACAAAAATAAACATCTTTGTTGCTGGGAATTATCAAGAATGTTACTCAATATATATGTTATAGGTAATATAATTTATAGGCTTGTGTAACGAACTAAGAAGCATCTTATATAATTCTCCAGACTGAGACACCAATTCCCTAGTTCCAAACTGAGCTTAGGTATGCTCGTACTATGGGTACTAGGTGAACGGGATATACTTAAATACGTTTTATAAACAACCATGACTCGAGAAAGCTATATAAGCTCCGTGGCCAGTCCAATAAAGTGAGTTACTCCTCAAGCAGTATTTCATTTACGCCAACTAGTTCAATAGGTAAACCCAAACATACAACCATATTCTGCTTAAGTTAGTTAATTCTTATCGTTTAATTTTCTCAAACTGAATGCATTTTCAGAATTACATAATATTATGAATGCAGCTCACATTGTTCTTGGCCGCTTTTCCGATAGCGTGCGCACCAGTAATAAAATATCTGAAAGGTCAAACGTATTGGAAACGCCACAATATACCATCGGACTCGGCCACGTATCGTGCCAATACGTAATTGGTCCTCCGACGCCGGATAGGTTACAGAAACAAAGGATATCTTAAAAACATGGCGTAGCGATGTAATATTGGTCCTTCGACGCCGGATAATGTTTTTGAAATAATGTTTATATTCATGTAATGACATATTCTTATCCCATGTTGGTCTGGGACTTGGCCCATGTTTATCTGGGACAAAAATGAAAAGAATGTGCCAACTGTGATTCTTGCCTAGCATGTCGAAAAAGGCGACTTATGGTATATCGGGTTTTGGGTGTGTGATTGTATAGGCGACAGGTTAGCCGCTTGACACTGCTTTTTCACAATTTTCCATCCAACCCGGCTTTATTTTTGGCTGAATATGGTTGAAGGGGCATGCTGCCTCTTTGACTCTGCCTACCCTACGTATGTACATATTCTTATATACATGTAAAAAATATTTTATGAGGTTGTGTTGTACGTTTTATAGTGCGAGTTACCTGTCTATTGTAACAAAGAAATATACTATATAGCTACTGGTTTAGAAAAACGAACCTAAAAAAGGAAAACGTTTACTTGCTATGCAAGTCAAAGCTCTTGTGCGAACTACGCGCTCGTGCTAAAAGTGGAAGTATTTCCGCAGAGCTAGATGTTGCTCGCTCGTGGAACTAGGTCCGATTCCTAGATATACGATTTTAAACTTTCGCGTTGCATTATCGCAGTCCGCTTGTGACCACGGTCGTTGCAACACGGCCGAAACGTCAAGCTGTAAGTACTCATGTACTACATAATGCATATCGCGTTTAGTCCCGTCAATATTATTTCCAGCGATTCCTAGATATTGGAAATTTGGAGCGCTTATGTTAAAGTGTGACGTAAGTTGCGTGTCAAACTGGACCTCCGCAGATGTCTCAACGCCTAGTTAGTGGCGCGCAGTTTATTTTTCAGTCTGTGCTGTAATGGTTTGTATGTATAATTATACATAACTCATTTCAATACAAATTAATCAAGTGATTTACCATACTTAAACCTACTTCATACACATAACATGATTAAATATTATGTTTTTCGTTGCCAGTGAACGTAAACACTGTTCGTATTACGAGTCAACAAAACAATAATTACTACACGCACGTAAAACAACATTCCACACTTTAATTAATGAAACTTGAAATTATATATACCTGCCTACATACTTACGTACCTAAGAGTATATAAATTCATATGTATGTAGGTGTATTAATTCATAACTTCGAAGAACATCTTCCAGCTTTATATTTCAAAGTTGTGAATCCCCAACTTTGGTTTGTAACGCCTCTTCCAAATAATGATAGACGACTTAAGTTTGTCAATTTAGATAAAAGTTTATATCTGTTACAAAGTCCCTGCGTAGTAACTTATTCGTAAACATTACCCTTAGTTATTTTCTCTAACTAACTTTAAATTTCGATTCTATTATGATTTATGTGCTCATCATCTTCGTAGCGTTATGTCCCGTGTTTAGACGGGGTCCGCTTAGACCGTGATCCAGGGTTAAGCGAGTCTGGTAATTACATTGAAGCGTCTGCCGATCTGACCTTCGTAACCCTAAAATAGGGCAACCAGACAATTTTTGGATCATGGTTACAAATCCAAAGTTGCTTGAATTTGCAGGTTTCATCACGATGTTTACCCTCACCGTCGAGCTAGTGGTAAAAATACGTACATAGATTTAAAAAATCCAGAGGTACGTGCCCGGTTTTGAACCCGCATTCCTCGATTAAGAGGGGCGTGTCCTTACCATTAAGCTACCACCGCTCTTATTTATGTGCTATACTATACTAAATGAATAATAAATTCTTCAGATTCTCCAGACTGACACAACAATTCCCTAGTTCCAAACTAAGCATATATGCTTGTGCTATAGATACTAGGCGAACGGATAGACATACTTAAATACGTTTATAAACATCCATGACTTGAGTACAAATGTCCATGTTCATTACACGGACCATTTGCCTTTAGCAGGATCCGAACCCGCGACCCTTGGTCTCTGACCACTCGACCAACGGGCCTGTCAAATTCATTCATTTTCTTCAAATTAAATTATTATTGAACTTCTCGATTTTCGCTTTGAACTGTATAATTTGTTATTTGAAGCTTTTTTTAAAATTATTCAAACCTTTTTAACGTTTTAAAAATAATTTGTAACTAATGTACTTGCCTACCCCGCTAGGGAAGTGGCGTGAAGTTTAGTTAGTTAGTTAGTTAATGTACTTGCATCGAATATAAACTATAATATTATAAAGCTGAAGAGTTAGTTTGTTTGCTTAAACGCGCACAGAAAGTACTGGTCTGATTTGAGAAAATATTTCAGTGTTAGATAGCCCATTATCGCGGAAGGCATCATCATCAAATCATGTATAATATAATATTTTGAGTTTCTTAGAAATTAAACTATTATAAACCTTGTTTTTACATAATTGTAAAGAAAATTATTTGTTTTATAATGACTTTCATCAAATAAGACTATATTTCCATTATTTAGTTAAATTCTAACCTTATGTAACTGGAAATGAGACAATATTTTATTTAGTTTTATAAAGATAAATCTATTTCTTATATACACAGCTTGACGATTAACGAATAACTTACCTAATCACTTTAGAAAATTAGAACTGTGACGTATTTACACATACTATTTTCCGTGACGAATTTACTTTGTGACGAATTTACAATAACCCCCTAAATCAAAGACTTTTGAGTTCCTAGAACTTAAAGTTTAAAATTCGTTTTTTGTTTCCAATTCCAATTTAAAAGTGACGAATATGTAAATAAAAGAGTTAAAATAAAAATTACCGCAAACAAGGTTTCAACAAACATATTTGAAACAAATTTCCCGATACAACAAAAGGGTTTATGCAATAAGGCTTCAACTATCAACTATTTATTCATGTGAAAATTTAATGTTGAGAATAAAATCAAACGACTTTAAGCGCGATTAATTGTAATATCTGGAATATTGGAACAACTTTTCGGAACAAACCTAGCTACTTGTTACAGAAACCCCGTTAACAATATTCAAAATATTCAAATGGAAAATAAACTTTCCGTATAAATTATCGCTATCTCTCAAAAGCGTTTTTCGAAACAAATTGCTTCAGTCGTTCCCGAATACGTATAAACGGGTTTGAGGTCGCTAATTACACCGTTTTATGTTCCAGGTAAGTCGTAAACAGAACGGGTTGGAACATATTGGAGTTCCAGAGCCTGTGACGTCACGTTTTTATGGTACTCCTATCGGGGCAACAGCGAATTTTATTAACGGTAAGTACGTATATTTGATACCTTCGAGATGTTGGCTGGTATAAGTATTTTCATGTGATCCGAAAATAGGAAAATACTTTTCGCATGTTAGAGAGATAATTGTCTCTTTATCATGCTTGAAGTGGATTTCAGACACTATTTATTTTTCGGATAACTTTTAAAATATAAACTGCTGCAAACTGAGCTTGTGTAGTTCGCGTACAAACTAGTTCGAAAAAATGCTCTTTTAGGTGAACTACGTGAACTAGTTCGCGGTTCGGTTCGTTAATAGTTAGCTAGTTCTTTCATGACAAAGTATTTTATCTGAGTATATTATTTATATTAACTAAAACAGTTTGTAGTTGTAGTCATAAAATATTGATACAATATTATATAGGTATGCATCTTCCCTTCTAATAAACTACTAGGCAGAACGGCATAGTAGCATATCCACAGAACTATATAAAGAAAACACGTTTAGCAATTTGTAGGGAGACCAAGCGTGTAACATTGTATGCAGGCAATTGGACTTACATCCGGGAAATAGCGATTGACAGCTCCAATTTTTTGGCATATCTTTCTCACCACAGAGTCGTTAACTGGCGATCTAAAAGAACGGCCTAGATCAATGAGCGATGAGGAGCAGTATTAAAACGAGCGAACGATGAACTAACGAACTAGAAGAACGAACTAGTTCGTTTAGGAGCGGCGACCTAAACTAAGCGATCTCAGTTGCGAACTAGTATGCTCAAGACTACTGCAAACTCAAAAAACTAACTCAAGTGGTGGTTGCCTAATAGTAAGATCATGCGCCTCATAAGAAGGGTACTTGGTTTGTCCCGAAAACTTACCTTTTGATTTTCTAAATAACAAACATTCAATGTAATTACTAGATTCGCTAAATCATGGATCGAAGTTTAAGTGGATCCCAATAAAGCACTGTATATAACGCTATGAAATTGATGAAATAGATCATGATTCAACGTTTTACAGGTCAGCTGATGCCAAATTAATAGGTACAACATTTTATTAAACCTTTTTTTTTACAATTAAAAGCCCCGAGCTTGTCTACAAAACCAAAGGCCACAGGTTATTACAGTAAATTAAACCAAAACACCAGCGATTTACATTCCGCAACTCATTATTTCGAATAGGATTAATTAACACTTCTCTTAATGAGCCTGCAAAATTCCATGTACCTCATATTCCATGTTGTACTTGCAGCCCACGTAGGTAGCAAACCATGTATCCAGGTTGCAAATTGACCGGGCTGTACACTAATAACAGTGGCTAGACCGAACTCGACAAGCTACCTAAATTGCTAGAATGAATCTGCACCGCAATTTTGAATTTCACCTTAATTGAGTCTAGGTAACTGCAGAGCACAAATGAAAGCAAATATAATACATTATATTTACCAATATTGACAAAATTATGTATTACAAAATTGTTAATACAGTAGAGCGGTGGTAGCTCAATGGTAAGGACACGCGCCTCTTAACCGAGGAGTGCGGGTTCAAACCCAGACACGTACCTCTGGATTATTCAAATCTATGTACGTATTCATACCACTAGCTCGTCGGTGAGGGAATACATCGTGATGAAACTTGCAAACTTTGGATTTGCAACCATGATCAAAAATTGTCTGGTTCCCCTATCCTAGGGTTACGAATGTCAGATCGGCAGTCGCTTCGATGTAATTACCAGACTCGCTAAATCCTGGATCGTGGTCTAAGCGGACCTCGTCTAAGCACGGGACATAACGCTAGGAAGATGATGATGTTAATACAGCAAGTTAGATTCGTAGTCCGCATGTTAGAAGGATAATTGTCTCTTTATCATGCTTGATGTGGATTTCGGACACTAAATGTTTAGCACAATTATACAACAATTTACCTAACGATCTAAAGGAAAGCGACTTATTTGGCGTCTTTAAAACAAAATTTAAACAGTAAGTACATATATGTGAAGAATTAGGTACTAGAATCTATTATTTAACATTTGTAAAAGTGCGATGTACCATACGTAATTTATTTGTACTAAATTAGCTATAGTGTTCCAGCTCATTTAAGTGAACTCTGTTCTTCATGAGTAAATAAATGTCTTAGAACCTAAAAATATACTAAGTATCAGTTGCCACACATATTCATCTTCCTAGCGTTTTGTCCCGTGCTTAGGCGGAGTCCACTTTTACCATGATCCAGAATTTAGTGAGTCTAGTAATTACATTGAAGCAACTGCCGATCTGACCTTCGTTACCCTTAGATAGGGGAACCAGACAATTTCTGGATCATAGTTACAAATCCAAAGTTGTTTGAATTTGCAGGTTTCATTACGGCGTATTCCCTCACCGCCAAGCTAGTGGAATAATTATTACGGACATATATGAAGAAGAAAGAACTGAGACATTAGAGATCTTGTTTGGTCTTAAAACTTTAATTCTTAGGATTCCCTAGCGTTCGTTTTAGGTCATCATCATTATTCCAGTTACAGTAACAAAGAATACCTACTTGACAACGATTTGTTATGGGTGGAGTGGATGGTCATTTGTTAATGAGACAAATGACTTTAAGAGTACTAAAATAAACGAGCAAAAACAGTGTGTCGGTACTAAGTACTAGAACTTACAACTATGTTAAATGGAGGAGAATTACATCGAAAGCTGTGTTCCCTGTCTAGCATGACGTAAAGGCAACTTATGAAAAATAACTGTGGCCACCAGTGCTATGGCCCATATAGATAAGTGCTCCACCAACATTTTTGGCAATGTACAGGATTTCGTATTTATTACTTAACTTAATAGCAACTTTCTCTTCCAACAAATTTTGTTCATATCCAAACAGAACGGACTTTAGTACGAAAATAGAAACACAATGTTAGAATATTTTACAACGTAAGCATATTTTTCGTTCAATAAACATAGTTATAGTTGTAAAATATCAAATTTTTGCATTGCATTTTGATCAGAAATATAAGTAAACTGATTGAACGCAATCAACATTCTCTAGTACAAATCTTTTTTATCGAAAACGATTCCAGAATTTAACGATCGAATAACACACATACCATTACACTCGCAATTCCCGAAGGGGTAGACAGAATAAAGAAGCAGTATGCTCCATAAAACATTCAGCTAAATATAAAATGTTGTTAGGTTAGGTGGAAAATCGTGACAAATTATGTATTAATGATAGCAGCGCGCCGCGGTTTCACCCACGTAGTTCCCGTTCCCGTGGGAATAAAGGGATATAATATATAGCCTATGTTACTTGCTGCTAAAGTAGCTTTCCATTGGTGAATGAATTATTCAAATAGGTTCAGTAGTTTCGGAGCCTATTTGATACAAACAAACAAACAATAAAATCTTTCCACTTTATAATAAACTAACTAACTAACTAAGTATTTAGTATAGACAAGTGGCTAGCACGTCGCCTGTCATCACAAAACCAATACACCTTTTACGACATGCTAGACAAGGAACACAGTTTACGCATACTTTTTGACACCAACAACATAGAACCGAACTGCCTATTACTAATTACACATGGCAGAATTAAGCAATTACTACTAATAGGTACGAGTAGTCTGAACACGCCTCTCCGTTTCCCACAGGCGTCCTCTATAACTCACCCACGTTAAACCTTTTTGTGTTCCACCTACCAACAGCTGGTTGACGCAATTCATTAGGCACAGTTAATGAGGCACAGTTAATGTTGTACAAATAGCTTAGTCACATCCTATTTCAGTCGTAGGTACGTAACTCAAACTAGTGGTGAACTACCCGGGGGGCGGAAGGGGCGGTCCGCCCCGGCCTCTGGTCCTTAGGGGCCTCATATTATCTCCAAGTTCCTGTAATTATCCTATACCATACAGTGGAACCCCCCTCTCTCCATTTCAGGCAAGCAAAACTGCTCGTCTCCCTACTGGGGACCTCGTACAGGTCTTTGCCGCACCAGGCCTTAAACAGGCTTAGCCGTCACTGTGGTGAAGCAATTTATATATAGATAATAATATCTCTATATATAAAATGCTTGGTCCTGAATGACTGACGGATCAACGCACAGTCTAAACCGGTAATCGTAGAGCTCTGAAACTTGGAGGGTGTATTCTTTGTATGATGTAGGCATCCGATTAGAAAGGATTTTCAGAAATTCTACCCCTAAGGGGGAAAAAACGGGGGGCAAAGTTTGTATGGGACAACGTGATTCCTTGGTCCGATCTACTTAAAATGTTGAATAAACATTCTTTAACAGAATCGACTTCTAATCGGACGAAGTCGTGAGCAAAAACTAGTGTTTATAATAAATGATCCAGTGATAAGAAATCAATGTTCATATTCTGAGAGTAGTGATTCTTCTGAGAGACCGGACGAATCATGAATTCAGAGAAAATTATATAAACCAATACGTAGATTATTGAAAGCATCTTCAAATTTTGGGCACAATGTAATATCATTACGCTTACAATCCCCAAAGTATTTAGAATGTAAGAAGCAATGAACTCTTTAAACCCCGTTCTTAACTAAAATCAAGACGAATTAGATGGAAAATTATGAAAAGTAGTGACAAGTGGGTAACTCGACGCTTTATGTAAACGACGAAGACAATACCTATTATGTTCCATATTTAGCGCAAATGAGCGACTAAACATGGAACATCGTTGGTAAATTATTGTTGAGTACCACACAATCATGGGACTTTAAAGCTCATCATTACGAAGCTCAAATATCAGCCTCCAATGTAATAACCAGACTCGTTAAATCTGTCAAGACCTGGACCCTATTAGAAACGGGACAAAGCGCTGAGATGATAAATATAGATACCATTCGTCATAAACCAGGTTTATAACGGTCGTATTGTGGAGTTTACTACGGCTCAGTTATAACCGGTAACAAATGATATGAGGCTGTAAACATTTTATATCGTTGAGTTACTTGGCACATCGTAAAGAACAATGAAACTTGATACGTCTAGGTGAGACAATGCAAGGATGTAAGACAGAAAATTGTATTTAACAGCTGTATAGCTGTAAACCTGCAAATTCAAACTTTGGATTTGTAACCATGATCCAAAAATTGTCTGGTTCCCCTATCTTAGGGTTACGAAGGTCAGATCGGCAGTCGCTTCAATGTAATTACCAGACTCGCTAAATCCTGGATCGTGGTCAAAAGCGGACCCTGTCTAAGCAAGGTACATAACGCTAGGAAGATGATGATGATGATGATAGGTGTAATGAAACTATGCATTTGTTCATACATACATAACATCACGCCCGTAATCCCCGAAAGGGTAGGCAGAGTCAAAGGGTCAGCAATCCCCCTTAACAACATTCATCCAAAAATAAAGCTGAGTTGGGTTAAATGGAAAATTGTGAAAAGCAGTGACAAGTGGCTAGCTCGTCGCCTACACAATTACATACCCAAAACCCGATGAGCTTTGTACGATACAGAAAAATAGCGTAAATTAATAAAATACGACATTACACTGTTATCCCTGCGAAAGTAGAGGTCACTAGTATTTTAATATCGTTGTCATTATCACACTTTTATTACCTGTAGTATTCAACCGTTTATATACCACCACCAATACAAGTAAGTAAACATTTATTTGCAACCAACAAGCACATAAACATACATATGAATTGGTAAATGGTAGATTAGGTAGGTAAAAAAAAAAATCGGTCTGAAAGACAGCGTCGGAGTCAAGGTAAGAGGCATGCACCGGTGGTTCGGACATGTGAAAAGAATGGATGACGAAAGATTGACTAAACAGATATACAATGCGAAAGTGATAGGATGTAGGAGCCGCGGAAGGCCCAGGCTCACCTACCACGACCAAATTGGTCTTGTATTAACAGAAGGTAATGTTAGGAGTCATAAAAACCGTAGAGCTTGAATGAAAAGGACCATGAATGTTGAAGAGGCGAGTGAGGTGTGTAAGGATCTTGCCTGTTAGGAAAGTGGCATGAAGTTTAGTTAGTTAGTTAGGTATAAAGTAAATTCATCAGAAATTACAAAAGTAGCTGACATATAATTAATTAACTCAGGCTGCGGAGTATAATGTGTTCTGTGGAACACTGTGGTGTTATAAATCAGTTGTAACTCAATGGTTTCCTTGCACAGAGAGCAAACACTGATTTTCAGTTACAACCACGAGACCAGCGTAAGTCTTGACGATTTATCTCCAGATACAGTCAAGCATCTTAAAAAATATTTCTAAATGCAATAAACGACTTTGAACTTTGAAGTGTAACTTTTTGAGTTCAATATAAGAATACATACATACATACATAACATCACGCCCATAATCCCCGAAGGAGTAGGTAGAGTCAAAAGGACAGCAGGCCTCTTTAATATTAAAAATCTACGATAAAAAAACACAAAAAATTATCTAGCAACATATAAATATATTATATCATAATAGCAAATTAATTGTACATAATGCTAGAAAATTAACAGACACCTCTATAACACATTACCATGAACCGGAAACCTCTGTCATAAAGCCCATCAATCCCTTAGAACACCCTATATCTATCAATTGAGGCATCAAGGCTATCAATTAACAATATTTGTGTATGGTCAGCTATACGTCATCTAAATGTCAAGGGTAGGAAACCCGTTAATGATTCACTGCAAACAGCGCGGGTCGTTTCAACAACCTTGCAGCCAAGCGAAAGCGAGTCTTCCGCTGACTGCAGAAGGCTTCAATTATGCGGTTCACTTGATATGGCTAATTAGTTTCAGTTCTGTGGTCGAACAGGGCTGTCGGCTTTAGATTCGGCGAATTGTTTTAATTAAACTTGGAGGTTAAATAAATGGGTGTTGATTGAGAGAATAAATTGTCGACTGACGCTGTGCGACTTTGAAATTTGTTTTGAGATACATGATCAATTAGATCACATTGTTGGTTTAGTCTAGCTTTATCAGTAATAATTATTATAAACCAATAAATGAATGGAATTGAATTGAAATAAATTTTAAATATAAATGTAAGTATGTCTATGCCCCGTGTTGGTCTGGGACTATAAAAGAATTTTCCAACTGTGTTTCTTGCCTAGCATGTCGTAAAAGGCGACTAATGATATATGGGGTTTTGGGTATGTGATTGTGTAGGCGACGAGCTAGCCACTTGTCACTACTTTTCAACATTTTCCATCTAAGCCAGCCCATTGTCCCGTGTTGGTGTGGGACTTAGAATGTGCCAACTGTGTTTCTTTCCTTGCATGTCGTAAAAGGCGACTAATGGTTATCGGGTTTTGGTTATGTGATTATGTAGGCGGCAAGCTAGCCACTTGTCACTACTTTTTCACAAATGTACGTCTAACCCAGCCCGGCTTTATTTTTAACTGAATGTGGTTAAAGGAGACTGCTGTCCCTTTGACTCTGCCTACCCCTTCAGGAATTACGGGCGTGATGTTATGTTATGTTTTATGACATAAAACATTACATTGTAATGTAAGTACTAACAAAGGCTTTTATTGTTACTAACACTATGGACCAGGTCCGAAATAAGTGAATTTTATTATTTTTATTTTTTTACGTAGAACATAATCACTGCTTATATACTAATTAATTCCTAATTGTCTTATCTACTTGATCTTACAAAATGTTTAAAGCTACGTGCTGGACATGCCGTATGGCACAGTTGCCATTTGTTTATGGTCCGACCTTGAGTTACTTGTACATGTATACATTTATACACAACATCACGCCCGTAATCCCTGAAGGGGTAGGCAGAGTCAAAGGGACAGCCAGCCTATCCAACCACATTCAGCCTAAAATAAATAAATAAAATAAATAAAAATAAAAATTTGTTTATTTTCCACCAAATACATTACATGTCACACCCGATCTATAAACTTAAACTAGGTGACTCTATACAAGAATAGGCATAGTTGAGTATGTGACAAGATAAGTTAAGGTTAATTAAGGTAAAACACGTAATATTTGGGAGGACTTGAGCCTAAGCTAGGATATTCCTGTATTTCAGGACTCCAGGGCCCCCCAGCCGAACCATGTACCGTAAGATTGAGATAGTTATAACAATAATTGAGTAAGCTATTTATAATAATAATAAAATATAGAAAAATCTGGTGAGTTGTGTGAGTGTATGTATGTGTGTGTGCATGGGTGTGTGATGGTATGTATGTGTATTTTTGAGTGTGTGTGACTGTATACGTTGTATAATGTATATGTGTGTTACGCGTGGATGTCTACATTAGGTTAATAGGGCTTCAGTTTCAACGTAGTTCAGTACCAACAAGTAATTCCTGATAATATTTCTGCATTCATACAGTGTTTTAGTGCAAATGCTTAATAATGTGTTTAGCCTGTTGTACAGATGTTTACTGAGAAAGTTAGTTTGACGACGAAAGAAGACAGTATTATGTTTGGTTGTTTTATAAATTTTTGGTGGCCTCCGGTTT
The DNA here is from genome assembly GCA_951394215.1 of Glyphodes perspectalis. NCBI lineage: Eukaryota > Metazoa > Arthropoda > Insecta > Lepidoptera > Crambidae > Glyphodes > Glyphodes perspectalis. The sequence goes on from OX596219.1 coordinate 11,512,764, forward strand.
TTAGACTGTTGTGTGTTCGGTTCGTAGTTTAGTTGCTTGTATTGGCGTGTTGTGACCTGCATTATAAACAATTGTCTCACGGACATTACCTTGGCATCATTATATAGTGATTGTGTGGGATATAAGTAAGGCTTCCTGAGCATTACTTTGAGTTGGATCGTTGCGCTCGTTCCAGCTTTATGATCCTTGACTTGCATGTCCCGCCCCAGACTGGTATACAATAGGTAAGCACAGATTGAACTAGGGCATAATAGACGGTTTTTAGCAATGTAGGCTTCAGAATGTTTCTTAGCTTTTTGAATACCCAGATTAGCTTCCTCACACGTGTAGATAAGAGATCAATATGTGCATCCCATGATAACGTTTCGTCTAACTGTACACCAAGATATTTGATTTCCTTGACTCTTTGTAGCGGGGCACATGAACAGTCTAACGAGTTGGAGCTGGAACAAGTATGCAGTTTAAGAGTGATGGAGTTAGGTTTGGGTTGGGTGGACTTATTGATCGAGAAGGCGATGAACTTGGACTTATTTACATTTAGTGTCAGGAGATTTTTATTTAGCCAAGATGCTGTTTGTTTTAGACCCTGTTCCGCATACGAGCGTGCTTCAGCCCAACTCTCACCCTGAAATACAAGAGCCGTGTCATCGGCATATGAAATTAATCTTCCGTTTAGAGGTTTAAGTTGGCACAGCTCATTTATGTAAATCAGGAATAGACTCGGGCCTAATACACTTCCCTGTGGGACACCACAGGTGACAGGGAGAGAATGGCTGATGTGGTCACCTATCTTGACTGCCTGGCGTCTGTCAGTGAGAAAGCTCTCAAACAGCTTTAGGGGAAGTCCTCGGATACCAATTTGTTCGAGCTTATTTAGAAGGATCTTTACAGTGACGGTGTCAAATGCCTTTGCAAGGTCAAGGAAAATTCTTAAACATCTACGGCCTTTGTCTAAATTATTTGTGATGTTATCTGTGAGTTCCACTATCGCGTCTTCTGTTGATTTTTAGGTTGGAAACCAAATTGAGAATCGCAAATAAGCTTATTATCTTTTAAGTAGGACATGAGGCGTTTATTCATAATTTTTTCCAGTATTTTAGACAAGACGGTCAATACTGAAATTGGGCGGTAGTTTTCGATGCCGTCTCTGTTTCCGCCCTTATGAATTGGGTGTATAATCGAGCGTTTGAAACTGTCAGGGAAGATTCCCTTATTAATACACATATTAAAAATGTGCGTTAGAATTGGACATATGGTATCCTTGACACGTTTAAGGAACGAGACTGCTATACCATCCCAGCCTGTAGCTGAATCATTCTTCAGGTCAGCTAACAGAGAACCAATTTCATATTGATCAGTTTCAGTCAATGCCAGTCAAATAAAACTAGACTAGACGGAAAATTGGGAAAAAGTAGTGACAAGTGGCTAACTCGTCGCCTACACAATCACATACTAAAAACCCGGTATACCATTGTATTGTATTTAATTAGTTAATATCGAATTTTCCACACTTAGTCATATAGGCGGTCTTTGTACGTATTTGATCATTAGGATACTACTTTGATCATTCTGTACTTGTGGGTAATTCGGAAAAAATATTGGAAATATTGGAATCCTCATAGCCAATCATGGTAATTTGTACTAGAATCAAAATATGTTGTTGAAAGAGAATAACATTGTTTAATATTTCAGGTTTTAAATGTTATTACGCGGAACACGTTACAATTTGTAAGAGAAGAATTAATAGAGAATTCACTACTACACTACTACTATACTACACTACACGCCACTTTCCTAGCGGGTAGGCAGAGAGAACCGAACGCCATATGGCACGATCCTTACACACCTCACTTGCCTCTTCAACGTCCATGATCCTTTTCATACAAGCTCTACGATTTTTATGACTCCTATCATCACCTTCTGTTAATACACGACCAATCTGGTCGTGGTAGGTGAGCCTGGGTCTTCCGCGGCTCCTACATCCTTCCACTTTCGCATTGTATATCTGTTTAGTCAATCTTTCGTCATCCATTGTTTCCACATGTCCCAACCACCGGAAAATGCCTCCTGCCTTAATAGAGAAAACTTGTAAAATTATTTTTTTGCTATAAGTCCCGTACATACTTCCATATATATACTCTAAATAATAAGCTGTTATTCTATCACTACAAACAGGCATTCAAATTGTATCATACGCATACTCTTAAGTAGAAAGATTCGATTGTTTGTTTGAATTGAATAGGCTCCGACTAATGGACTGATTTGATAAATTATTTCACCAATGAAAAGCTATTTTATCAGTATAGGCTATATTTTATCCCCGTATTCCCACGGGAACAACAACTACGCGGGTGAAATCGCGGGGCGCTGCTAGTTTATTTACATAACTTTGACTCGGAGTCCCAACCCTATTCGATGCCAATATTACACGGAGAGCCGCAAACGTACTGTTTTCACAGCATCTATCGAGGCAGATCGAGCCGTACCAACCAACCAACCACAACGTTATTTGTGGTTGGTTGGTTGTGTTTACGCAGTTTTATTTGTTCGCGCTCAATGTTTGTGTTTGTCTATGGTTGTTTATTGGTGCTCGATCCAACTACATTGAATCTGTGGGCAAATATTTTTTTTAATAAATCGTGTGTTGTTTCTGATTTATTCTGTGAACGGAATAACTGTTGTGATTTTATCGCTGGAAATATCAGATACGGGTCGCCGCGGTAAATGAGCTTATATTATATTAATATTATTATAGAGAAAATATTTGATTGCTTGTTTGTTAACACTGAATAGGCTCCGAAACTTCTGGACCGATTTGATGAAATTCTTTCACCAATAGAAAGCTACTTTATCAGGGAGTAATACAGGCTATATCTTATCCCCACACTTCCACGGGAACGGGAACTATGCGGGTGAAACCGCGGGGCGATGCTACTTTTAAACACACTTCTAGTGTGTGCTTGATTTGAGTGCCTTTTTCGAGAATTCTTACTTTAAAAAAAAATTGCATTAAACATGTTCGTGGATTTAGAAAGTATCAATTACTTTATATACAAGATATATTATATACCACTGTTGATTCTGATATCCGTAACACAGGTGCTTAAGCTACTTACCTCGGAGTCAGATCAATGTATGTGATGTAGTCTGATTTTTAATAATTATTATAAAGATTATTTTTAGTATACCTATGCAAAACCTCTTACCTACCTATTTTAATCAATTAAATTATTTTAATGAACCTATTTAACAGTTTTTGGAAAATAAGCAAAAAAAATTTTTACTTTTTATACAAAATAACCCAATCAGCAGATAAACTTTGGTATTGAAAGTTAAAAAAAAAATTGGCTCATTTTCTAAAATCCTTTACATTACTTCGTTAAAATAATAAATACCCCGCTAGGGAAGTGGCGTGAAGTTTCGTTAGTTAAAATAATGAGTTAAATCAGTAGGTTTGTGGTTTCGCATAAAATGAAAATAACCTTGTATGTAGACTTCTTACTTAGTCGGTTTATTAACAAATACAACATTAACTCAATGGCTACGAAGCACTTTCTTGAGAACGCCATAATTCAAGTTTAAATTTCAGAAAGGTTTTTATTTTCATAAATAAATTATGATAAAAAAGTTATATACATAAAAATTACCGTATTTAAACGAATTTTTCATATGCGGTAATTTATGTATAAAACTTGACAGTTTTATAAAGAAATTTCACCATAATATTTTCTGAAAACTCATAAACTTCCACCCGAAAACCTAGCATTATACAATATATTCTATTGAATTGCAGTATTATGACCAATTTAAATAAATTTGGACCACTAAATCCAAAAATCTCAACGCAATCCAACAATATTCAAACATACAAGGAAATTTGCATGAAAATAACGACGCCATTCACTCGGAGATTGCCTCAAATACACAATACCAATAGCTTTTGTATGTATCAAAGCGGACGGTTAAATTTATTAACATACATTATTCATGTTGAATATTAGATTCTTCGGGGAATCTAATGGAAAATTCATTTGAAATCGCGTAGTTGCCACATAGACATAAAAATTCATAATAATAAATTCTTCAGACTGACACACCAATTCCCTAGTCTCAAACGAAGCTTATTAGCTTGTGCTATGAATACTAGGTGAACGGATATACATACTTAAATACGTTTATAAAAATCCATGACTCGAGTACAAATATCCATGTTCATCACACAAAATATTTGCCCTTAGCGGGATTCGAACCCGCGACCCTTGGTTTCGTGGTCAGGGTCTCTGACCACTCGACCAACGGGTCAGTCAATTGCCTGTTCTCTCTGCTAGGGAAGTGTTCACGCCACTTCCTTAGCGGGGTAAGCAGAAAGAAGTTTAGTTAGTTAATTTAGTTAGAAGTTTAGGCGGCAGGTCCTTTTAACCACATTCAGCCAATAGTTAGTTAGCAATAAAAAGAATTTGTAAATCTATCTATCTATGTAATAATCGTTAAAATGTATTTCTGCGCTTAACTCTAACAGAACTAGAACGACTGCACCAAATTGAATAATTTTTTTTTTTTGAGTTTGTAATTGTCAGGAACAGGTTAAACGGACGAAGTCGGTATGGGCCACTGGTTACTCATAGTTCTGTATTTCTTTACCTTTTTTGACGCGGGGAATGCTTTACACTTGCACTTTTCAACGTTTCGTCTTTCAATAGGAAGGCGTCGTGTGTGGGACTTGCTGGGGTTTCAGAGTCGGAGACTTAATCTCTAGCCATGGTGGGAGTAGCCGGGTATACCCACTAAACCCCGCGGCGCTCCTACCTTTTTTTTATCCCTGGGAAATGCTTTACGCATACCACTCCACCCGAGGGGTAAAGTGGTTATGTGGGACTCTCCCCCTATGATATAGGGGGGGCCTACCCACTAAAACCCAGGGGTGTTCCGCCGAATCAAATGGGGAGGGCACCTGGGAAAGGGAAAGCTACGCACACCAACGACCCCCCCAGCGGCGCTTCTACCTAACCTGAGCGGTGGCCCGCACAATTATCCAGCTAAGGCTTAGACTACCGCAGTATCACCGGCTTATTTATTTGCCTATCCCGTTTCTTGTTAGAAGTTACTATCACCATGATACTGGATTTAGTGGTTATTACCTCTGACTATGGTAAACCCAAAGAGGAAATTCAAACAATTGAATCATAGTTATACCTCCATTATTAATAGAATAATAGCTTTCGCTCCCGGATCCGCATGCGGCATATGAGCAATGAAATTACGAAACAATATAAAATTGTATAGTCAACAGTATGAATAAATCAGACAAAAATTTTAAGAGGACACAAATTAGTCCTATATATATACACGTATAGTATATACAAATTACACTTTAGCTAAATCCAGCTTTCAGTGCAAACAGAATTCATAACGAACAGAAACAAATTACATTCGGCCTAAAAACCAGCTTATCTGCATATTTAAATTACCATTATTTTTCCTGTACAGTATATAAGTAAAGCCCATTGTGAATAATTCTGTTCTGAGTAGTCGCTATCTAACATATCCAAAAGGTATGTATATAATTAAATAAAAAAAACTTAATTGTATTCTCTATTATAATTACATTGTTAATTTGTCCGATGTTGGTCAAATATCGTTAAAAACGACTAATGGTATATCGGGTTTTGAGTATGTGATTGTGTAGGCGACGGGCTGGCCACTTGTCACTACTTTTTCACAATTTTCCAATTAACCTAGCCAGTTTGATTTTTGGCTGAATGTGGTTGAGGGGGCCTGCTGCCCCTTTGACTCTGCCTACCCCTTCGGGGATTGTGGGCGTGATGTTGATATTATTTTAATTACAGTTTAATAATCAGGAAGGAAGAAGGAAGGATGTAGGAGCCGCAGAAGGCCCAGGCTCACCTACCACGACCAGATTGGTCGTGTATTAACAGAAGGTGATATTAGGAGTCATAAAAACCGTAGAGCTTGTATGAAAAGGATTATGAATGTTGAAGAGGCGAGTGAGGTGTGTAAGGATCGTGCCATATGGCGTTCGGTTCTCTCTGCCTACCCCGCTAGGGAAGTGGCGTGAAGTTTAGTTAGTTAGTTAGTTAGTCAGTTTGATATTTTTGTGCCTTTTGTTGTGTTTTGTAATTTGAACTGTATGAACACGACAAATGTGAAAATTTTATGTTGTGACTTATGGTACACCAATGAAGTCATGTATTTAGACCTAATAAATGTAAAATGTTACTTAAACTGAAATCAGCCAAGTTATCTAATATAAGAATACGCCATCAGGTCGATATTACACGATTTTAAGTCAGTCGTATTATTAATTATACCATTCAGACATGACCACTTGACTATATAGATTTTTTGAGGCTTAATTCCAAGCCTTCAAGGTTAAGTAAAATATGAATTTAGAAACTTTATATCAAATTCATACATTGCTGTTTGTCTTTCAACCTTTGCACCGATTCCCCAAAAATTAACCTTTTGACCCACGCGCACCTAAAGGTCCCAAATGTCGTTACACACAAATAAAGTCCATTATTTTTGGCTTTATCTCCAAAACGGACAAATTCAAGTGTCAAACGCGGAATTGTTTACATTCGGAGAGTACGTGACGTCATTACGTGAATTAAAACGTTAAATATGTATATCCTAATTTAGGTTGCTGCCGAATCTGTTAACAGAGTTTCGCATTTTTAATCGTCGGTTCAGGATTTTATGTTTTTTTTTAAATTCAGAATGTTATTTGATAGCTATTACGTTATACCTGTATTACTGTGACTGTCCCATGTTAGTCTGGAACTTAGAAAGAATGTGCCAGCTGTGGTCTTTGCCTAACATGTCATGAAAAGCGACTAATGGTTCATCGGCTTTTGGGTATGTGATTGTTTAGGCAACGAGCTAGCCACTTGACACTACTTTTTCACAATTTTCGATTTAACTCAGATCAGTCTTATTTTTGGCTCAATGTGGTTAAAGGGGCTTGCTGCCCCTTTGACTCTGCCTATTATTACCTTCGGGGATTACGGGCGTGATGTATGTATGTACGTTATATTACGCCATCTACCTATGCAATGGTACGAAGGTATTATTGGAAAGTAACAATGTTGAGAAAACCAAAAAAGTTCTTTTTTACATATATGAAGCTATTAGTGTAAACTCAATTCTTCCAATCTGATCATCACTGTGTACTAAAATACATCTGTTTCTTATTTTCATTGCATAACAGTCAGAAATCTTTAGAGATTTACCTGCCACTGCTCCATTTCATAAAGGAAAATATTTCTTCTTTTTGAGACGGAGAAAAAAAGTATGTATGTTCCTTTTGGATAAGTCTGATCTCTGAGCAGCATTATCTGTAATAAATCCTTACAGATAATGCTGCTCAGAGATCAGAAAAAGAAACCTTTGTCCAACAGAGATCATAATCTAATTCTGTACAACCCCTAATTGTCCACAATAGCAGTATCCAATTAGTCCGTTTCACGAATTCATCATAAATAATCTCGCGCCACAAAATTAACACACTATAACTTGCGTCATAGTCTTCTAATACTCGCTCTAAATCCCCTAGTGCCATACTAATGAACGAATAGGACACTGTTCAGGCGTTAGCGGAAGCGATTTTAATATACATTCGTTAAAACAAGAGAAACGTATTACTAGATAAATAACTTATGCTAAATGAAACAATTTTTAAGGCAAACACAACACGCAATGAAATACAAACAAAATGCTTAAAACTATTACAAATATTAGGCATTAAATGTCCAAATTGAAAACATAACTTGAATATTAACATTAAATCAGCCCCAATTTTAATTACGGTTGATATGAGTTTGAAAAATGAAGAAGCATGCATGTCAAATAAGTCACCAAGTTTGTTGAGTAGTTTGCACAACCTGGGCAAAGTAGATTAGATTTAAGGAAAGAAATCGCTTACTCTTCTGGATATTTAGTTCAACAACTTTTGGCTTTTGGTTTGTGATTGCGTAGAGCGCGAGCTAGCCACTCGTCAGGTCTTATCCACAATTTTCGACCTAGCCCAATTCAATTCAATTGTATTTTTATTTAAGTTGGTGAAAGGAGTTTGATGCTCCTTGGACATTGTTTACCCCTTTGGGGTGCGGATGTTAAGATACATAGTGAAATTCAATTAGATAACTCTACAAACAAGAAGAGAGGAAAGACATGTTACAAAGAAAGTGATGAGTATGAATGTTAGTGGATGGAGAGGAAGAGGAATGGCAAATAAGAGATGGATGGATTGTGTGAAAGATGATATGAGTGAAATGGAAGTAGATAGCTCGATGACGGCTGTCCGGGACATATGGAAGAGGAAGACATGCTGCGCCGACCCCAGATGAACTGAGAGACGGACAAGAGGATGATAAACTCTACAAACACAACACTATCTGCGCAAATCCCTCTCTCTGTTTCTTCACTCTAATAGTCTGGTGAGACATCATACAAGTGAAACCACCTCCGGCATGGCTGGAAAGACGACTTAATATGCTTTGCTAACCACGGCTGTAATACATCGCCTACTTCCTGACTCCAGGTTGATACTTATAATCACGAATGGGATAGTGTGGAATGAGACGAAAGTTGGATGTCCGACTTTATTACCGTCATATCACAGTTTATATAGCGCTAATCTGTTAGTGTATGCTTAATCTATTTTATGTTGCCTACGTGCGGTACGTGCTGTATTATCATTCGTGCGGCAATCTGGCACAATACTGAGTAATTGTAATATTAACCAAGTAACTAAGAATCAAAATTTTTAGCAAGAAAAAAATTGCAGGTCTTTAAGCTGCGATACTGCTATTGCTACCGATACACTCCACCCTTACCCTCGCCAACTTCCTAAGCAAATTTCCCGCTGTCGCCAAAGCTTGTCACTGAAGCCGTACCCTTAGGCTACGGCTTACGTTCATGTCAGCGCGCTGATCCGTAAGACCCTTTGTAACAACGTATTGTAGCAATGAGCGTTGTAGCCTTTTGTGTGTGCGGCATTGTTCCTCTAGCTTTGTGTGATTGTAAGGCTTTGTGCCAGCTGACTTAGGTAAAGCAATTGGACTGAACATTTGAAGACGCAATTATATTGTATCTATATTGGTATTCCATCTGTGATCGTTAGGGCTACTGCGGTTTCAATTGTATATGTTATTTTGGCTATTGACATATATGCCATGTGTATTAAGCACTTAATCGGAAGCAGGATAGCTCAATGGTAAGGACACGCGCCTCTTAACCGAGGAGTGCGGGTTCAAACCCCGGCACGTACCTCTGGATTTTTAAAATCTACGTACGTATTTATACCACTAGCTCGACGGTGAGGGAAAACATGGTGATGAAACCTGCAAATTCAAACAACTTTGGATTTGTATCCATGATCCAAAAATTGTCTGGTTCCCCTATCTTAGGGTTACGAAGGTCAGATCGGCAGTCGCTTCAATGTAATTACCAGACTCGTTAAATCCTGGATCATGGTCTAAGCGGACCCCGTCTAAGCACGGGACATAACGCTAGGACAACGATGATTAAGCACTTAATGTATTGGCATATATTAAATGAGAATATGTCCCACTTAATATGTACAATTATATTTTAAGAATTTACAAGCAAAGCCTACATGTAATGTTTTTTTGTATTTAACTAACACAAAAACTACGTTGGTACTACGTAGAATAATCCACAAGCGAATTTTCAGCTCCACCGGTCCTTGATACACCAATTCGAATAAATTCACTCCGAAGGCGTTTCCAATCTCGAAGGCCTCTAGGGAAATGATCCATTCTTAAATTCTAAATATACTTCAATCGCATACTTCCTGCTTTGACGAATTCGGGTCTGGTGGACCGGCGGGAACATTTATTATGCAGGCGGTCTGAGGGACCGAAGCTACATACGAGGTAAAATTCGTCATCATGAGGAAATAAAAACAGGTACATTTGGACGGGACGGGAAAGGGTCGGTTTTATGGGAAATAACATAAAAAAATTGCCTTTTTTACCTTTTTACTTATAATAAATATCGTCACTCATGTAATTTTCGCCAATTTGATCTTAATTAAATAAAATAAATAAATAACTATCCGACTACATCACATACATTGATTTGATTCCGAGATAAGTAGCTTAAGCACTTGTGATACGGATATTAGAATCAACATGGGTATCATAAATATATACTTAAATATTTGATATTACCACCCAGACACAGAACAAACACAAGTATTCATCACACGAATGTTTGTCCTGGGTGGAGATCGAACCCACTACTCTGGGCGCATAGGACAGGGTCACTACCGAATGCGCCAGTAAATTTTTCAGTTAATTATCACCTACGATCTTGGTAAATAACGACAATGACCAGAAACAATACAGACAATATAAAAAAAAAAAAAATTAATTCAAAAGTTGAATGTATAATAATATAAGTAATATTAACTATCATTTCACTTATCAAATGATAAATCAAAACGAATAATTGCCTATATTTTTTCACTATCTATACAATACTGATGAAAACCTAAAAATACCATTGATTACCAGTTGTATATAGGTGATATACAACTGTAGTTGAACAATGTACTGTCCCTTTGTTCAGCTATATACAACCCGTCAGCAACCTTTCCTGTTGTTCTACATTTTTTTTATTTTTTTTTATTTAACCTATTGTGTCCCACTGCTGGGCAAAGGTCTCCCCCAATTCTTTCCACATCTTTCTGTCCTGGGTCAGCTCTTACCAGGTGGTGTGGAATTCAATTAACTCTTTGCGCCATCGAGTTGGTGGCCGGCATTCTACATAATAAAATAAAAAGCCAATGAAGCTTTATATTACAAGGATGTTTGTCTAGGTTGGGAAAATTTCTTGACACGATCGTATTAGTCTCTAGAAGTAAAATGATAGCGGTAGAACATGAGTTTCTCTTTTCTCATTTGTGATAAAATTATCTCATAAGAAAGCATATAAAAAAAAGTTAGGTTATAATTTCTGCCTTCTGTTTGTACCTACAGGTAAAAACAACTTTTTGAATAACTTATAGTGGGCAATCATACGAAACGAACTTCACCACCAAAGTAATAAACTTTACTTTTTAATAAAAAATACATTTTATTTATTATCTATAGAAAATTAGATAATAAATAAAATGTCACATGTGCCAACGAATAGATTATTACGATGCGATTCTTTATAAAAAAACAAAATATATAATACATTTAATTTTAAACGACTTCAAAAAAAGGAGGAGGTTTTCAATTCGACTGATTTTTTTTTTTTTTTTGTATGATACACTATAAAGATATTTTTAACAAAGATTTCTAGCGAAATACGTACAAAAACATGATCGTTTTTTTTAAAAAACACGCGCGAAAAATTTTAGGTAAAATCATTTCGAAGAAAAATAAGCAGAAGATATAAAATGAGACACGAAAATAAATAAACAGACAGCAATACTCGCATATATCAAAACCAACCAGCATTAATATCGTCAAATATCAACTTGTTGCTTGCTGTAACAGTTTCATATTTCATACGAACATGAAATCTTATTAACATATATAACAGTTGCAAATCTGCACCTTACACGAAGGTGATAAGGACGGTTTTAGGCGGCAAGCAGGATTTTGTAGCGATGCAAATTTTTCTCCTTTCATCCCAGTCAGAATAGGGCATTCGTTACGAAATAGTGATGTTACAAATATGGCGGGTTGTATTCGCAGGAATTGTATACTTTAACTTAACTTACCCTATCTATATCTGGTTTGGGGTATATGATTGTGTAGGCGACAAGCTAGCCACTTGTCACTACTTTTTCACAATTTTCCATTTAACCCAGCCCAGTGTTATTTTTGGCTGAATGCGGTTACAGGGGCTTACTGCCTCTTTGACTCTGCCTACCCCTTCGGGGATTATGGGCCTAATGTTATGATGATGTATACTTTATTCAATTAGAAATTATAGTGAGTGGTCAAAATAATTCTTAAGTATTTTTAGTTGCAGGTTATATAACCAAATTACATTGGAGGTTGTTTTATATGCCTTCGATGTGATCGAGCATATTCTTATGTATCGACACAATGATAATAACAATAATAATAATAACATATTATAAAACTGTATCAAAGTTGCATATACAATTTTTGTATGTTTATATTTTCAAGTAAGAGGACGTTTTTAGATACAATATTCAGTAGCTCAATGCGAGAAAAGTAAGATTCCTTGTCTAGCTAGTCAATCAACAAATTGTTTAACTCCTATAATATTAAAAATTTGTTAGCTAGAAATACTTGGTTCATAAGAAACTTTAACTGATTTTACTGATTCTGAAACGGTTCGCCCACAATCGTTTGATCCATGAACGGTGCATCCACAGTATTTTTTGCCTTCTATCGTTTAGCCCAAAGAACGTTTCGCCCATGAACTGTTTGCCCACATAATGTTTTATCCACTGTCTTGTAGGCCACAGACCATTACTTGGATGTAGAAAATAAAAAACTTTCCTGGGTATTAAACGTGGATCACAAAAATATTCAATAGTATTTTTTAATGCGCATTAAAGTCCTGGGAGCGAGGCGCTATGATGACACTGGAACATTAAAATTTAAGCGCTTAATGACGCACGCGAAATGTAAAAATGTTGTATCTTCGTAATTTTTGGTTTGCTGAACAAAAGAAAAAATACATAGGTAAATCCTTTTTTTTTTGTAATCTCACTCTTAGTCCAGTAGACAACTGTGTCTTTACACAATGTTTTGTTAACTATCATCTGTCAGTAATTGTAAAATGATACCAATAAATAAACAAAAACATTCGATACTTTGCAGGAAATCGCTTCGCTAAAAATATTCGTACGGGAAAACGAATACAACCAATCAGAGCAGCTTCCCGTCACTACCCATACAATGCCTGCGAACCCGTTGAGACAGATTTCATTTTATCCGGAATATTCCAGTGTCACTGCCTAAGCCAGCTACAGAAAAAACTGATCACGTTCGTGTTGTCCTCGCGAATATTCTTTTCCTATAATGAAGCGCCATGTATTCTTAGCCCGTACGATAGAGCTGTGTTAAGAATCGACATCTTTTCCATTTTTTTTTTTTATATTTTTGGTAATGAAACCCTCAAGTATTTTGTCAACCAACCTATTTGTTTCTTTTTATTTTAATAAACTCTTATGTCGCAACTGCCAGTAATCTGGTTCCTTTAACCAAAAATTACCATGACCAATGACTTTGATGATCAGGCTAAATCTATAATTAGGGTCCAAACAGACCTCGATTTAAAACAAACTAGAAAGTCATGATGGAGATTGAATTACAAAAAACATTACTGGAGACTGAAACTTATAAATGAAAGTTAAAAATAAACTTTCCATCCAACCCAGCCCACTGTCCCATGTTGGTCTGGGACTAAAAAAGAATATGCCAACTGTGGTTCTTGTCTAGCATGTCGTATCGTAAAAGGCGACTAATGGTATATCGGGTTTTGGGTGTGTGATTGTGTAGGCGACAGGTTAGTCGCTTGTCACTGTTTTTTCACAATTTTTCATCTAACCCAGCCCGGCTTTATTTTTGGCTGAATAAGGTTGAAGGGGCATGCTGCCCCTTTGACTCTGCCTACCAATTCAAGGAATATGGGCATGATGTTATGTATGTATGTATAAATTAAAGCTTCAAGTTTACTATACTGTTCTGATTTCTATACTATGTCTTATCTTAGATGGTCTTAACCAATAAAGCTCTCTTGATATATAAGCAAATTGGAGCCTTCGACGCAGTATTGATTCTGAGACATAAGATATTATTATAGACCTGTGTTGCAGCGATAAACTACCGTTAATGTTATGTGATAATAAAATGTTTCCTATAGAGACATCTGGTGGTAAGTGAAAGAACTGTCAATGTCATCCATACTATCTATACTAATATTATAAAGCTGAAGAGTTTGTTTGTTTGAACGCGCTAATCTGAGGAACTATTAGTCCGATTTGAAAAATTGTTTCTGTGTTAGATAGCCCATTTATCAAGGAAGGCTATAGGCTATATAATATAAACGTGGATGAAACTGCAGGTACAGCTAGTTTTTTAATAAAGAATCAGTCGTTACAAAACTACAACCGCGTTTTACATAACCCAAATGATATTTGTGTTAATGCTACATCAATATTATTAATAGTATCGATATCGCTTCTTACAAGTCATCAGATCATGGCAATACTATCTGTTCTAGCGACTAGTGATTTATAAGCTGTATTCCATTAAAATAATAATGTCTTCGAAATCATATTTTGATAGGGTGGGCATCGCAATGAAAAAAAAATATGGGGTTTAACTCTAATGTAGAAAAAATACGTTTCTTAATAGAAAAATAACTTTTAGAAGTTCGACGCGCGTAATTATCTTAATATTTTTCATTCCTTTTTTTATTTAGCTAGAATTAAGTTAATTCTAGGTAGCTAGCTAGCTAGAATAGTTAGTTAGGTAGTAAAAAAATAGTTTTCCACATAGCGCAGTCTAAATACTTTAATACGCCAGTTTTCCAACAAACTTCATATTAAACGGTCATAAAGTACAATTTATTATACCCCAATGCGAAAGTTTCAGTCTTAAATGGCGTTATGGTTCAACACCCCAAGTGAACTTCAATGCCGTATTTTAATTCAAACCAACATGGGAATATCATGAAAAGAATGTGCCAACTGTGTTGCTTGCCAGCAGTTTGTAAAAGGCGACTAAGGTTGCCTGTCCACCGCAGCGGAGCGAGGTAGCGGAGGGTTGAGCAAGTCAAAAATCCACCAATAAAATTGCACAAAATCTCCTCTCCTCTGCCGTGGACATTTTCTATTGGTGGATTTTCAACTCGCACATCGCTCCGCTCCGGTTTACAGACAGCCTAATGGTGTAGGTTTGTGGGTATGTGGGCGACTGAGTATTAGCACAGATTACTGATTAATTTCTGTATTAGGTTTGTAACTTGTAGGCGACGAGCTAGTCTCGTGTCACTACTTTCACAATTTTCCATGCAAACCAACTGCGTTCGGTTCTCTCTGCCTACCCCGCTAGGGAAGTGGCGTGAAGTTTAGTTAGTTAGTTAGTTAAACCAACTGAATTTTATTGGTTAATAAATATTTATCAAGAGCTTATTTCCTCTTGAGTTCTGCCTATTCCTTCTTGTTATAAAATGTATTGTTTGATGGAAAATCAATTATCGCTAGCTCTGGTTAGAATTTAGATTAAATTATCTGGGGTTCCAAGATCATGTTAATTAATACTGCCAGATTAATCTTCTCTTTCTTCCTCAAAGTGTTGATTTTCTCCCTCAAAGTGTTCATACGATCCCATCTTTGTTACTTCGTTACCGGTAGGAAGGAATAAACTCCGTTCGGAGCAATATCAAAAGTTTAATAAATTCAATTAATTCCATTCTATGGAGCGACAATAATATCGTTTTCGCGAAATTATTAACAAAGTCATCATCTTCCTAGCGTTATGTCCCGTGTTTGGACGGGGTGCGCTTAGACCATGATCCAGGATGTAGCGAGTCTGGTAACCACATTGAAGCGACTGCCGATCTGACCTTCGTACCCCTAAGATAGGGGAACCAGCCAATTTTGGATTATGGTTACAAATCCAAAGTTATTTGAATTTGCAGGTTTCATCGCGATTTTTTCCCTCACCGTCGAGCTAGTGGTATATATAAATACGTGCATAGATTTGAAAAATCCAGAGGTACGTGCCCTGGTTTAAACCCGCACTCCTCGGTTAAGAGGCGCGTGTCCTTACCATTGAGCTACCACTCCTCCAAATTATTAACAAAGTAAGGGCTGATTTTTCAATGGTCAGATACGAATTACCCGACTGATAAAGTATAAAGTGACCAATTTGCGGATGTCATACGGTATTTTACTTAGGAAACAAGCAATTATAATTTAAAATCATCCGGATTGTGGTTTATTCTGTTAAAGTAAAGTGTCATAAATTTCGCGCCTTCCTGTCAACCTTACTAACTATTTTTTCTCTATGGTTTCTCTACTCTGTGAAACGTCAATGTTTATGTACAATCTCTCTAGTAATCCAATTAAATCTAAATATAAAGTATCTCAGTGCATTATTTACAACATATTCAATTACTATATTTTATCTGAGTGTTAAAAAAACAGTCCTTAATCACACTTTTACTATTACTTCTTACAATCGTTGTAGTAAATCAAACTTAATCACGTTACTGCTCTATTTGTTGTTCTCTCAATGGTGTGTTGTATACTTACAGAAGGCAGTAATAATTTTCATGATTAATAAGCGATGCCACTAATATCATTACTGATTGATTAATTAATTTATTTTATTTATAAGTGCTTATTTGAGCCTACGTAAATAAAGATCATTTCATTTATTAATGAGTGAGTTTAATGTAGTGGTAGGTACTATGCTGTTGTTATTGCAAATGTCACAGTGCAATAATAAATATATACGTCTGGTCATTCTGAAAACATACTGTTTGCTGCCTGCAACTTCGTCCGCATTGGAATTCAACAAAACATTTTTTTTTCTAAATTAGAAGTGGCTTAAGTTGCTCCTTGTGATAACAGACTTCTTCCAATAAAACTCATTTTGGAGTTTAGCTTGAACAGGCAGATACATAGGTACATCATACATACATAACATCATGCTTAATCCCCGAAGGGGTAGCCAGAGTCAAAGGGACAGCAAGCCCCTAAAACCATATTCAGCCAAAAATAAAACTGGGTAAGATGGAAAATTTAAAAAACAAGTGGCTACCTTGTCGCCTACACAATCACACACCCAAAACCCGCTATACCATTAGTCGCCTTTTACGACATGCTAGGCAAGAACCACAGTTGGCTTATTCTTTTTCAGTCGCAGACCAACATAGGACAGTGGGCTGGGTTGGATGGAAAGCTGTGAAATTAATACATTAATACATTCAAAATACACCTTAATCCTTACACGTGTTCAGAATGTAATGACCTTTCACATACATACTCGCATAATTAGAGAAGTCACCGTGCGTGGGTTCGACAGCGACACCCTTCACACGTCAGAATGACTTGTGATGCTTACTCACTTACCTTAATGAGCTTTCAACTTCGGACGAGTGGACTATGTCTTACATTCATGTTAAGTAAATAGGGATACTAAGCGTTTATATCTTAAGGGCTGCATACATATAAATACCTATTTTAGGTACTTCATCATCTTCCTAGCGTTATGTCCCGTGTTTAGACGGGGTCCGCTTAGCCATGATCCAGGATTTAGCGAGTCTGGTATTT